>JAWWEE010000040.1:30852195-30862260 GCA_035221455.1 Xenops minutus
ATATATTGATTAAAAAATACATATATTAAAAAAGCATTCTGAGATGACTTGTTTTTTAAAATAAAACAATGTTTACCAAAACTTCTTGTTACAATTCCTCTGCAACCTTCCCCATGAGAATTCAACAATGAAATATCAGCTGGTGTTGCTATTAATGCTTGGGAGTACTAAATACTGGTGATTTATTGAGTGCATAAGTTTTTTCTTATTTTCTGGGTTTGGGTAAATTGAGAAGCATCCTGAGTTTTTAGCAATGATTTCAAAGGTGTAGACCTTTCTTACACACTAGAACAGCAGCTTAACAGCAAAGCCAACAATTTTTTTCCCCAAATGTATTAAAGGCAACTGGACCTATTTGTCTCCAGTTATTGTTAATTGCTCAATTCTGAAGGAGTCTGGAAACACTGGAAAGGTAAGTGTACTTAACTCAGATACAGTGATTTTCAAAAAAATCATCATCAAGACGGAGGCCATCAGACATGTTTACATACAGCTGGCAGTTATAACACAGGATGTGCAGGAGACCCCAGTCCACATAAAGTAGCAGCAAATGCTAGGCAGGTTACCCGAGGACATTGCATATGATACAGTTAGTGAACCAAAATTACATATTTTTATACTCCACTCAGAAGAGGGCTAAATATTTTGCAGCCCATGGTTCTCATCCATAGTCATACATAATTCCCCTATTCAAAGAAACAAAAAAACAAACAAATAAACAAAAAACAGTGACAATTTTCTGACAGCATTAGGATCAAAATCGAAGCTTTTGTAAAGTTAAACATCTATATTAAATTTTATTTATGAGTAGTAACAGAGAAAACATGTAAAACATTCTAGGCAATAAATGTTAAAATGGCTTTTGTTCTTAGTCCCACACACTTAATTAAACAAAATAAAATCAAAAAAATTCCATTAAGGCTGTACTTTCATTATTGCCACATTTTATAGAGGTCCCTTGTCCTTTTCTGTGCTTAGATATTTAAAACAGTCATAACAACAGCTACAAAATGTGCCTGCAGTGTTTAAAACTGATCATGTTTGAATGTGTATTGTCTCACCTGAGTCCAGTTCCCTCACAACTTTGACAGTTTATGTTTATGTGTGCATGTACTGCTGAAATGGCCTCTGCATTCTCTATTGTATATATTCCAGAGTAGTCATAAACTCTCTGGAGCTCGAGGATTCAGAGTCCCTCCTTAGTATCTTAGAGATGCTCTGAGCAATGAGAAAGAAATTTATCTCTTTCCCTTCTGCCCAGCCTCATCTATGCCAAATCATTTATAATAGATCTGGGCAAGAATCATTTTGCACCACCTGGTTCATTGCTATTAGAATACACAATGGTTGAAGATTCTCCCTGACAACAGATTCCCACACATTTTTGTATCTGACTATTCAATAGAGCACATTTGCCTGATGCTATAGAGATACCAATTATTTCTAGTGTTGCCAGAATAAAAAGGCTGTTGTACACTGAAGCCAGCATCTGGCTAGCTTATTTTTTGTACATTCAGAAGGGATTATTTGAAAGAGAATAGCTCCTTTCAGAATTTTAGACACTAAATCATATTCAACAGTGAGCTCTCCATCTCCCCTTTATTCCCTTTTGACTCTCTCTTCAGAGGTCTACTGAAATGCTCCTGTTCCTCCACACTCTTAATACGGGGTTGGGTGGACAGCAATTTCATGAATTTCTTCATTCTGCAGCTTCTGACTTCTCTAGTCTAAAAATAATAAAGGTTCCTCTACATTTTCACTGATTTAATACACTTTTCTTTCTTCAATCCTTGTTGCATTAACCACCACAAGGAACAAACATAGAAAACTTACCAGCATTAATGGTCTTCTGTCCTTTCGTGCATGCAAATAGGGATTACGTAGGACAAACACTTACCTCATACCTTGTTGTTACACACATGACAGAAGCAAAGCATTCCCAGAAACATTCCATTTCAAGAAGAAAGAAAGCAAGAGCATTTTAGCTGTAGCACATTTAATCTAAATCTAAATACTCTTCTGAGTATGATCACCTTAAACTGCTAACCAGAAGAAGGAATGAAGACGGTACCTCCAGAAAACAACCAATGAAAGGTCCTAGGTGGTTTGAATCACTCCTTTTAATTTTATCTGTATCTTTCTGCTGAATAAAGAAGAGGTCTGAAGGACCTGCTCTTTTAGGTTAGATGTCTCATGTTTCAAAATTGAGATAGAGACAGGTTCAGGGGCTCTGTGCAGTCCTTGCCCTCATCAGAGCATGGTAACAATAGCAGAGATATCAGGTTATCTTCTGTAATGAGGTACTAGGCTCTTTTTAGTCAGTAATTGTTGAATTCTGTAATAGGTCAGCAAAGGCGTTTTACATAATAGATGGGAAAACTTTGATTAGTTATTTAATGAAATCCCCTTTTGCTTTAATGCAGGGAGCAACCTATTTATTATCTCCTTTAGTCTCAAGTGTGCACAGAGAATTCAAAACAGAGAAAAGAAAATAATTTCTATAGAAAACAAGGGCCATTTATGATATTCCTAGATATTTTTGTTCCAGGCTACAACAATCATCCTTTAAGGGCCTTACCCCTGTGGGTTTCCTTCTACTACAGTACAAAGGTTGTCCTAACAGGCTCTGACCTTTCTGAGCTAAATAGTACTTGGCTGGAAGCATTCTCATGTAACATATACAGCCCTTTTCACAGTTCATGATAGTCTATGGAAGAATTTAATATCTATAGTTATACATAAACAAACACCTTACAGGGCATTCATCTGTACTTGGAATAGTAAAATCCCCATTATTCTATCCAGTAGAATTACCTAATTTTCTCAGTTTGCTGAAAGAAGAGTTCTAGAAAACATGTTCTCTCCCAATTGCCCTTTATCTTTCTCTTCAAGAATCAAGGCCAGGTGAGACTGATGACTTTTAGTAGGGGAAGAATACGACAAAATAATGATTCCTCTTCATTTTAGAATTCTTCATTTAAGTGGCCCCTGAGCTCTTTTTGCAGTCTTTTATCCACATCAACCATAATTATACTCAGATGTATTTGTATTGTCTGGAGATATCAGCAATAACTGTTATAGAAGCTGCTCACAAAACCAACGACTGATCTTTGTCAAGATAATTTTGAGAGTATTTTGTACCTCTTCTGATTTTCCCCTTTATTTATTTTTCTTTCTTTTATTGTTTCTTTTTTTTTCTTTTTAATTGAAGACTTAGATTTTCAATAATTTGTGTCTCTGAAAAAAACACATTTTAGAATATCAGAGCCTGGAATTAATTCACCTAACATCAGCATACAATCAGAATACGTCAACTATCAGCAGAACAATTTGAGGCTCTGCATATGGAGTGTCAGCAAGGGAAAGACAGATATTTCTGAGGAGATGAGCCAACTCTTACATGGGATGAATCACCCTGTATGTACTTCCACTTCACCGCGCAATGAACCAAAGACTACTGTGTTCTTATTATAGGTACCTCAGGTAGGTCACTGAAGTTAAATGAGATAAATCTAGATTCAAGTTGCTGCAAAAAATACTAGCAAAAATATAATGTTATGTTCTTAAGGGAAAGCATCACCTTTGAAAGTCTGATGGCAGATATGCTGCGAAGACCCGTACCCTTCATCATATAACACACAAAAGCAGATGGCATTTATTAACATGTTATAATAAGTTTGAAAAGCCCCAGGCAAATTAACAAAGCAGCAAACAAGATGCAAAGTAACAAGCAATGAAACAGTTCAGCTCAAGAAAAAGAAAAGTGCTTCAGGGGATATACAAAGCTAAAAAAAGAGGGACAAGCTTTGTCTGTGATAAGGAACAAATGAAAAATAAAACCAGTAGATTTAGGAATTATTTTTGTCAGACTAACACCTTTATCACAGCTTAAGACAGAGTTGCAACTGAAGTCAGTGCATCTGCTGGTCAGTCATACAAGGGAGATAATCATGGGACATATACAATGAATAAAGTAATGTTATTAACAGAAGTGCTCACCCTGCAAATAGATACCTGTTGATTTCTCTGATAGAAATGTGAAAAAAATACAAAAAAGTTATGTAGGAAAACTATACTACCTCCTACTATACCCTGCTTGTTCCTATTGCTCGGGATAGAGATTTTGAGACTGCTATGGACAGTTCATCATCTCACAGTTCAAGAGAATTACAAACACACATCTGGTGCTGAAATGGTTGTGAGAAATAAAGAAAATGAGACAAGAATAACAACCTACCTCTGAGAAAAATCAATATCATACCTATGTCTTGAGTGCTGTGTGGATTTTTTTTAACCACTTCTGTGTCAAAAAAAATGTAGCAGAACCAAGAAAAACATAGAGAAACAAGGAAAGGATGATTGGAAATATGAAACTGCTTCTGTAAAAGAACTAAATAGATTAGGACTTATGAGCTGGTGAACAGATAAAAAAAAAAAAAAGAGTGTTATGAAAAAGATATAAAAAATCATTAATGTCTTTCCAAGAGAGGAAGAACTGAGAACTTAAATGAAAAGAAAATGTATATAAATGAATCCGTGAAGTTCTTTCCATGGGATACAGTGAAGCCCAAATCATAAAAAGGTTCTTTAAAAGTGAAATAAATCAAAAATTATTATACAGCAAGTGCCATACTTTTGAAGATGACTGTAACCCCTGTCACTACCTAACAGATTATCAGAGAATGCCCAGGAAGAAATGCACTTTTCCTACTCTAGCTCTATACCCAAACACCCACTTCTGGGTTTATGTGATATCCAAGAATGGTTCAAGTTGAAGTCTGACTAAAGAGGAGGGTGGAGAGACAGTAAGAAGTGTTGCAGTCAGAAAGCCACATGTAACATGTGACTACATGTCACAATTCAAAGCTGTAAGTAACACAAGAATTACAGGACCTCAACTTTTTTACTTCTGTGAGCACATCCAAATCTTATAAGTGAAATAAATATTTGCCCTTGTTCTTGAGAGAAAGACTTTCTAAAATTCAGTCAATAAAACCCTGTGATGTTAAAACTGGTGGCTCCTCCATAGCATCCTCCTTCAGATATATGAGCAAAGGACTGCAAGACAGAATTTAGAAAAACTAAGACCAATATAAACTCGAACATAAATGCCAGTGAGCATGTAAGAGTAACTAATAGTAACCAAAGAGAAAGGCTAGAAAGCCAAATGAGATTTTTACCTAATAGTAGCACTGCACTAGCATATATCCAGTTGGGAGTGAGGTAGTTTGCCATAGACAACTGACCGTGGACCTATCTTTGTGTTTCCTAAAATTTGCACTTTAAAAACCTTGTAAGACTCAATTTCTGAGTTCTAGCAGGGAGCAATTATTTTATTGCAGCATGTCGGAAGATTTCAGCCAGGTGCCTTGGTAATCATTTTCCCAAAAGTGCACACAAAGGTATCTTTGCTACAGCTTATATGTTTGCATTACATAATTATTGATTTTCATTCCCTATATTCCTGTTACATATTCAGGACATTTTTCAAGATTTATTAACATATGTACTTATAAGGTCTCTAAGGGGCTTCACTGAGAGTCTCTGGTGGTCATTTCTGTTTGGAATGCCCAAAGTTCTAAGTGACTGCCTTATGAACTTCTTTCAACAATACACCTGGTTATAGAGTAACTTGGTGTTGCCTGCTTGGCTGCTTCGGTTCCATTCTTCATTGTTTCTTTACTTTGGTTGGCTAGTTTCTTTAAATCACTTGGCTCAGCTATGTAGAATTTTCCGTGGTACCTTCCATTGCAAGAAGTACTGGTCCTGAAACTCTGGTATCATTTGTTTCCAGCAAAGAAATAATATTTGTAGTAGAAAAACATAGAAAGGATGTTACAGTGAAGTGAGGGTCAATCTCTTTTGTTGTATCACATGAAAGGAAAAGAGGAAAGGGCTTTAAGTTGCACCAGGGGAGGTTCAGATTAGTTATTAGAAAAAAAAAAATTGCACCGAGAAATCAGTGAAACCAGTCAGGCATTAGAATAAGTTGCCCAGGGAGGTGGTGCAGTCACCATCTCTAGAAGTCTTCAAGAGGCATTTGGATGTGGCACACAGGGATATGGTTTAGGGGTGACTATGATGGTGCTACTTGACAGTTGGAGTAGATGATCTTAGAGATCTCTTCCAACCTTGATGATTCTGTGATTTTTGTGGTTCTATGAGTATAAAAACAAGAAAGGCAGGCAAATACTTTGCATAGAAGAGATATAAAACCTCTTGTCACTATGTTTACCAGGTATCGTACATTCTCTGAAGAGCATTTAAAAAACCCAAAAGTCATTGCTGATTCATTTATAGGTGCCTTTTAAAATTAAAAGTACGTCTTTAAAAGTGTTGGTTTTTTGTTTATACATTTTGATTTTTCATTATTTTTCGTTGCTTTTTCTCTCCTGTTTTGATTGGTTGAACTAATATAAAGATATAGTTACAAATAATTTGTAAATACAATTTAAGATTACCAAAGTATTTATCATGTATGATTCAATTTCATTTAGACCTTGAAATAATCCCTTTGATGGAAAAAAATCCAAAAATAATGACGTAAATTATGCACCCCAAGTATTTCAACCAGATCTAATGAATGCAGTAAAGAGGAGTTTGCATATTGCACAAAGGGATCATTTTAAATCCTTTATCACTTTGCTCACCTCTCCTGCCCTTCTCCATCTTCTTTGCAATTCCAATAAGGCTGCAACACCACTGCAACACAAAAAGCATTAGTGATTCTATTTAAAAGGTGCCAACCCTGTTGATCATCTGCCTACCCTATTATCAGTATAGAAACATGCTTTGTTTATATTCTGAAAGGGCTCTGGGAATTATTTTTGCAAGCTAGTGCTGTTCCCCAAGTTTGTACTTCCAAACAAAACCAAACTATTGCTGATGTCATATGGTATCATAATAATTTTCATTTTTTTATTATTTCTATGAAGATTTCTATTTTTGAATTGCCATCCCAACTTACTATGAAGCAGTAAAAAAATCAACCAAATTACCAAATCAAAGTAATGATTCTTGGTTTGAAGCATAGTGCTTCATTCTGCCACTCGTTGGATGACACTAAGAGATAGTCATCTCTCATACCACCTCCATTGCATTCCTTTGGTTTCATTTATACACAGAAAACACCTCCATGTCATGGCCATACCCTATATCTCCATCTCAGTGCTTTAGTCCAATCCTTTCCTGTTCACAGTCATCCTCCCAAGGCAGAGTGTCTGCAGGGTTTCCTGGGTAAACCATGACTTTTGAGAAGGGGAAGTGCTCAGAAATGCAAATAAGCCCCTATTACTAATCCTTCCACAGCCTGCTCTGTTCACTTACAACATTCTTCCTCCAACCAAATACCTAATGCTTTATGTATTATCCTGAGGGGAAGACTTGAAGTTTTCCATTTAAGAAAATACACTCAAATCCTTTCAGCTAATTATCATTTGTGAAAATAAGAGTTGGAAAGCAGAGGATAGATCAGCTGTATGACCTTTTTCTGTTTTACCACCCCAAAACCATCAGTTAAGTCTCCATTTTGTCAACAGGAACATAATTTGTCAAGGGTTATGTGACCCAGATCTCATAATTTCCAGTGCTAGGCTAAGCTTTGTTTCCTACCTTTCCAGATGATTAATGTGTTCAGTTTGCTGCACTTGGTGTCTTTAGTACAATAGAAGGAGAAATACTCCAAAAGAGTAGTTATTTCTGTGCTTTCTTGCAGCCCAATAAATCCTGGAAGGTATTAAAAATCAAGCAGAATTACACAGAACAATACCTGAAAAGTTTCTGAGATGTTCAAGTGGTTGAACCACATCATCAAGTTACAAAATGGTCTCACAAAGCATACAGTGGGTCATCATCTCATGAAGAACTTGATGTAATCTTTATTTATAAAACTGTGAGAGAACACCAGAAGATTTCCAGCCTGGACTGAATCTGAGAAAATTTCTTAAAAGCTCTATATCTGTGCTCACAATTCAAGACAATTTCTTTGGTCTATCTTCAAGTTATTAAGCATACTCAATGAGAATTTGAAAAATGAAAGGAAAATTCCGCCACCCCCCCCCCCCCCGCAGTGACACATTTTTGCTCTTTTAAGAAACTTAGCTGTTATCTGAATATGTGAAGACTCCTCTGTTAGAGGGCAGGGCTGCTCATTCCTGAGGCATTATCTCTTCATTTCTCTGCTACAGAACACAGCAGTCCAGGCAGTCTTTGGGCTTCATTGCATCTCTAAAGTTAACAACTGCACATTTGTTAATAGCACCTCTTTGTGGTGCCAGTATCCCATTGCTGACACCCTGTTTTCTCTACTTGACACTCCACTTGTTGTTGACTCTTAGTGAGAGGGACAGAACTGAGTGTCTTGTCATTTAGGTGTGTTAAACAAGGTATTAGATGATGAAGCACAGTTTCTTACACGGGGAGAAATTATCAGTTATATTGGTGTTGGGAAGACTCTGAGAACTCTCATTCACAGTATTGTCTTAATGCTTTCTCAGCTGAAGCCAAATCCTGAGAACATATCCATGCATAGCCATGCCATGAGTGCTCACCGGGCCTTAATGAAGAGCAAGCCTAATAAAGTTATGGACTCACTGGCAAGTGACACAGAGAACTGTGTAATTAGAATAAACAAGATTCTGTCTCAGATTAGGAGGCATATAAATTAACTTTTGCTTCCAGTGCTACATGGAATTTTTGACAGACGTAAGGAAACAAAGTTATTACAGATTGTAATAATATATATAAAAAAATACAGTAATGTTAATAAATGCAGTTTAATTTTCTTTATTAAGAAATCTGATGTAAACACTATTTTGTTAGGAAAATGTGTCATAGTTATTTCCAAACTAACTTCATATAAAGTCCATTTTCTCTCTTGTTTTTCTCTGCAAATCAAAAACCTTATTCCAATTTCACATGTTAGATTTCCTACAGTAGATGAAACAGCATGAAGACAAAATACAGGAATAGGCTGAACTATAGGGTAAAATCGTGGCAAGGTGGAAAGTAAATCCATCTCCAAAAATCTATGACTTTTACCTGGTTTTCCTGTGTCATGGTTTAACGTGGCAGGCAGCTAAACACCACCCAGACTCTCACTAGCTCACATTCATTGGGATGGGGAAGATCCAGAAAAAAGATAAAACTTGTGGCTTGAGATGAAAGAGTCAGTCTCAAAGCAGTGGGATGTTCACGTCCCCACTCCCTCCTGACACTTCCCTCTGCTACCACCAGCCAGCTCCACCCAGCTTTATGCTTCAGCATGATGCCAGTCTGGAATATCCCTTTCATCATTTGGGGTCAGCTGTCCTGGTGATGTCCTCTTCCATTTTCTTGCGCCCCAAGTCTACTTGCTGGCAGAGCAGTAACAATGAAGTAAAAACTAAAACATCAGTGTGTTATCAATATTATTTTTACCATAAATTCAAAGCATGGCACCATATCAGCTACTAGGAAGTAAGTTAACTATACCCCATCTGAAACCAGGGCATCATGAACACAAGCACATTTTATTTATTTTTGTCTTCATACTTCTTGTGAAAACACATAGATTAAATGTCCAGGCCCTGCAATGCCATAGTTTGCAAGTGTATCTGCAACACCACAGCAGCCAAGTAAGACTTCCATCAAACCCAAGACCCATATACTGCATGCCACCTTTTTGTCCCTTAGTCAGCTCTAAGACTCTGTGCTTCTGAGTTTGCTTCTTAGCCACTTGTCATAACCAAATGCATTTCTCTGGTGCAAAAATGAACATATTCATTCAGGTAAGTAAAAACAGGCTTTATCAGCCTGCTCCTAAAAGTCTGCTACACCAAAGGTGTCTTTTTTAATCAAAATGAACAGATGATTTTAAAGATTTCTGACGAAAATAGTATTTCCTTACAAACAGTAGGTGTTTCAATTTTCTCTATAGACAAACATGCATTTATATTTCTGTGCTCACATTAAACAACTTGTAATTGACACAGACCTTGGGGGGAAACAAGAAGAACCACTCCACACGCAAACGCAGGGTAACGTGGAATGGCCAAATATTTAATGAAGTACAACGGTTTTATAGGG
>JAWWEE010000040.1:30862360-30887281 GCA_035221455.1 Xenops minutus
ATTAATCCTATTCTAATACATTTAACATGAACTACTCTATTTTAGCTTATAAAACTGGGAATAACTTGTCAAATAATTATGCATTTAATTGTTGCTGTCTTCCTTTTTGCTTTTCTTCTTATTCTTCTTTTATCAATTCCTGTAATCTTCTGACTGTACTCCCACATGTAATCTCTTCAACACAGAAATAACTATGTATGTGTTAACTGCCAGGTAGGTTAACAGAGTTTTTTAGTTCTCTGTTAACAAGTAATTTGTATTTCCTAAAACTGCAGAAGATAGAACTCAGCAAGACATTGAGAGGTCACTCTAGTTCAATGGCTTGCCCACACAAGGAGCAAGCTGTCTCCAAGCCATTCTTCAAAGAACTTTGCATAATTTATTTTTTAAAAACAGGACAAAACCCTCAACAGACATTCCCTGCGCTTCCCAAGGTTGTTTACTATGTTCCTCTCTGAGCACCCTATTCCAGTTTTTAATTATCATCATAGCATAAGCTGTTCTTTTGCTAATATCCAACACAAATTTAACCCATAATTACTTTGGATTACTGATTTTCTTTCTGAAATGATCTTTTGCCTTTTGAAAACTTATTTCACCTCTTAGTTTCCTATGGCATGAACAAACTTTATGTATTCTGGTATTCTCTCAGGTTTGCAAGAGGCGTGAGATCACATACCTGACATGCAGATGACTGAATCTTGCAAGATTTTTAGTATCTCTATTTTTCTTTTTCTTTTTTCACTGTTCTGCAATGATTAAATGTTACTTTTATATATTTCTGTCTTTCAGGTTCTTTACTGAAAGAAACATTCTTACTGTGGCTCAATATTCATCATTCCATCTGGAGATTCAGATACTAAAAAGAATCTACATTATGTTAGACAATGCATGCAGGATTTTTTTATGTTCTAAATTAGATTTTAGTATTATTTTTCACTCAGTTTTCCCACTTTATCTATAGCAATCAAAAATATATCAGTAACTGCAAAATCCTGTGCATTGTTCCATGAGCATCTGCTGGCAGGTGAATCCTTACAATCAAAGAATAAATGGAAATAAATGCAAAAGGAAACACTAGATATTATGATATAGGTGTCTTGTGGGAAAAAAAAAATTATGCTTTAAAAGTAACTCAGGCTTTTTTTAAAAATTAAACTATTGTCTTTAATAATAAACTATTATTTAAAAAAAATATATATTTCCTTTATCCCCATGTATAGTCTTTCATCACAATTCTTTTATCTTACTTTTCTGCAACTGGTATTCTCCAGCAGTGCGTGAGAAGTCTGGCTGCATTTAACCTACCAAGCAAAGTATGATCTTATTGTAATGAAAAACTGCAACTACCCATCTTCAAAAACAGCAACTGACTAAATATGCAGCAGGTATAGTGCATGATTCTGATGTTGATGTTGGTTTTTTTCCTTTTACTATTGAACATTTTGCCATCTAAAAATGAAATATTTTTTCAACCCCTTCATCCAGGTTCTCTGGACAACAGTCATGGGCAGCTGCAACAGTTGACTAATTCCCTCATGCAAGAATTTAAGATAGGTGAATTGAACCATTTTGACAATTGAACCATGTCTAGAACTATATCTCTTTTCAGCAGATGTCAAGAGAATACCATGCCCTTCATACCTCTGCTCTTCAATGTATTTGTTCCTCTACCTCCTTTGTTCCCAGCTCTGAGATTTACTCTTCCACCCTCCCAAAAGCTGCATCTCAGCCAATGTATGAAACATCCAGCTATACTCCTTAAGTGTATCTCAGTGGATATTGTTATTGTAATATAACTTCTATCATACCTTCCAGATTTTTTTGATCTTTCACTTCTGTTCTTGAAACATAGTATATAACTCCAGGAGCACAAAAATTTCGGCACATTGCTTACTACTAATTCTCATCTTTGCGTTTTCCAGGGAAGCCTTGATTCTCACAATTTAAGGTGATATTCCCCCACTGTTCCCTGCAATTTTGTGTGGTTTGGGTCTGAAACTTTTGACACAACAGAGACATTTCACACCATGCCATTTCTGCCTGATGTCAATGATATACATGAATACAAACTCCAGTTTCAAATTAATTGCATATGCAATGAAAATGGATGTTCTACTTCATGAGTAAACATCAGACTTCTTTCTTGTGCAGGAAAACTTAGGTGATTATGCTGTTACTGTGGGACAGGACTTTGACTGAGTCTGAATACAAAGGTTAATGCCTAAGAAAGCATTAAGCCCTACCACAGCCCAAACCCTCAGGATTTCCCTTCATGCACTTCTGAAGAAAGATGGCTGCCTTCTGCAGGAACACAGCCTACAGGATTCCCTTGAGCAACTCCAGAATTCCTGCTGTGCTGCTTTTCATTTGCTCTTTAATGCCTTTGTTGCTATACCTCCTTTGTTTCCACCCCTTTTCCATCCTCTAAAAGGTGTAACTCCACCAAGATGTTTGAAGCAGATTATGTTTCTTAAGAGTGTCTCAGATTGCTTAATACACTTGAAAGAACATGCCAATGTTATATATGTTATGTTATATATATATTATAAATTATATTAAGCTGAGCATATTTTCTAAGTGTGCAGAAAAGATACTGGGTGTAGACATTCAGCAGCTAAAAAATAAGTAACTGGAGTTGATGGACCAAAAGATCTCAAGTATGGTGACTTTACTTTGTTGCAGGGAAAAGACCTGGACTTTCTAAGGCAAGATCTGCAAAACTAAACTTGCTGCTTGACTTATCTTCCTCAGTCCTATCTAGCAGGTGAAAAAGTAGATGCAAGTTCTTGCAGGCTAAGTGAGAAAATGAATTTATTTTTTCTACTCCCAGATGAGTTTAACTTGTAGACCACTAAAAATATGACCACGTTAGAATGTGCATTATGAGAGGTTTTGGGACAAGCATCTCTTTTGAATTTTAATTGAGCATAGGTAAAACTTGAAATTGAGCTACCAAGTACTAGGGAATCCTGGACACAGCAGAATCATTCCACAGAGGACAACATACTTCCACAGTCAAACATTGAGGCACACTGAGTGGGATCTTTGACTTAAGCACAGGTTGTTTTTGCTATTTTCTCTCTTGGCATTTTCACTAAAGCATCTCAGCAGTTTGCTGTCTGCTGTTTCAGAAGACTTAAGGTGGATAATCCTTTATTATATCTTTTGCCTCTGTGCACAGATCTTTGATACCACAAGTTATATAAGGTGATATAATAAATCTCTTTTGACACATGCCTAGCAAATATAGCTCAACTTGCAGTAAGGAGAGCACCTGATTTGGGTGGTAGTTTTGGTCATGGTTGTTTACTGACAGACATGATATTCCATTAAGGCTTTGCAAGGTGTAACTATGTTTCAAGATGGTTCATTTCCATGGTGGTGTCAGTCTCAGTGGTCCTGCTCCTGAGGTCCTCCTTCTACAAAAATGAGACATTCATGTACAACACAACGCCCACAATTAATCACTTCCACTCTTTTCTAGAAGTCAGTTCTCCTCACAAAAACGGTACCTGTGGAAGTGACTTTCCAAGACCTTTACGAATACAACAGTAAATCATCTTGATGCTTTCTCAGCATTTAGCTAAAATTTTTGTTATCTGCAACTGAACATTTTCCAATTCTGTCCATAACTAAATAAAATTACCATTGCACTTGAAGCAATTTTTGCCTCCGGAACAGCTCTGAAATATCACAGTAATGGCAGCTGCCTAATAACTAACTGGCAACGTTTTAAGCAAGGACATGACTATTTTGCTTTCAGAAGTTACACGCCTGTTAATATTAATCTTACTGACAATACTCTTTAAGTGTTTTTACTGTTGAAAATCTGTATGGACCAGACTGAAAATTATTACTGCTTTTAATAAACAAACTAGTAGCAGGAGACCTACAAGGACCATCTAGAGCTGTATCTGTTGACTGGCAGAGGGAATCAGTACTAATGCCATTTTCATTTTGCCAGCAATCATTCTGGCTTCTTTTTCAGTTTTCTCTGTAGCCTCAAGTGCAAACTGTACTTTGAAAAGAGCAAAGTGAATAAGATTGGCCAGGACTCCTTGAGTTCTGTGAAGCAGCTTTCATGCAGCAATCTGAGGCTCAGCTTCTGTCTGACAGCAGTTTTGAATCATCTCAGGGGGGAGGGCACAGATTTCCTCCTCCCTACCTCAGAAAACCCAGGGTGACTTTGTGCTGTGACTGTTATTACAATTCTAATCTTTGGATCAGGTGCTCAAAGCCTACAGAAAAACAGTAATATATATATAACTTAGAAGAACTGATTAGGAAATTAAAGTGTACTCAAATGGAGTTGAAGGAATTGAAAGGGAGTCTGCTGTTGCACTCTTTCTTCATAAATAATTGCATGAAATAATGATGAAAAATGCATGAGATGCGTCAAGTTTCTCACCACCCACTGCACTAGTTCATTTAAAATATTTCCTCTCACTTGGGAAGAACTGAAATTGCAGCAATGGCTATTAATAGTTCCAAAGGGGATCTGAAGTAGTTTGTCACTGGCAGGTGTTTGAAGTTCCTAGCAACACTTTTTCCCTCTTCTATGCTTTGAGTAAATGAGATGAAATAGCACGTGCCATCCTCTGTTTCAAGAACTGAAGAACTGCCACTCATCTACCTCTAAGGGCAGAAGACGCAGAAGATAATTAAGCACAATAAAGAAGTATGGAATGCTAAGATCACAGTCAAACTCACAGTAGTCAAAAGCACTAGAAAAATGAATAGTGCCACTTGTGAACGCATCTGCTCACTGAGTCACATAGCACCTGGGCTCCATTGGTGTAATATTTTTTGTTTGTTTTGTGTGTTTTTTTTTTCTTTTAAATAAAACCCCTCATATTATAGCATTGCCATAATATCCATAATAAGTAGCTTTACTCAAAAAAAGCCTAACTGGTAATTCAAGAGCACAGAACAAAACATATTTAACAGTTGGGTGTAAATCAGAGCATAAGAGGATAAATTGATAAGAATTATAATGGACATTGATATGAAGAGACAACCTGAGCAGCAGAACTAGGAAGTCTGTCATCTTCTGCTATTACGAACAGATTCCATGTATTTTCCTGCTGTGTTATCCATAAACAGTAACATTCATAACCATTATGTGCTATCAAAACAACTTTTAGTATTAGAGTGAATGATATCCTTCTGCAATATTTTCTTATTAAAAATGAGCTACAAACCACAACCAAAAAAATGCACACACATCTGCAAATGTTATGCTGTCTTCTGAGCCCTACAAAGATTTAGCTGTGTAATGTTGGTTGCTGTGGACTGAATAGAGTTATGCTATTCAGGACTTATTTCATGAATATTGGAGAGATAACCCACTATTTATTACTTCAATACATTCTTTGCCTTGTTATAAGAGACTTTTCATTATTCAGACTCCTATTATGCTGCTTTGTTCTATTGAAATGTTTCTTATTTTTCATTCAGAGCTATGAAATGACAATTACCACACTACATATTAGTTTGTACCCACAAAACCACTTGTATTGTATTTTATGTCTGTAACTTTATAAGCTAACATTCGATATTCACTTGCTGTAAAATTGGAGAAGAATTTCTGGCTCAAGAATTTAGAGTTTATGAAAGCTCTACTTCAATACAGGCATTTCATCTGTCTTTAGAGCTTCTTGGGTCAAGATGCTGATATTTATTTCTATTAATAAATGTCTTGCTCAACAGACACTATTTTAGAGGGATAACGAACTCTGGTACTGGCTTTGAGCTATTATAACAATTCTAAAACTTAAAAGATACTGACTGCATGAATGTTATTGTCTCTGCTTTTTCTTGTTATTGTTGCTGTTGTATTGTTTTATTTTGTAGTGTTCTTGCAGTCCAAAGTTGTTTAAAATTTGCATTTATCACTTTAAAGTACTTTAAAGTACCAATTTACTTAGTGAGAGAGTGGCACACAGTGCAAAAAGTACTAAGGAAGAAATTAGGCAAAGTTCTTTAATTACTAACATGTATTAGCAGTGAAAAATAGACTTTTTTTGGTGAAGATTTAGGTCAGTAAGCCTGAGGGGAAGGAACACTGTAAACATACAATGCACAAATGACACTGCTGGAAATTTAGGAGGAAAATTTTTTTTTGCCTGGCAATCAGTTGAAAGCTCTAGGTCTGTATATAAGCATAGAACCTAACACAGAGTTACATCTATAGACTAAAGATGAGAGGCCTAAATTAATTAATATAGTTTAGTCTTGTAGTTGCATTTCTCTATTTTTTGTTTGCTATTGACAGACAAACTAAAGCAAATAAATCTTCATACTACAGCTTGTCAGAAACACTTTGATGGCAAATTGTGATCTGTCAATTAATGTGTCTACTTGCCAGCCACATTCCTTCATAAGAAGAAACAAGGAGAAGGGAGAAAGTTCTGATACCTTGAAAACATTCTATTTTCAGATTTTCATAATCAAACATTTTTGGGTTTCGGGTTTTTTTTGGTGTGGTTTTTTTTTGTTTTTTTTTGTTTTGGTTGTTGTGGTTTTTTTGTTTTGGTGTGTTTGTTTTTTTTTTACTGTTTCAGTGGGGCCAAAACATCTTTAAAATATTTTTTACAATGACAATTTTATATTTTAGATTTTGTACAGAAAAACACAAACAAACAAACAAAACTCCATTAGATTTCCCAGAAAATCATAATGACTTGAAGCCCAAAAGTCTTTTTGAAATGCAATTTTTTTATTCTTGGTTTTATCTATATACAACATAATAGATGCACAAAATGTGTAATATAAACCAAAATGGTTCTGTCACCAGATGGTATATTAAAGTCTCAAGCCTTCTCTGCTTGAAGCTAGTAGAATCAGACTGCATTCTAGTAAGTCATGGCAAGGTTGCAGTAAAATAAAGGAATGTGTAAATTTAAACATTTTTTCTAAAGTTATGAGTTTGTGACGAGGGACTACTGTACTTTCAGTTCTGTTTTATTTCTAGGGGATCTTAGACATGCTTCTCTGTTGAGAATCTCTGCTTGAGTATACTTGAGTATTACTAAGAAGGTCTTCCTAATTCAGCATATTGCATATGCTGCTAAACAAGCCAGAGTGTCTTTTGTAATGAAAGTCACAGTCTAAGCCCAGTCATAGGCTTTCCCTCTTCCTGACAGGAGAGGCAACGCAACACTCCATGAATTTAATCCCTAACAAGATTTAAGGGAATTCTCACATTTTCCTATATGAGTATACTCCGTTCCCTTTAGCCAAGTAATTGGAAATTAGCATTACACATTTTCAAAGAGCTATTAATATTCTGCAGCCTGGATTATTTGTCTGGTTTCAAACTTGGCTTTGTATCTCTCCTTTCAGACTTGTCTTTGTTTGAAACCGCTATTATATGCACATTTCAGTTATCATGTTTCTAATGACCACCCTGTGACAAGGAAAGTTAAACCTTCTGGTGAAATTGGAGTGCTTTTAAGAACTTTATATTTTGTTTTAAATTGTTTTAATTCTGCTGTCAGAAGTTTCAACCTGTTCTTTTCCAAGGTTCTTGCTGAACTGTGAGGTGATTTACAATTTTATTCCTCAAGTTCATGCCTATAAATGCATTAATAATTTTTTGTTTAGTCTAATGCTCTTTCTTTCATCATCATATCCATAATGACTTTCAGATAAAGATTCTGTCTTCTAGTTCTGACACCCCAGTCACGGGCAGAGCCACCTTCCACTAAACCAAGTTGCTCAAAATCCCATCCAACCTGGCCTTCAATCTTTCCAGAGATTGGGTATCCACAACTTCCCTGGCAAACTGTACAACCTGTCTCACCATCCTCACAGTAAAAAAATTTCCTCATTGTATCTAATCTAAAATTAACCTCTTTCTTTTTAGAACCATACTCCCTTCTCCTATCCCTACCTCTTTCTGTAAAAAATCCCTCTTCATGTCTCTTGTCAGTGTTCTTAGTTAGTGGAAAGCTTCTCTAAGGTCTTCCCAGAGCCTTCTCTTTTGTAGTCTGGAATACGTTAATTCTCTCAGCCTGTCCTTATAGGAAAGGATCATCTTTGTGGCCCTTCTCTGAACTTGTTTTCACAGGTCCATGTCTTCCCTATGATGAGGAACATTCTTCTCTCTCTTCCACATGAGACGAATAGCAGCTAATCTGGATTGGTTGCAGGATGACCACCACTGCCTTAATTTCTAGAATTAAGGAAGTAGAAGAAATAAAAATTAAAAACCCCCAAAACCAACAGCATAAATAAAACCACACCAAACCAAACCAACAAACAAACAAAACCCAAAACCGAACCAAAACAAAAACTAAACCAAAACCAAACAAAAAAACCCCACACAAAAACAAAAGAGGCATTGCAGACTTGAGTTTACCTCAGATTATCCCAACAAGAATATCCAGATAAAAAAGAAACAGGAAAAGAATAGAGAATTTTCAGTTCTGAAAGCCATTCTTTTATGACAGTCTAGTGCTCAAAAGGAAGAGGGGTCTCAACAGGAACACAAATAAGAGACCCAGGGGACAAGGCCTCCAAAAATACGGTGCAGGTAAGAGAAGATACTATTTCTTTGCCCACTGAAGTATTCTTCGTGGTGTCAATAGTGTCCTTCTTCCTCCTTGAGAAGGTGGTTAAGTGCCTTCAGAATTAGCCTGAATGTCTGAGGTTAGTCCATATGAGTTTACAGGCTCCCAGGTCAAAGAAATTTCATCTATATCTCAGTCTATTTTGTGGCCTTAAAATATTTTTTTATATCTGTAGAAAACTTGAGGAAAAATTAAGTTTCACACATAATTTCTTATATTTAAATTTACCATTTAAGCAGTACTCTATCACGTTTATCAATAGAATGTGTTGTTTGAAAAGTTCTACAAATTAGTAATAAATGAAATCAATTAATTATTTTTATTTAAAACTGTATCCTCATTTAAAACATTTAGGCTCCAAATCAAGCTAAAAACTCAGACATTAAAAACAATAATGCAGCCATTCAGATTCTGGGATGATAATTCAATGAATATGTATTTTAAACAGATGAAATTTATTAACTCACAAAAACTTCTTTTCTTATCAAATTTTGCCAGGAATACAGTTATTATATAACTTGCACTTGCTTATCATCTTTTTACTTTAAAAGAATCTATTTTTTATGTTTTATTTTGAGAAGTCTGAGCATAGATGGAATGAGAAAAGTGAAAATATAACCAGATTGTAATGACTTAAATAATCTGTTAGTTGGACAGAGGATATATATGCACGCTATGACTCTTCTGAGATTTTTTTTATACAAAAGAGTATTTATGTGCCAGGATAAGATTTCAGAATTTTTAATTAATGTATCGATTCTTGCAACACCTTTTGGCACCTTCTTTCAAATGAGGAAAATCTTGCACCATATGGTGGAACTACTGAAGAATGCCTAAAGGAAATATATCTGCTCCTGAGACTGGTCCTGCTGTTACTGACATCATCCATGGCCCGCTCAGAGGTAGCAAGGGAGAAAAGAAAAACCTGTGGAAGAAACTTTACCTTTTTGTCCACAAATACAATTTTTTCTCTTAACAGAGATTTCAGAAAAAAATGAAATTTGATAAATAAATGCATGAAGATCAGATTTTTTTCTCTATTTGCCCTCTACCTCTTTTAACAACTCTGTTGTCACTCTTATTCTGCTTAACACTTTGCCATTCTGCAGTTCCCTCCTATATAAGAACTGTTCCTGGATTGAACCATTGGCTGCTTCATCTGCTTACTCATTCTTTTTCATTGTAAATTATCTCCAGACGCACACATACCTGCTCACTACCCCCTGTCTGAGCTCGATAATATTATCATTAGCAGGGAGGGCAACAAGATGGGGAAAACTGAGTAATTACCATACTTTATTAAATTATGCAGCATTAATTAGTTAACTGGGTGATTTAGGGATTGTGTCTGCTCATATCAGAGAGGTGATTTGCAGTTCAGAATGGCATCTGTTTCACAGCTTTAGAGCAACAACAACAAAAATTAATAGTGTATGGATTATGCCACAGAAAAAGAGTTGCTGCATTCATCTGTCTCCCTGTCACTTGCATGCCAGAAATAAAGAGTAAACATCACTGTGCCACAACCTCTGCAGGACCAGAGACGCTGAAATAAATTTTGCAACTGAGTTTGATAGCAAATGCAATATTTCTGATACATTTTGGGGGCAGGGGAGATTATTTTTTTTTTTTCTGAAGACTCGTATTTTGTGAAATTGTTGTTTCATTTTTTGTGATGTCCAAGCTTATTTTGCTTGCACTAAGAGAGAAAAAGATGGCTTTGACTGATTCCATTATCAATTTGAAATCCATCAAAACACAGACCACTTTTATTTCTGCTGGAAATCATTTGAAGCACATAGCTTCTTATTCTAAGAAGCATTGAATACTTGTGTATGAAAACTACCACCACGGGTTTCCTTTTGGTCTTGTAGTTTGTAGGCCTCAATCTACAATTAGACATCATTGGTTCCAATGCGGTAAAGACCTGGAAATGAATCCTTTTGTTTTGTTTTCACAATGTCAGTAATTACATGATACAATGCTAGGCATTTGAAAGTGGTGAGAAAGCTTCTATATGATTAAAAAGAGGTGGAATTTTTTCCCTTTTAAAATACAGACATGGGAAAATGTCTGTAAGTCTCAAAGGGATTCTTAGAATCAGATGTAATTAAATAAAAAAAAGGAAAATTGAAGTACTTTCAGCAATATTTTAATGCTTTTTCAGGTAAGGAAACAGAATCTTGACAACTGTTACTACATGATTTGCTTTTCACAAAAGCTGTATTGTATACTGTATATCTATACATATGTATAGCACAAATATATATCCACATATATATGCATATATATATATATATACACACACACACACAGGTAGACCATACTAATGTATGTATAATGCAGAATACTGCAATGGCAATGAATAAGGAAGAGAATCAAGTAATCAGAAGTACATCGTCCCTACAGCTGGCCGAACAGAACACAGTACCTCCCTGTCAGTCACCAGACTTTCCAGGAATAGCTCCTGCTCTCCAGACGCCAAAGCTGCCAAGACTATCCAGTTGTCTAATTAAAACATATGTAAATTTTCCTTATTTATTTTGACTCCTTTAACAAGATAGCAAGCCTGTAAGCTTGCAGCTGCCTGAAACTAGTTTCCAGAAGGATCTTATAAAAAAAGAAATTGTAAGTGACTTTCATTTCAGAATTTGGTTTTCTAATGTCATCAGTAGGATGCACAGTGGATAAAATGTTGAATACAGTTTCCCTTCTAAACAGATGGGCAGGGAAATGGCTCTAGCAGCTGAGAAAATAAGAAATATTTTACTTTGCTTTGAAAGGTTTGCTCCTGTAGATAATTGAAAATTAACTCAAAACTTCCTTTCTTTCTTTAAATTTTCATCATTTTAGATTAACAAGCTGTTTTGATGTTTTCCCACCTTCTTCCCTGCCCATCCCCTGCTTCTGGAGAGAAATTTTAAATAAAGAATACAGATTATAAATTGTGTTAGTCCAGCTTGAGCTTGTTTCTTTCAGACAGTTTCCTTCACGAACAAAAACCTCTAAGGGAACCAACAAGCACTGCAACTTCAAGGTACACACAAGTCCTCGTTATTGTTAGAGGCCCCACTGCCCCTCACACAACCCCTATTAAGAAGTCTGAATGCTGCCTCTGGCTCTTCTTTTTACATGCTAGTCAGCTTTCCATTTAGCCAGGAAAAATAAAAGGAGTGAGAAATATGCAGAAATTCTGTAAGTTGTTTGCATTCCCCTGAAATATTTCTTTAGCTGAAGGGGATCAAATCAATGAAATATAATGAAACCATATGCTCATTATTTCAAAATAGACCAGCTGCTTCAGGGACTATTGGGAAAATTTATTAATTCTACCAGCACTGCTCATTAAATCTAGGTACCTCCATACCTGTTTTCCTCAACAAAAGGTCCTCGCTAGCAAAATCACCCCTGTGGAGTTCAAACTGGTGTTCATCCTGGCATTCTTCCCTGTGTTCTTCCAGGGCAGAGAAGACAATATGCTGAGATAATGCTGCTGGAGAAGTGGAAAAAACCATCTATGTGGAAAAAGCTATCTGGTGTGGGTACAGTTTGGAAGTTCTGTAAGAGGGATGTGTGTTGGCAAAGACTGATTCTGCCTGCCACGGACCATATGTGCATTTAATTGAGTTTGCAAGTTTCCAGGCAGAATGCCAAATGGACAGTCTACCATCTGATAAGACTTGATGAAGTTTTACCCTTCTTTTTTTCTCACAAGCTTTGGTTTCATAGAGATTTTGAGAAGTCAAAAAAATCTGTCCTTCTCTGGGACTGATACTGGGATGTGTAGAAGTAATCAAACAAATATATTACATAAGACCAAAATACCAGGTTACCTTAGAGTTTATAACTTTAACTGTCATACTGAATCTTGAATAAAAGATATAAATTAATATGTGCGTCACTCCAGCAGCATTATCTGAGTCACAATTGCTCCCATGGTTTTCTTTTCTAAGGCCATTTAAATAAATTATGCAACTTACTTCCAGTTATAAAGTACAGGAACTGGAACGGGCTCAGAAAATAGAATTAAGTGAGCCAAATTTGCAAAAGCAAAGCAGGATGAGGGCCTGTTTTTGAACAGATGCTGCCAGCTGATTTCCAAGTCTTAATATGGCCTGGGAGCACCTCACTCCAGGCACTACTGTGTGTCTGCACTGTTGAGCAAAGAGGTCAGGAGCCAGTTAAAGAGCTAGATGTCTGGTTGTCTGTTGTACAGTTATTTACTTGTTTCTTGGCTTTTTGTAGGGGGGAGCCAGCTTCCTCCTGGCACTGCCTCTCCCTGAGCCATACTTGCCACAGAGCAGTGTGGGGCATGCTGTGCAGTGTGGTCATGAGTGTGTGTTCATGTGGATTATCCTTGTGGCATTTCCCCTTCAGGTCAGCACAGATCTGTTGGACCTCATGACAAGACGTGGAGGAAACTCACTAGCCATTCTCATGAAGACTGCTCAAAAGTCTTCATGACTAAAAGAATAAGATCCCCATAAGAGAGGGGTACAGTATCTTCCATGAGAGAAAATCATATCATCCCTCACCAAACCTGACTTAAGAGTTTTCTAATTCAGAATTAAGGTATAAAAGGACTGATGTTCTTTGCACAGTGGTAGTCAGATTCTCAGTGTTTAGGTGGTGTTTTAAAAAGCTTTTCCAGGAGATCCTTAGAGCAGAGTACATTAAAGCCTGAGAATTCTCAAATTATGTAGGATGTGGTCACCACACTAGTCATTTTCAGTAGTACATTCAGTCTCCAAGAAGATCTCTCTCTTTTATTCAAGTTCCGCTATTTGAATGGCCATGCAGTCTGAAGTCTGCTGAACAAATCTCTCTCAGTGATAGATAAAATTTCAGCCATAATAAAAATTTTCTGGCAATACTAAAAATGAAACAGTAGTAAGGGAAGTTAAGCCCAGACTATAAAGTTGTCTGAAGAATCTAGAGGATCTAGAGGATGGTAACCCATAAACAATGACCAGAACTTAGATTTTACAAAATACATAGCTCCCATCTCAGGGAACACAGCAGATGCACAAAACCAATGGTCAAAGAAAACCACAAAGCTGCATCCTATCCATTACCCAAAACTTAATCTGTGTCTCCTTGCAAACATCTACTAATATCCTAGTGTGATGCTGTCACCCAGTAAGAGAATTGTGTAAGAGAATTGTGAAGCTGAGAAGTTGCTCCTTGACTACTTTCATACCCTACACAGCAGTATGTGATTTGAAAGCATTTTAAAACAATGACTCAAAACATCCTTGCTCTCGCCATTATAACAATATCAAGCACCATTGCAATAAATAGCCTTGCTGTCTGCAGCTACAGGTATGCTTTCAGGAACAGAATAAAAGCTAAAATAGTCTAAAATTTTTAAACCTCTTGGCTTTAGATATATTTTTCCTAGAGCACAAGGCAGTCATAACATAAACAAAAGAACAGAACTGTGTTTGTAGTGAACATGAGTACATTAAATGTGACTGGGAAAAAGAAACTGTAATGCATTCTGAGAAGAAACAGTAGCATGCATACAGTTCACTAAGCTCTTCTCACCAGACATTAATTAGCCTGTGCCAGCTATGGAGTGGGTGGTGAAGGGAACAAATGCAGTCATGCTTCCTTGTTCCTTAAATAAAAGGAGTATCTTCACAACAAATTTGTTAATTTTTCACAGACATTTCTACTAGGTTTGGTTTCTATAGCACCACCTGACACTGGAGCACAGCTTATGAACCTCTATACAGCCATGGTCAGACGTCGCTATAAGTCATGATCAAACAGGTTTCTGCTTGTAAAGAAGAAAAATGTACCTTGTTCTCTTATAAATTTTATGACGGAAATATACTGCAATCCAGCTTTGACTGAGGTCAGTCTTTGACACAGGCCTGTAAGAGTTTTTGCTATTAATTGGCACTGTAACTGGGAAACTGTAATGAATACCCCAACTGATAGCTAAGGAAGAGCAAACTTTAAAAAATAATAATAAAAAAAAATAAAACCCCACAAAAAAGAAAAACAAAACAAACAAACAAAAAACCAACCAACCAACCAAAAAACAAACAAACAAACAAACCACAGAAAAGGAGTTGTTTAATTATCTTGTCTGACTAATGTTCAACAGAATACAGAAAAATAGTGCCTTCTTCTCCAAAAAGAGGACACAAAGAGCTTCATGTGGCTGGGTTATTTACAGATGACACTAATAGCTTTGTCTGACATGAAGTCTCTTAACAATAGTCATTAGGAAAGAGAAAGAAAAAAAGCAAAGAAATGTAAAGTTTATATTTATTATTTTGCCTGTGGACTACATTTGGTGGAGGCATTTCTCCAAGATTTTTGATTGATAATGGTAGAAGCTGTCAGCCAGCAGCTATGTATGAAGGATAAGGGCTTTGAGAATACATCAGGAAATTTCAAGAACCTGAGCTGTATTTCATACGGATTATTCAACACAGTGGATATTTAAGTGATTTTTGGTCCCCATCAATACATATTTGAAATACCTTCAATGAAAGTAAAATGTGTATTATTCAGTGGAGTTGAGCAGATTTTATCCTCTTAAGCTCAGAAGTGTAAAGTTGATGGGATATCATATAGGAATAAAAAATATTTTGGAACCCATTTTAGCTGTGTTTATGTTTAAGAAAATCATTGGTCGTGTTGTCACTCCTTAGTTATTTTCAAGCACACACTGTGAATACCTAAATATCAAGAGTTTCCAATTAATTTATCTGAGTAAGAATTATTCTTGGAGAGAGTTTAGTGTTAGCAGGCTCTATTTTCTTAACATCTTTCCTGTATTTTGAAGAAAAATAAACGTTTTAATTCCTACAAGTCTTATCATTCCTAGAAAAAACTCAGACACTGAAAATAGTCAAGACTACCACAGGGAAATATAGACCGTAGCTTAAAAAAACCCCAAAGCTCTGGTGATAAAAAACCTGATATCAAAAATTTTATAGCAGTTATAATTTAGGGTTATTTAAAACCACATTAACTTTGCATATAAATGTTTAGAAGCACCACTGAAACCTAAGATTTCTGAAAAAGCATAGGATAAAAACAGGCACAGTAAACCTTAGATTTGTACATAGCTAAAAATAAAGTATTCTTACCTGTTCAAAATATTTCTTTTTTCCCCCTCTATTTTATCCCAACACTCTTCTTTGAGAGCATTCAATGTGAAAGTTAGCTTACTGTAACTTAATTTGTTGGAAGTATTGAAGCCCAAGATACTACTGAAGGTGTTTAGCAAATTTTTAAGGTTATAGAGGTTCTTTCCCTAAAATGCATCTCCTCAATTTCTCATAAGTACTCTAAAACAAAAACAGGTGACAGAGTTAAAATTATTTTAAAGAAAGCATCAAGGTGGAAACACATAAAATTATATTTTCCATAAAATGTCAACTACAGTAAATCAACATTTCCTCTATTGTACTCCTATTTTACATTTTTGAATAGTTAAATTCTGAAGTGATACAGAGGTGAAATTACTTATGTTTGTTATGGTATTTTTTCCTGTAAAATCAGTTATGTACAAAGAAGGTTTATAACTGTTGAATTCCTTCCTTTGGCTTAATCTCAGCCTGTTCACATTGGCTACTGAGAACATCTAGTGAAAACTCTACAAGGAGAAGACTGGGTTATTTCATACCAGAATCTGAATTCATCTATAGGTGTTGAGAACTGTTTCAAATAATAATAATAAAAAAAAAATTAAAAAAAACAAAACACAAAAACAACCAAAAAAAAACCATCACAAAAAAAAACCCCACCCCAAACACAACCACAAAGAAATCCACTACAAAA
Organism: Xenops minutus; assembly: GCA_035221455.1. Taxonomy (NCBI): domain Eukaryota; kingdom Metazoa; phylum Chordata; class Aves; order Passeriformes; family Furnariidae; genus Xenops; species Xenops minutus. The sequence continues at coordinate 30,878,740 of JAWWEE010000040.1, forward strand.
AAGCAACAAACCCTGGGCCATGGGTGAAGAAGTAGAGTCAGGAAAAAAAGAATGAGACCTGCAAAAACTGGAAACTGGCCATGCTGACTAGAACTGCAAGTCCAAATGCATGCAAATTTGACTACATAAAATAAAATAAACCAAAACTATATATATATATATAATATTTTCCAGAAATACACTCTCTTTTCAGGTGCCTAGAGCCATCAAGAGCAGCACTAAAAAAAAGATAGTCAGAGATTAGTATCTCTAGGCTCTTGTTTCCTCCTCTGTTATCCAACCAAAGCAACTACTGTTTTCTCTACAGTGGATGCTTAAATAAGACAAGGAATTGAATGACACATTCTTTTTGTTGATGATTTTACCTATAAGATTTGCATAAATATTTCCTTCCTTTACTTATTTCCTTTGTTTACTTCTTCCACTGAAGTTACTCAGCTTCAGTGAGTAGCTTTAGTAGTGATAAATATAAAACTGGAGAATAGGACAAAAATACACTGGTCAAAACTTCAGAATAAAAAGTGCAAATCAAGAGTATATCTTCACCAAAACCAGATTTCTTCAAAAGACTGTTCCTGCTTAGAATGTAATGAGTCCAAATGACTATGACATGATCCTATAATATCTCATCAAAATCTTTCTTTTTTTAATATACCATGACTTCTTTTCAAAGAAGAAACGTATTTGATGACAGAGTGCTTCGCCAATCAAACAATAACAAGCACTTTGCTCAAAGAATAGACACAGACAGTGTGTACAAATAGATATCAGACTGTCATCTCCAGATAGGAAGTTCTGGCTTTGCACACTGTGATAGCCCATCCCTGATAACATCAGATTCTCTGAAGTAGACTTATAACTGATTCTTTATTGCACAGTCAAAAAAGAGCATATTTTTTTGAGCATATTTCACTTTTGCTTTGTAAGGGACACACCTATGGTCATCTGCCTCTTGGTAGGGAATCATCTTCAGGTTGTTGTTAGTAGTGTTTGAGCAGATTAGACCAAGCTCCTTTGAAAATAAAGAAAATGTGTCAAACCTTTCCTAGGAAAGAGGGAGATGGAAATATTTTGGTAGGGTACAGAACAAAAGTGTGGGAAATCAGAAGAAGGTCAATAAATGACTCTGCATTAAGCCCAGATGCTTATGATTATTCCATTCCCTCATGAGAGTTTTACTAGAAAAGTGCACACGTCTCCTAGATGAAGTGCACATAACCTGTGGCGATAGTCAGCAAATATGGGCACTTACATGCTTCAGAACAGAGACCACACTGTGTCGCATACCATGATTCCTGAACTTTGCTGCAAGACTCTTCTCATTGCTGCTCTTCTTTCCACAATATGATGCTGGAGTGCAGAATTGAAGGCTGAAAGGATCCAAAGATGTAGAGTAGCAATCAGGTAAAAGAGTCTCTGATGGTGAAAAAAGGTTTTACAATTTTTCTCTAAAAATTGAGATGCATTTTATACTGTCCTTGTCTTATTCTTAGATATTCCTCTAAGCCATGATATTTATTTATTTTCGTGCCTATATTTTATTCAGCAAACATGAAGGAATTGTGTCATCATCCTTCCACAGATCATAATTCCCTGTAGCATCTTCCTATATCTAGAACAATAACAACAAGAAATCAATAATAATAAAAAAACCCCACATTGAATATCTAGATTAGATATTCTTAGGTAGTGAGACTTAGGTAGGGTCATTTCTAACTGAAGTATGGTTGAACACTTGTTTGAGTAGCACAAATTTTATGTTTAATTTTAATATTATTTTTTATCTTCATATAAAAGATCTTTCCATCACCATAAGTCAATACTACATGGGTTTTTCTGAGCAAAAATCTATAGAAAATAAATTGAATATCTAGAGAATACAGATGATGCAAGCTAGAATGTGTTCTGAACAAATTATTTCATAATATATATATAAAAAACTACATTAACTCTAATAGCTCTAAGTGATTTGGACATGGAATTTATTAAATACTCATGTCAGTGGCATAGAGCATTATGCCATGGAATGAATAAATACAGAAGAAAAATAAAAACCCTTGAATTATCATCAAACTACTTATGATTTTTAGATCTTATTTGCTCATTTCTTTTGAAGACTTGGTTGAGTTTAACACTGTTTAATTTACAAAATATGATATAATCCTAGTTCATAATGTGTGAAAATTGGGGAAATAATTGGTTCATAAGTGAAGGAAAATACATTTATTTTTCTTCTTCACTTTTGCTATTTCACTGCTGTTGCTCTAATGCAATGAAAATTTTAGACAGCTTTAAAAAAACTTTTCAGTGTTTTCATGGCCTATTCATAGCTTAGCAACAACATTTGTTTAGGAGTCTAAAAATATTTTTAAAATACATATTTCAAATTTTTTACTAAAAGTTGAAGAGCAAGAGAACATATGGTCAGACGCTTTATGAGTCTTTAGGCTGCTAACTCTAAAAATTGCATACAGAATCAAACGTGCACAGAAGAAACTAAACAGTTAAAATTTGCAAACAATGTGTACTTGTAATATATCTTGGTATACAACAGAATGGGGAAAAAGAAAACATAAACGAGCCTTTAAATTATTTATAAATTATACATTTTTAGATTTATTTAGGATCTTGATTTAAATGGAATTGAAACATCAACTAGCTGCTAGTTGTCCCATCACCACTGCATAAGGTGTGGGATTCTTTGTCATTGTCTTTTTGGTTTATTCTGGTTGTTTTTTTGTTTTTTTTTTTATTGTTTTGGTTAGTTGGGTTTTTGAGTGGTTGGGCGTTTTTTGTTTCCTTTGTTTGTTTGTGGGGGTTTGGTTTGCTGTTTTGTTGGTTTGGGTTTTTTTTTTTTTGGGCGGGGAGCGTTTTTTTTTTTTTTTTCCTTTATGCCTTGGGTATTCAGTGTCAGAGAAGGGGAAAAAGAAAGTTAAAAAAAAAGATTACATCAGGATCCAAGAATTCTGGGTACTTCCACAGACTGTGCGATCTTGACTAAATATTTTAAAATTCTTTCCCTATGAAACAAGACAACAGTACCATCTTACTGTAGAGTGATGCTGTGAACTGATTTGACTGTATGGTAATGAGGGATAACACTGAATCTTTACTGGTGAAAAATATTTTATTGAAGCATCATAATTCTGTAATGCACACATTTCTTCATAAATAGATATTAAACCCCTCAAGAGTGATATTTAAATAGAAAATATTTATAGATTTTTTTTCATCTAGGCTGCATCTACCACAATGTTATTGTTATTTTTATTCTCGTTATTACTTCTGTCAACTCAGTTTCTACTATGAATGGCTGTTAATTTTAAGAGAAAATCATCCAGCTGATTGACTGCCCACTTTTCACTTAATACTCGTATTTAATCAAAGGACTGGTCAGTGCTAAAAATGTTGGTGTTGTGACCTTTCATCAATCTGCATAAAGTACATTGTTTGTTGATGTGCTGCCATTTGTTGCTGAAGAAGGCAACCATTAATAGTAACTATAATTTAAACTGGTTGATTAAAAGACAACCTAATTAATTTTCATCCTAAGGGCTGAATTGGTTATAATCCTTGGTCTCCTTTTGAGTTTATTTAAAAATAGAAGGAAAATGAAGAGGGCTGAGTTTTGTTAATGAATATTTACACAGCTAGGAAAACGGTCTGTATCGAAGGGAACTAGAAGCTATAAAACAGCTATAGTGTTGCTCTGTAGCAACAAATGCCACTGTGTTAGAACAGCTGCAGACATCCTGAAATAGTAAAACTACCTATAAAACTGGGCATTTTGGCCTTCAGGTCCACATTTCATTTCAGCTCCTAACTGTTTTGTCTTAGACCAGCTATTTCCTTTTGTTAAGATGACATGAAGAAGCAAAACCACAAAAGCAGGTACATCACTTCCATAATCTCCTACCTTTTTTTGATTATTTTTCTCTTTTTTTCATGATCTGTTGTTCCTTCCAAGTCTTTGCATCATCATCACCCACATCAGTGAGCTGCTTCCTTGGCACAACTCCTGGAACATATCCTTTGGATGTCAGCATCTCCCAGCAGCTTTATGAAAAAATAAACTAGCTGGGTTTTTTTCAACTATTTAATTTCACTACATTATGCAATAGAACAAAAAGATAAATAGCCAGTCATACACACTCTTTGGATATGGAATTTTAATCACCATCTGAGCATCAAGAACAAATTTATTAAGGCAAAAAAATAGAGTGCATTTTATTAGGAAAAGATTTCTAAACCAATGGTTTGCAAAGGCTATGGCAGATCACAGCAAAGGACTTACTAAGGATTTCCTTTTATCTTTTGTTTAAATGAATATTACAGCTTATATAACACAATTGTGACACAACACACAATCATTGTTCTATAATAGAAGGGAATCATGTGAGATACGAAGTCATACTAAAAAAAAAAATTTAAAAAGCACAATAGCAGATTTTCCCAATATATTATTTCTTTAAGTACCATGGAGTATATCTGACTGAAAATTATTACACTTAATTCATTGAATTGACAAATCTTTGCATGGATTGAGAAACAGTGAGTCAAACATTGCATGAATTGACTCATCATGCATATATTAACAACAGGAGGATCCCTCCAGTTTTTATCAGTCTTTTTCTGAGAGATCAAATAAAACTTAGCTTGAAAAAAAGACTAACTTGAGAGAAAAATTGAAGGATATTTCCATCTCCAAATTCTTCAAACTCAAGAGTGACCTAGTCCAGGTACAACAACCTGATCAGCCAAATTCTTATTAGAGCAATGAAGGCACAGATGTCATGACCATCTTTTCATGTTTATATTCACATGGGTTCTGCTCCACAGGAAAGGAATCACAGTGCCTATACAATGCAGAGAACAATGGGCAAAAGCAAAGGCTGTGTTGAATGCCTCTGATCAATGGAAGATAGTGGCAACACTTACACAGACAGCCGTGCCTCAGAATGTATTGCCCTGTCCTCATCTTCCAATCACTCCAATCAGGTGGCTTTTGGCAGGCACAGAAACTGCCAAAGACAGACCCTCTATCTAGAATTCCTTCCCAAAGCAGAGAGTCAGGAATAAAGGGGAGAGTGGGCAGCAGCTGTGAAGGTCATATTCAGACCTGGAGCAAAGCCATGATGTAGGTATGTTCCTGTACCTGAGAGCAGAGATATTATAAGATCTCAAATTAAGGTCAAGGATGCTAAGTAAGTGGTTGCACTGAAATTTTATGAAAAGCGAAAAAACAGTCTGAGAAGGGAAAGACTACTTCCTTTCACTTGCTGTCATTAATTATTCACATGAAGTAATGAATCTGAAATTATGCTTCTGATTTTAGAAACCCAGTGCCATTTCCCGTGATCTGGTCAACTTCGTATCATGATTTTTGATAGGATATACAGATAAGTCAGAAACAGAGGGAAAAGGGACTAAACCTTGCTGCATTCAATCTGTTTCTGTTTCTCTATCTGCTAAGAATAAATAAAGAACGACACAAACATCCAAGCTATTTGCAGTTACAGAAGTGACTGGGGAGTTGGAGTTCTTAAGGGAAAGCCAAAGAACTGAATGGTGAAAAGCCAAAAGAATTGAAAAGAAGAATGAAACTGGTAAAAACATAGTCTTTTCTTCCATCTTTTTCAGGAAGAAAATTGTCAGCATAAATCACAGTCTTTGTCTTCCTATTCATTTCCTTGAGTTGTTTATATAATATTATATAATATGCAAAACAAAAAGGAAAGATAGTAAATTACAGCATGAGAACATATTCTAGCTTATTTTTCTCCAGAAAAAAATCTAGGTTTTGTTAACTAAAAACACCTTGGAAACTAAAGCACCACATGGTAAATAGATAAATACAGAATTGGGGGTTAATTTGAAAGATGTACTGATATTGTGAAAGTAAGTTTTACTGAAGACTTAACCACAGACTCCTACCATCACCTTTCCCAAAGCAAGTGCTAAATACCCTGTGTTGTGCTAACAATTAAAGCTTAATCATAAAAAACAATAATGACAATTTTTCAGGGGAAGATAAAAAGATGAGCTTTCAACTGATGAAGGATATTTTATTTTAAAATTCTGAAGACTGGATATGGTCTAGAAAAAGGAAAACAAGATGTTAAACCAATGCCCATGTCAAATAAATAAGATCAATCTTTGTGACTTCTTTGAAACAGTTTGAAAATTGTAGCAATATTTTTTTAATAATTTCCTCTTCTGTGGACTTCAGCTCTGAATTTGTGAAATAGCTTCATTCACAAAACTAAAGATATACAGCCTGTATTTGGTCTATTCTGCAACTGATAAGGAGGTGAAACACATTTGGTATTTTCTGGGCTGGCAATGGACAGTTGCATTAGGGCAGAGTCTGATCATAATCAGCCAGTGTACCAGCAAAATATGAGCATTGCAGAAGTAGCATCTGCTTCTGTTTTAGTATGCTGAGCCTTATTGTTTTATCACTAGGCTTCATAAATTCTGGTTGGCTACCTTAGCAATGAGGTAGATTTATCCAGAAATCACGAGAAAACAAATGACCAATAGTTCAAATAAGATGCCCAGAAAAACAAATCATTATTGCATCAAAGGAACATATTTCTGTGTATCTGGAGTGGAGCCCAGTTGAAGGCAAACAGAAGCTGAGTAATTTTGCAGTGAATGACTCACTGGCACAGAAGGGACCTATGAAACATTTGTCAAACTGATGCTGAGAAGAGGAAGTTAAAAGAGAAAGGCAAGTAGAAAAGATATGCTGCTAGGGACTGAAATAATATTCTACCTTAATACAAGTGAAAGCTATATCTGATTAATTACAAGACCTCTGCTCTTCTTTCTGGCTTGTTGGTTTTAGACACCAGCTTGATAGGACCAAAAGTATGGATAGACTTCTCTGGATAGAGTCAGCACTAGCAGAAAGCTAGAGACATTGATTTGCTTTCAAGGTCAAGATCTAGCACCAGATTTCTAGGTGGAAGCCAAGAGCCAAAACCAGATGGCAGTCTTTGGGAACTCAAGCTAGGAATGAAGAGTTGCACAGAGAAGCAAAGCAATTGTAGGAAGCTGAAGTTAAAAGACCTGAAAAAGAGCCATACAGAAAAGCAGAGAAAAGCAAGACTAGCTTTGCTTCAGATATCTAATCAAATATTTTGAAAGCTCAGACCTTCCAGATGGGACCATGAGTGAGCAGAATCAATCATGGAAGTGATACCAGAAGATAAATCTTCTTGGGTTGATAGGTAGAACATGCTAAGCACGCTGAAGTCAGACTCCCTTTTCTCACTCTTAGAAGGACAGCAAGGCAGAGAAGTGTGTGTGGTCCTCTGAATTGTTTAGCAGACTTCTGAAAGGAGGAATAATAAGAAGAAAGAAACAGTAACAATTTTATGGTTCATCTTATTATCTGGTAGGACTGACTGAAAAGAGGACTAGGGAAAATATATTTAATTATTTACAGAAAAGTGTAGTAATGAGGTGTTTCAGTATTCTGGTAGGCTTTTTTTGTTTTCCCATTGATTTTTCTGTTGCTGCTGTTGGCTTGGGTTTGTTCTGCTTTGTTTCACTTTAGTTTCTACTTTGCATTAACTCATTACTTCACTTCCTTGATCTAACGCCAACTCCCTAAAGAAAGAACCAGCCATATGCATCTTTGAGTATTGAGCTTATCAGGCCACACTGGTAACAGAATCTGCAGTGAACCAGACATGCTCTCAAATGCTTCTGTTCATTTTATGAGTCCCTGCAAAGCAACTTTTAAGGTTTATTTAAGGAAAACCAGACATACTGCTCTTTATTTTATTACAAAGTACTAAACCAATATTTTTCAGATCCAGTGAAATATACATCTTTCACACTGTGCATCTTGAAACTGCATTAAAAGAGGAAGAAAAGTATTAGTTTACCAGCTGTCAATCCAATCCCTGGGATATAAATTAGCTTCACTGATTTTATGACAGAGCTTTTATGTTGCAGAAATTAGATGTGCTTCATGGACAGCATAAATACCATTGTAAGCAACCATGTCCCCAAATGGAAATGCTATAGAGATAAACAAATACTTTTTTTTTTTTTTTAATTATTATGGAAACCATAATAGAAGAACAGAAAACAGAGAAGAAAAAAATACATTTCTACTGCTAGAGTGTTCCATGATGCCAGGCTGTTGATCAGCAGTAATGGAGCCGGGTACCCAGGATGTGAGCTGAGAAACATTCTTCCAAATAAAACAGCAGCCAGTTGGAGACAGTCGCTTGCTCAGCCAATAAGATGGAAATAAAGTCAAAGGGAGCACATAACTACAGGTGCACATAATATTTTGTCAGGAATATCTGGGCCAGGGAAATTGTCTTCAGTTATTGGTGATGGAAACTAAATCATCTAGCTTTAGCTGCTTGAAAGATTTTTGTCTTTGCTTCCTCTGAAGTCAAGAAAAAGAAAAAGAAGGAAGTGCCTTCAGCCAGGAAGATTATTGTGGGAGTACAGTCAGAGGACTACCGAAATTGGAAAAAGAAGACTAGAAATAAAAGCAAAAAAGAAGACAGGAACA
>JAWWEE010000040.1:30894271-30929513 GCA_035221455.1 Xenops minutus
CTTTTGGGGTTGTTTTGGGATTTGTTCTGTAGACTCATAGTGTTTGATTGTATATAATTGTAATATATGTGAATATACATATATACTTTTAATACAATTGTCTTTTTGGTACTTTTTTCCCTTCTTTCTCAGGAGGCGGGGGGGGAATCCATGTAGCCAGCAGCTGGGCTTGGCAGGGTGCCAACTCAAATATACGAACAATTGTTCTTCTCTTTTTAAGGCTGAAGAAAACAAAATTATAGAAATTAGACTAATGATATCAATATTTGACCTCATAATAGCCTACTAACATTCAGTTTCAGGTCTACAGATTGTTAAAAATATTTTGTAGCCTTGTCAGGATTAACTGCCATCTTTGTGGCCATAAGAGCTAAGAAATCTTTGAAAACTTATGCAGCATTTTGAGAACAAGTTTTCTGTGGGGACTGCTATTATACCTGCTAATCCTTCAGTATGAAGTTATTTCCCACTAAAACAAATCTGGGTACCAAATCTTGATGTGTATTTTCCCTTGCTAGTAAAAACAGAGTGAAAAAAATCTATAGCATTATTGGTGATGAAAGTATTAATTTTCTCCAAGGAACCATTTTATAAGCTAACCTCCTGGCCTGGACAAAGCATGCCTTTTGGTGATAGAAAAGCATTCATTTCGACCTTTCACTTTCCTGAGAGATTTTTAGTCCTGTCTCTTCATTCTTCTTCACCATTAAAGTGTCCTTTGGTAGATATGTTATTTAGGTCAGCGAGTAGCCAAATGTATTGGAATTCAGTCTATGAACAGTGAACATTGCCTGTACTTTTCTGAAAGTGATCCATTATGACTAGAAGCACAATTAAGGTAGTTGAGTTCAGTGACAGTTACAGATCCTTACTTGGTACACAATTCATGAGCACTCCCATATGTGTGTAAATACTGCCAAATGACTAGTGTTCAGAATGAAGAGAAGATAAACCTGAATAATGGTCTCAGTTATTTCATCTTTATAGGCAATTAATAGGCATGTACAGTTCTCATCTGACTTGGTTAGGCTTTGAGAAAAACTTCTTTGAGAATGATGCAAAACACATTATTTTCATAGCTTAGTATGAGGTATTGTTTCAAATCAAAAAGAGGCTGCAGAATAATGAGAGGAGCTTAAGCCTGAAAATTATACATCTGTTTCACAGCCTTTTTTTCTCAATATAAACCAGTGTAGTGCAGTATTTAATCATCAGGTTAATTTACCACATCAAATGATTTTAGTAATTTATCAGCACATTCTGTTTTTCCTATTTTGCTTAGTACTACACAAGAAAAAGATACCTGAATTGTTCTATGTACACCTCTCCATCCACTTCTGCTGGCAGCTTTAAGGGCACTTAGTGGTGGGGAGATGAAATACTCTTAGTCAGGGAGGAAATCAATTTCCACTCCCACTCTGAGTGGAAACCATACTGAGTGGTTCAGAAGGAGACTCCCAGGGAGGCAGTTTCTAAACAGTTACAAAATATACTAAACTGAAAAGGAATCACTTCAGAAGAGACTTGAGTCTTAATAACTGCTCCTCAGATTTGAATCCCCCATGCAGGGCTATGAACCATAAGCCCTCCTCAGGAGGTAGGTCCATCTTTCTTCAGATGAAAGTGACATTCCAGTACTTCAGTGGTGAGAGATACCATGCAGCATAACAGAGACCCATTTGCAAATCTCTGCCCGAATGGCAGGGCCAGGGGCAGCATACCTTCTGTGTTACTCAGGAAAGACCAAGAAGGGCCTGAAACTTATGCAGTGTGCAACTCAGTGAGCCAAAGCTATGTGGGTAGGGGACTCAGGGAAAACATGCCAGGTTACTTTTGGTACGTTGGCACACTCAGGGCCCTAACACAGAAATTTCTGCAGATGTCGTGATGTTTGAATATGAAATTCAAATAACTAAAAATGTCAGGCTACTAAGGCCCACAGTTAATGTCAAGATTTTGAAAAGACACTGTGAGAAATATAAGAAATATATTTAAGTTTATTGAAAAGTAATCACTCTTGCAAAAATATTTGAGTAATCCTGTCATTACCTAGAATTAAAATAACAGTTAATGATAATGAAGGCATTTAACACGTGTCAGGTTTCAATTACTGAACAGAAAAGGAGGTTGATAAAGATTTGTCAGTAAAACAGATGCCTCTGTCAAAGGTAGTTATAATGTTTTGGACAGAAGATATAGGCAGACTTTAATTAGTCTGATTAATAGCACCTACACGGAAAAAGTGCTATATTGAAGGACTGTGACAGATAAACAATGAATTTCCTATTCCTGATCTAATATCCACAACAAAAGTGCATGTGCATCGTGGGGATCAATATTTCCTTGTGGGCATTTGAGAAAAAAAAAAATTCATTAAGCAGTCAAAATGATGGAAAGATCTTTTTGTCAATTATGAAGCTGCTTCACTTAACTTGTGTGCAAAAGTAGTGTAATATTTAGATAAGATATAATACAAAATAACTTTTCTTTTTCATTTTTCTCTAAGATTAAGGACTCAGCAATTTAACTGCAAGATGTACTAATGTTAAATCTAGCATAGCTTAAGTGACTTCTGACAAATATTTCCTCAAAAGCTGTGTTGTCAGCAGGACCAAGTACACCTAGAATTATAAAGAGCAGAAAGCTAGACCTACACTCTTGGAGACTTTTCCATTACTTTCCTCAATTACTAACCTTGAGAACCATCTTGAGGAGCTTCTTCTTCAAATCCCTCCTTAATTACACTTTTACTAAAACAAAGACTTCACTATAGCATAGCACCTTCTGCAAGAAGGTGCATATTTTGGGTTTGAGTGTCACAAAGGAAAAAAAAAACAACAAACAAAAACCAAACAAACAAACACAAAAAACCTAACCAACCAACCAAACAAACATAACCCCCCCCCAAAACAACAAAGAAAACAAAAAACCTAAGCTGGAATCAGAAAAGTATAGGCAACACTTCACCACTTCTTCCTAGCCAGATCTTCTTCTTTCAGTCTATTTGCAGATTATCTGCCACTGCTCTAAGTTCTTAAAAAAACATAAATTTTTCTTTTTTTTTTTTTCCCTGCTTTTCTGAGATTATAGTGAGAATACATATTAACAGCCACCCCATATAGGCATGTTTTGTTTTCACTATTAGGTTTACATAGAGATGGACAAATAGGCAGAAAATATATTCACAGAATGCAATGGATGATATGTTTTACGGTGTTCTTGAATTTTCCATGTATGGATAATATTTGACTATCTGTTCTCTAGAGATGTTTGAATACAGAAAAACAAGTAGATGGTGTTTCTTAAATCATGTGAGGGAAATAACCCAAAATTTATCATTTCACTTAGTTACCAAAAACTAGATTAGTGCCTATAACAGTATTTCAATGTACCTATCTCAGAAGACGTAGACCCATTCTTTTTGTTTAATGTCTGATTCAGTTTCAGATTGCAAAAAACCCCCTGTAATCGTGTCCTTTATTTTACATTGATATGTTGAAGATGCTGCCTCACCCTAGAATTTATGTCAACCCTAAGGTCCACTGGATTTAAATATGTGGGTCAGTGAGATTTAGTGCAAGATCATGGAACTTCTGAAAAGAAAAAAAGGATCCAAAGAAATATTGGTGACAATAATTGCATTCCTGAAAAGTCTCTCTTCTCATTCTGTGTAGGGTGCTTGTTTGCATAAACTTAATAAAAAACTACTATTACCCTTCAACTATCATAAATATTCAAATCCTTGGAAATCTGAGTATTCAAGCCTGGCACAAGTGAAGCTCATAACATTCTCACTGCCTGCAATGCATTCTTGCTCTCATCTAGAAGGGGAGAAACATTTTATCTGGTTCAAACAGTACTGGAAAGAACTGCTACAGAGCATTTACAGAACATCAGAAAACATGTTTCTGAGTAATAAAAATGAATTATTTTATTGCAACCTTTTTATTTATTATTTAAAAATGTGTGAAATATAAAAACTTCTTATACAATCTTTTTTGGAAATAGAAAAATTTGTATTTGCTCATTTCAATGCAATTCACAAATGGGACATTTTGATATTGTGATTTAATTAGAAATAAAAAGAAAAAGCTGAACGATACACTTCTAGTGTAAGAAATGCTAATCACACACTTATCACTGGAAAACAACTCAGAAATAGTTTAAAGCACCTTGTGGAGTGGAAGTGGACAAGTTAAGCTTCTAAATTTTTGCAAACAATAAAATTTTTGGCACTATAGAGAACTGAGACAAGAAATATTTAATGCTCACACAACATAGTACATAGACTTTAATGTTAAAGAGGTCTCATATTCTTTGAAGTCATATCTCTGGAAGAAAACTCTTGATTTCACTATCACTGATTGCTCAAGGCTTGACTCCTTAACCTTAGCACTTTATTCATGCTCAGTTTGTACACGGATTATATAATATGAAAAAGGATCATGAAAAGATGATATTTAAATGTTTTATGTTTATTTTGTTTACTGTTAGTTAATATCCATTATTTGTGACAATCAAATGCCTTTTCAGCCCCCCAAAATGCATAATGAAATGAAAAATGTCTTTCGTTTGTTAAATTTTTATTTGATTGATTAAATAATTACAAAGTATATGTACAAACATAGAATACATCTTCCCTTTTTTTACAAGGCATCACAAAATTTGAAAAGAGTCAAGTTGTACTTCAGTAATCATCACAGATTTCACAGCGAAAGCTCCCTCACTGGCTCCTAGATAAAAGTCTGATTCCCAAATATGTCATTGTTGATCTATTTTTGTAGAGGAATTAATCAACAAGGGATTGAATGGTCAATTTAAAAAGAGCAGTAGATATAATTTTATCTTTTGCTATAATTCTATTTAAAAAAAAAAAAGGTTGGGTTTTTTTTTAGATTTTCAATTATTCCAAAAAATGTGAATATGTAGTACTTTTATGTCTGTCTTTCACCTTTGCAATGGAATAAGGCTCTCATCTACACTCCTGAGTATAAGAGAAGGGGTTTTTTTCCAATGGAAAATATTAAAAAAGTTAGTGGCTCTAAGGGAAGTAATGGCAAGATGGAAATAATAGCTCATATCAGAATACGACAGAACTGTGAAATGTTTTTCCATAAAATGTGTGATTAAAAAGAGGAAGAGACATTAATTTCTCCTAGATTCACTTCATTCAAATAACGTTGAAGCGACTGGAGAGAAGGTGAGGGAAATGTGCCCCATCTCACCTAGCCATAGCTGAGAGAGGCAAACACAAATAGAGACTCAGTTACTTCCAGATGTCAATGCATTCAGATTCTCTAAAAGAGCAGAGAGTGGAGTGAAGTGCTTAAAAGTTTAGATGAGACAAATAACTTTAAGGGAACTAAAATTAAGTAATATGAATTTGGTCTTATATTGCTATTTTCTTGAAGCTCTTTGCATTGGCTTTCTTTGAATTAATGACAGGAAAATGCTAGGGTGTTATAAAGCAAACACTGAAAAGAGAACCAAATATGATGCATGTATTCAGGTGGGAATAATATTTGTGCTTAATATATATTTATTTTCTTCCTAGGGCTTACTTTTGCTTTTGCTGACTTTTCATGTCCTTTTTAGCTGCTAAATCAAGATACACCAAGATACATTTTAAAAAAGACCCAAAAAGAGTATGTTCTCATAAAAAAAATTTTGTGAGAATTTTCATGGGTAATCTGTATCATAACAAATTAATAAAATAAACATTACCATATTGCTCTCCAGAATCAGGCATAAAAGAGATTCAAGTCTCATAAGAACACTACCACAGTGGAAAATGATGCTGCAAGTTAATTGACTAAACCAGCTGCCAGTCTAAGTAGCTCTAAGGGTTCAGGGATTTTTCATTTTTTCCTAGAGAACAGTCATTATTATTAATCTTTTACAGAAAAACAAGTTACTATTTAAATAACCAAATAATTCTTACCTTAAAGAGATAATGGGCATAGCAAATTGTTCAACATCCTAATGACACTATGAGGTACACATTCTAAACAACCTGACACTTCAGCAATAGCCTTCAGAGAGTCTACTCTCTCTGATGGTACTCAGAAGAAGACTGAGAAGCCTTTCAAACAAGAATTAAAGGAACTATACCACTTCCTGAATGCATCATTGTGCTGTATGCACTTGGTCTGGAACCTTGCTTACTTTGAAAGTTTTTAGCATAAACCTGTACACAAAAATGTGACCCAGCTGAGAGACACCAAGAATCAAGCTGTCCAGAAACACAATCATGCATTTGAATTTTTTTGACATAAGCTCTTTTTTTTAAGATTACCATGAAATTGTGTTATTAGCTGTTTTATGAAAGACAGCCAAGATCTTTTTTCTCATCTCTTTTTAGGATGTACTTAACAAGACAACAACATCACATGAAGGGTATCCAGATAACATAATTTTGGACTACAAATGCTGTCTTAAGCTAAAGCAAATAAATTTTTTGTCTTGTCAACAAAGAGAATTTTTTTCAGCTGACTTTAAACAGAAATAAAGTTATAATATTCTCATCTAAACCCCAAAATCTAGTTACTTTAAAAAAATGACAACAACAATCAAACAAAAAACCAAAACCCTAAAAATCCCTCTCAAGCTAAGTCTAGTTCAACTCTTAATGCACTTATCAGTTTCTGAAAACTTGGAATTCCAACTCAACCTTTAAAAATATTCAGGAATAAATATAAAAGTAGTTTTCTCTACTTATTAAACAGCAATAGACTGTCCATGGCAGGGGGATTGGAATTGGATGATCTTCAAGGTCCCTTACAACCCTGGCTATTCTGTGATTCTATGATTCTATGACATTGTAAAAATGTTCTGGATGAAATACAAGTACCAGGCTGTGACTGAGAAGTATAGTTTTTAGTAAAAGGAACCACAGAGTTATTTCAGTAATTGATTGGGACCTAAAAAGCATGGAATCATAGTAATCATACAAAGGTATCCCATAGGTATGAATCTTTAACAATACAAACACACTTTTTTTTTTTTGTTTTCTCCTGACATTCCAATATAGTTGAGCCTAATTTGTGTAGCAATTAGCTTTGTGAAGAACTGCAGGGAGAAAAAATAAGTAACAGTTTGGTGTGTATAAAAATCTTACTCAATTTTTATTACTCTTTTTCCAAGTAGCACACTGGTTGATTGTGGGATCTTTAACAAAGAGTGAGCCATATTTTTAACTACTTTGTAGAGGGACACAACCCAGAACTACTGTTTAGAGAAAGTAGTAGCTCAGTGCATATGTTTGGAGAGTCTTGATGATAGCAAATTAGTGCTGAAATTCTACTGCTACTGTGTCCTCAAGGGATTGATTCTACCAAATATTTGTTTGTAGATATTTAAAATCATCACACTTGAGACCTATGTCTTTGACATGAAAATGGAAATACCATTGATACTATAAGGAGATAATTTATTATGAACTTTGTGATACTTGAACAAGCATCATGACCCCAAAAATATCCCCATTAAATATAGTTGTAATTTTTTTCTAGAGTGACAATTTAGTTGTGCAGTGTGTTGTCATCATTTGAGATTAATCATAGCAATGACAGGTTTTTCACTTAGAAGATTATTAAAAATTATTTGCATATGGACCAGGAGTCCATTTCTAAGTCAAATGATTTAAACATTGAGAAATGGTGAACAGCTTCTCTGAAATATAGGCCTTATATATTTCTGTTTCTTTGGAAAAGGGAAGTACCAAAGTGAGGATGATGCCATAGGCAACTCTGTGGCAAAATTTGTTTATACATATATGTTTTTGACAATTTAATATGAAAAATTGCCTTATTTAGGGAATTAGAGACTGATTCAGCTAAATAAATGAATCTACTAATAACAAAAGAATTTATCAAAAAAAGCTACATAAGTGATGAGTGGATTTTTAGTATTAAAAAATATAGGTTCTATTCCAGATCCACATTCGATTTTATCCAGAAAACTAATTAAAATGTGAGTTTTGTTTTGAATGTGATAGCACCATGATCTTGTGACTCATCTAAACAAAAGCTTTTAACATGAGAAGCATTGCAAATCAGTTGCTATACTTATATTCCTAGTCCTCTACACAGCTCATATTTGGCAAGATTAGATGTCCTCATATGATTTTACCCCTAGCCAGGAAATAAGCTTTCAAAGCTAAGGGTAATGTCTGGTTCAGCCTATATGGTATCAGGTTTGGATGGGAATTAAAGTAGGACCACCAGTGCAATAAGATGGGACTCAGAGGAACGCTAATGCAGACATTTTCTTCCATCATTAAATGATTATTGCAGTGTCACATTCTTCTCTCACTGACGGGATATGATTTAGCACTGGAGCTCATGTTATTTGCACCACCTTAGCCTGAAAAAAACCACTTTGACCAAGGATTGTGTTTTCATTTGTTAAAAACTTAAATTATTTCAAATCCTATGGGACAGACATTTTTTTCCTTTCTGTTTTTTTATTGTTTTTTTGTTTGTTTGGGTTTTTTGTTTTTGTTTGTTTGTTTGTTTGTTTGTTTTTTCCAAATGTGTTTCAGGCATTCAGTCATTTTGTTGACTCAGCCTCTGTGATGGCTTCTAAATCTGTGGCCAAAAGTTCACAGCCTTCAGGCTGCTTTGCTGCATTTCAGTGCCAAAAAAGGGCAGTCTGATTCAGTGAGGGCATAAGGGGAAAGGAGAAGCAAAAATTAAGGCCAGGAATAAAAAAGACCTGAAAGGATGGATTAAATCTGTGCCAAAATGTTGACCGTGTCAGTGCATTATGAGGACAGGAATGGTGGAGGCTGCCCACAGGCCAGGCAGGGCGGACCTCCACAGCCAGGGCCAGTTCTATGACTTTTGGGACCTCAGCCAGAAAGGTCCTGCCCTGTCTGTCCCTGGGGACACTATCTCAAGATTATTTTTGTAACATAGACCTGACATTTTTTTCTTTTTTCTTCTTTTTTTAAAAGAAACTGAGACAACTGGAAATGCTTGCAAAGGACCTACTCAAAATCAAAATTTTTGACGGTAACAGTAGGACCTATTCAAAAATCAGTCCCCTAAATAGTTTTAGTGTTAAATTTAAGGTCACCTGCACTCCTAGTATAGTCCCTGATATGGAACAGGCAACTCATAGATACTTCATTGTTATGGTTCATCGTCCAGTAATTAGGATTTCTCTCTAAGCTGCCAGCCTAGAGAGTCTTTCACTATAGAGGGAACTTAGAGAGAGTCTGCTTAGGTAGTTAATGAGGTTTTAAGATAAACTTTCCCAGGATATGACTGGCCATTCTCAGTTTGCAGTGGTTGGACTCTATGTGTAGGTGTATCTCTGCTCCTTTCCCAAGCATCTGATCTAAAACATTTAGTTTATCAAAGAGATAAGATGACTCTCTGTCACCCCATGTGTTTGACTGGTTAAAAAAATATCTTATCTTGATCATATTCTCCAATTAAATAACAAAAACCTGACACCATCTTAAAAAAGGTGTCAACAAAATACAAACAAAGAGCTGTACGGGATATTATGTCCCTTTCTGACATAAGGCACTGTAATTAAGCCCACTTTTCAAAGCCGTTAGGTTCTTCAAAATTTTTAAGTATAATTTAATCTTTTTACTGTGGCATAATATAGCCAGGAGGCAGACAAAAAACCTCATAATACAGACAGAAAAAAAAAAAAAGTATAAATCATATTTAAGGGTAGTATTCCTAGAACTAAGAAATAATTGAAATCTTCAATTGTAATTTCTGCAATGAAATATCAAGCTTCATAACCATGTATGCAGCAAATATGCCTCCCCTGTATAAACTAATAACCATTAGAAGAGTTAAGAATC
Source organism: Xenops minutus (assembly GCA_035221455.1). Classification (NCBI taxonomy): domain Eukaryota; kingdom Metazoa; phylum Chordata; class Aves; order Passeriformes; family Furnariidae; genus Xenops; species Xenops minutus. The sequence continues at coordinate 30,904,098 of JAWWEE010000040.1, forward strand.
ATGTCTATTTTAAAGATAATAAAATATATATACACCTTGTCTATGTAAAATGGCAAACTTTGCTTTACTTTAGAAAATAATCATGAGATTACTCTAAACCATGTGTGTAATTCTAGTGAATTCCTCATGATCCTGATGAAATTATGAATGTGAAAAGTTAAAGACATTCTTAAGTGCTGAGAGATGCCACAGAATTCAGTGTATTCCAGAGAGAGAATCTGAGATGCAGTGAAGAGTACGTTTGGCTTGAAATTTTGCAAAGGAGAAGTTAATTGTAGTTAAATTGGTTAGATCACATATTCACATAAAAAAAAGGAAAACCAAAACATTTTCAGGACAAAACCACAGTTTAAATCCCTTCCTGACCTCTTTTGCTTCCCACCACCCTACTTACTCACTGTATCCTTCAGAACATTGCTACCACCACAGTACATCCGAAGCATCACACAGAATGCATTCATGCCTCGTTTTACATAAAGAAGAAGAAAAAGTGGTTAGAGTTTAAATTCTTTGAGATGGGACAATGTTTTCAAATGTGGTTGTTGACCCTGATGCTGGTTTTACCTTCAATATAAATTAGAAATATTACTGTAAGTAGCCCTACCTCACTTTGTCCACAATTATGAAGCTGACATTTCTTTGAAACTATTTGTCAGCCAATAGGTGGCAGTGAAGGTATTTAACATTTATCTAAATCTTCTATTTTCATTTTGAAGAATTCCTTCTAGTAAATGGTATGTTATGCTCACAAATTAAAAGCCAAGACACATATTGAATTCTGTCATTAAAAATATTAAGTACTTTTAAATAGTTGGAGAACGGTCAAGAATTAAAACCCTTCCCTGGAAATATGAACAAGTGCATCATACTGCTTGCAGCTTTGTCAAAATCAAATCTAAAGTAGGAGATCCTTTTGAGATCCTGGGAACAATGACATTCCAGGGAGTAACTAACAATGAAATTTAAACGGAATATTTGAGAAAACTGTAGCATTCCAGGAATTGTTTTATACTGTAGTTTTTGCATGCCTCATGTCATTTTTTTTTTTTTTTCCCAGTTGCTTTCATTTTTGCAATCCTGTGAGGAAATAAGGAGGATTTTGTAGCAAATATAATGTAATTTTTCATCACTAGAATTCACCAGAATTTTATTAGGACAAACTTTACAAGCAACATCTTCATTCTCTGTGGTAAAAAAGTTCATAAGATATTCTATGAATAGACTTAATGAGACATTATGATCCATTTCCATGTGCCTTAACATATTTATAAGGAAGCAGCCTTGCCATGTTAAGTTTTTTCTAATTTTAATATTTTTTGAGGGGCAAATGTGATTCAGAAGACATTAAGTATTAGTGTTTTGGCTTATACAGAGTGTAATGCAGACAATCTCTGTACATTGTGTTTCATACCTGCAAGTTACAGTTCCTCCAAGCTTTTTATTGAAAATTACATCAAGATGGTGAAGTAGGAGTGACTTGTTCTGAAAAAATATGATACTGTGATACCAATACAGAACCTAACTCTTCCATTCTCAGACTGTTTCTCTACCACATTTGTATAGGAACCTGTCTTAAGAACAAATGCAGGCCACATAGGTTTTAGCTATATCGGATAAAAATGTGCAAGGATTCATCCTACTGTCATCAACCACAGTGTTATGGAGGACAAGTGAATAACATTGAAATAAAAGTATGTCCAAAACCAGAGGTTACGTACGGACTAACTCAGCTGTACCGATGCATCTTAATTACAAGGAACTAAAAGCTTTTAATACATTCCCGCCTTCATCATTTCCAGCCAGCAGGAAAATTAAAGTACCTTCAAATTACAAAGCAGTAGAATACAATAGTTTAATGTTACAGCACCAGACCTCAGCAAGGTCTCAGCAAAGACTATCCAGCCTCATCTGAATTGGTTCTGGAGACTTACGACACTGCAGTTGGTAATGAGAACAAATGCATTATATTAGGATGTATTCCAAGTTAAAACTTGAACCATTAATTTAAAGTTAGGAATTGTTTTCTCTGTTCAGGAAGCAAAGCAAGGAACTAAATAAATTAAAGAAAACTAAGCAAGGATGTAGACTTAGCAATATAACTGAAAATGTCATCCTTCTCAGGTTATTGGGAATATAGCGCATATGACAAAAAGAAAGACCAATATTTTGACTATGAATACCTTGACCAGTTTATTCCTATTACACAATTTCTATAACTTAATTTTAAACAAAGAACCATTAAGTTGTAAGCAAATAGAGAAATATAAGTGAATGAATTCTTAAATATTCCAGGAAAGAAAAGTAGGGAATTTCACTGACATACATGTTTATGAATTATTGCATAACCATTGCCTGATTAAAAATACAAAATTAAGTTTAAAATTTACGCATCTTGAAAATATCATATATTCCTTTATTAACAATATTCCATTAAAGATATTGTTGATTATTTCCAATTACATAAAGAAAAAAAATCTAAAAACTAAATTAAACATTTTAAGCAGCCTTCAGATAAATGGTCTGCTATTGTAATTTTTATTATTTATGATAAGTTTGTGGATCAGATATTATGAGTACCTTACATATTTCCAGTTATTTTAGCGTCTGGGTATTTGCAAATATATATTTGAGTAGAATTTGAATAGATCATTAAAAAGTGAGAATCTAAGGCTAATGCTACAAAGTCAGTCTCAGGACTATGAAATAAATAGGATATGCTCTTTCACAGAAGTGTCTTCACAAGAATATCCAAAGTCCTGAGGCCTCCATGAAAACCCACAAATCATACTCTGTAAATTGTAAAAAACAATTTCTGTGAGACACATTAAGTCAAAGAATATCATACAAACAAGAGGATCATCTACCAGCCGTGACTGATACGGCTACTGTTAGTCATGAACAAAAATAAAATAAACCCAAGCATAACAATAAGAAGGGATTGAGTTGTTTTTCTTCATTTATTGTTGACACATATAATGCTATACAAGACAACAGGACTAGTGTTTATTCAACCAGTGTTTTATTTACAGCACAGCCTTATGATTTAGACTTAGTCACTGTAGCTATTTCAACTTTGTCAAGAAAATTAAATCCAATTAGTATATGCTGTTTTGGAAATCCTCCCTATCCACCAATATTTTCAAAGAGTTTACCGATTTTGCTACTTTTCATATGATATTTCCTATCAACAGTGTCAGGCAGCTCAGCGCTTTAACATCCCAGACTATCAAAGACATACCAGCTTTCTAAACTGCCTTCAGTCCTCTTGGTGAATATTGTATAAGCTGTGGGAGATTCTTAAGAAATCAATGTGCAAACCTTCCCAGTTCCCCATACAAGCAACACTTACTGAATTCACTGCACTCTTTATTCTTCCCAGGTATCCCCTTTCTCAGACATCTATAAGCCCCAGAGCACCAAAGGAGTAGCATTTTGAATGTATAGCAAGGTCTGTTTGGAATAGTGGCCAGACACTGAGTATATTTATACAGGTGATTTCATCTCAACATACATTAATCTTAGGCTATATAATTCACTCTGATGGGCCTTGGGAATCCTTTCAACAGTATTCTTTGTTCACATGGATTCTGTTATTGAATCCCAGTATCTCTAAAGCAGGTGGCAAACAGTGATTTCACAAAGACAAAAATCCATTATCAAACTTCTTATTATGTGTTGTTTAAATGATTAATTAAACTCTTCATTTCCCTATAATTGTTTCTTTCTTCATAAAGAAGTTGAAAGCCAGCCCAAAGTTGATATCCTAAACTTAACTCTAGCATGGGATCCTAGTACAGAACAGATTGCACTCTGAAAAAAACATCTCCTATTGGTCATGTTATTTCTGATGTACTTCAAGTTCATTTTTGTATAAAGCGGCAGCATATAAAATAAACCAGGGATCAGAACTCAGGATCTGCAAAGTTTGCCTTGCCATACCTGGAAAAAGCATCACGAGAAAACTCAAGGTGGAACAGCAACTTAGTTATATTTACTTTGGATCAATAACACAGGAATCAACTTGCCATACATAAGAGGAAAAATTGTGGCTTTTTTTTTTTTTTCCTACCTACGAGTAAGCTTTTTTACCAAAACTTCATCAGGATGAAAGGACTCTCAGCAAATACTTTCCTTACATGTGCTCCACTGATGGGATGACATGTAGAAGCCACAAAAGTAAGCTAAAAAAGCAAGTCAAGGATTTAAATTAGTTGGAGGGGAATTTTGTTTGTTTTTTTTGGTTGGTTGTTTTTTTTCATTTGTTTGGGGAATTTTTAAATTTCTTATTATCTTTTTTCCTCACAGTAAGCAATCTAACCAGCTCTAGTTGGGCTTGAAATCCAGTTTAGAAAGTCCAAAGTCATTGCCAGTTCTTGAATATTTGTATCACAGGCAGAAGTCTTCTAGCTAATGAAAGAAATCAGGTCTTGCTATAGTGAGAGAACCAACAAGGCGCTTCCTAATGGTGAGTTAAACCTCTCATTGAAACGTTGCCTGCTGCTAAGTGAACAGGCTTGGCAGGCATGAATTAGCGACAGTAGCTATTGTAACCTGCCAGGGCTCTTTATAATGGGATGATCGTGATCATACAGAGAGCCACTAAGGAGAACTACTGAAAGTCTCCAAGTAACCGATAAAGATGTGTACACTTTCTAATTAGTGATGGGGAAAATTCAAATTTGAGAATCAGTTGAAATGCAGACAAATATCAAGCCACAAATCAGTCGTTCAGAGAAAAAGGAGACAAGGTCAGCAGCTAGCAAGCCCAGTGCACCGTAAGTTAAGCCTTTGTTTTTACACAGAGTCAACAATCATTAGGGAAGTGGGAGGTCTGCCTAAGACTGCAGTATTTCACTGCCTGGCACTGTTGCATTAGATTCCAGGCAGATTGAGAAGGACCAAGGCTGCAGCAAACAGCAGCTACCTCATCTTCCTGTCTCTTCTTCCCTTCACTATTTTCACCTTTTCTTCACCAATGTTGTCTTGATATTCCGCTGCAGAGACATTGCTTAACACTGCAGAGTAGAAGCTGTGCCATCTCAATCACAAAATGAATACGGCAATTGTTAGGTAGTTGCAAGGTTTGAAGGGAGAAAGGGTCAGAACAACCAACTGTGAATGGCACTAAACAGAGAACAAAGATATCCCACATAGTTTCCGAACTTGAATGAGAAAACAAGTAAAAGAAGATAAAAGAAAAGAAAGTATTGCCTTACTTCTGAAAAAAAAAAAAACAAACAAAAAAAACAAAAACCAAACAAGAACAACAGCAACAAAAAAAAAAAAAAGAAAACAAAACACTGCAAAAAATTAAAAAAACCCCCATTGTATAAAATGTAAATTATTATAAAATTATTCATTTGAATATGTTTTACCCTTTCATTATAAAGCTCCTGGCTAATTCTGTTTCACAATGCTCATAAAATTCAACAGTTCCAAAACTAAACCCTGGCGATCCAGGAAATGCCAGAGTCAGTCTCCTGCTGGAAGTACATTACAATAAACTCTTCCATCTAATGAGCCCACTTAAGACAAGACCCTTCTGAGAGGGCAGTGCTCCATTTTTCACTGTATGGTTTCCTACTCTTGGCTCAAAGTAGGCAAGCAGCTCGGCAACCAGATAATGAGTAAGTCAAAACTTGATTTCAAATTTTTTGTCAGCAGTTTTGTCTGTGAAATTTTCAGGAAGTGACAAGGATGTTTTGAAGATCTCACAGATCTCTGTGGGCCTCAATGCAAGATCGGACTTGCTCTTAACGAAGAGTCTAGACACTCACAGGGATCACGACTGAAAAAAACAGGGTTTCATTGAGTTGTCTAAAATTACACTATAATTCTAAGACTATAAGCATTAAATACTTCTCTTGACTCCTGTCTTGTCACTATATATCTTCTAAGTTTAGCAGTGATTCTGTATGTTAGACTTCTCAATCACCCTGATGATTTACCAGGCTTATCAGGAGCACTGAATGAAATATCCCACCAAAACAAAACACTGGAAGTACACAAACTAAAATTCTATCCTAATATATTTTCTATCATAATAACTTTTCTGAACTCTTCTTGCTGTCTTAGTAAGGCATGTCTTCCGATTAAAAACAAACAAACAAACAAAACAAAAACCAAAATAAAACAAACAAACAAACAAAAAAAAACCAAAAACCAAACAACCAAACAAACCAAAACCAAAAATCAAAATCAAGGAACCATTAAACATACTCCTGATGCTAAAGAGCATCAAAGGAAAGATTAGCAACTCATCCATGGCACAACCTACTGCTCTTGGACATCATAGAAAGTATCAACTTTCCAGCATGTTGATCTATCCCAGAGAGTCAGGTCATGCCAGTAGGTTTCACAGATACCTGCTGGTAAATGGCATACTCAAAACACAGAGTCCTGCTCTGGTGCCAAATGTCAAATCACCTGTTCCATATTGAGCTACTACAGCTCGAGAGTTGTTTTTAGCTTGAAAGGACAATGCAGTTTTCTTCAGCCTTATTCTTGGAGATGTTCATGCACTGTTTACCATGGGATTTAGGTCAAGACAAGTCTCTCAGATGGCAAGTTTCATTCCAAACTTAGAATCTGGCAAAGTTGTGAGAAACTGAAGACAAACTATTGAAATATTTGTGAAACTTAATTTCATAAAATATTTCTGAACTATTTGTGTCCTAATAAAAAATTGTAGACATAAAAGTAATTTAGAAGTAGAATTTTTATTTGATCTTTGTATCAGCAACTTTTTTTTCCAGTGGGGAAGTGTGTTCATGCATGTTTGTAGCAAAATCCAGAATTTTCACACTATTGTTGGTCAATAGAAACAAGTAACCTTCTTTCTAGACAGTTCTAGAAGAAACTGTTACACAGTAACACCCACTATAAATAATGAATGGACCAATTTCAAAGTGTAATATTACATCAATATTCACACTTTTTGAATATTGATGTAAATTGGTTTAAATTGACCAGATGCTCTGAAGATGGCATAGTCAGGTGCAAATTATTTTTCTCCTGTCAGCAAATCCCATTAGTCTTTAGAAGTGATGCACTATAAGGGAAAGCAGCTGTTGGTTCTCCTTAGGGACTGCATAGAAAAGCACCTCTAATGTCCCCTGGGAATTTCATAGGAGTGATGAACATACAGAATAAGCTTCAAATCAGATCTTTAATCAACACTTTACCCTGAGCGACTGCACTTCTTACTACCCATTTCTCAGTACAATAATTTTGTCACAGGATTATCTATGTTCTCTCCCCTTTCTGAGGCCTGTGGTTATATCTACAAAAGAAAATAAAAGAGACTGTGGTAATTTTCTAATCCTGAGACCATGCCACTATGCTCTAGTTCATATTCATCTGCTTAAATACTCTTCTTTCAAAAGAGAAAGAAGAATATCTACCAAATTTCTGAAATATTTCTATTATATTCAAAATCTTGCCACTTAGCCATTGTGCAAACAAATAAATTATACATACAGTCACACACTAGTGCTTGATCCCACAAGGTAATACTGTTTTATTTACTGGTGTGAGCAAAGCCTCTAAGCACAGTGAAGACTTCCTCTTGAAGTCTGATAACTTGTCTTTTCTGATTTCTATCTGCATATCCATCTGAAGAGCACTTCACCCTTTCTTTGTGAATCAGTGACTAGCTTTCCAAAACAAGGTTCTCCTCTTGCCTTGATCCTGCAGATGATTCTGCTTAAAAAGCAGTCTTCTTTACAGTGTGCTTTAGTCTTGACTATAAACCCAAAACGAAAACATAATTAGTTGTAGTATGAGTAGTGCCACAATGTAGTTATGTTTTTACACTAATTTTACAATATTCTTATGTTGAACTAGGGATTGCACTGTGTACAGTGTATGTGGATAGCTGACATTTAAAACAGTTATATGTAAGATATTACTTAGGACAAGGGAAAGAATAACACCAGGAGCTCTGCTAGAGCAAGAAACAAGATCAGTATCAACTGAACAAAGGAAATCCTGGGGGTTTATACCCTTACAGTCTAAGAGTGAGTGTGGAGTCATCGGCTCCTGCCATGTCTCTGAGTGTCCAGTCACCTGGCTGAGCCACAATTCTTTGTGCCCTTTGCAAAGGGTCAGTATTTCACAGCTTGTTGCCTTGGGTTCCAGCTCCTACCCCCAGAGCAAAACCTATAGCTCTCGCTGCAGCTGCACACCGAGCTACCCACACTGAGCTACCCGCACCGAGTGTATTCCTCAACAGCAGAGAGCAATAAGATCCCCCTCCCTGAGCCTTTTCTTCTCCAGACTAAACAACCCTAGCTGCCTCAGCCACATAATATGCATTTTGAATATTAATTTCTAGGTCATTGTGTTGGTTTTAGCTGGGATAGAACTACTTTTCTTCACAGAACTGATATCGGGCTGTGTCTTGGAAATGCTGATAAGACAGATGCCTTTTTTATTCCTGAGCAGTGCTTACACAAAGCCAAGGCCTTTCCTGCCTCTCACTTCACTCCACCAGTCAGGGAGCTGGGAGTGTGTAAGAAACTGGAATGGGACACAGTTGGGATTGCTTACCTTCACTGACTCCAGGGATATTCCATCCCATGTGGTGTCATGCTCAGCATATAAAGCTGTGAAAAGAAGGAGGAAGAGAGCAATGTTCAGAGTGATGATGTTGTTATTTCCAGATAACTGTTATGAGTAATGGAGCCCTGCTTTCCTGGAGATAGCTGGAAATCTACCTGGTCATAGGAAGAGCTGGATGAATTCTTTTTGCAGTTTTGCTTTGCCTCTGTTCATGGCTTTTACTTTACCTTTTGAACTGCCTTTATCTCAACCTAGAGTTTCCTCCCTTTTATTGTTCTAATTTTCTCCCTCTTCCGACCTTGCTGGTGCTTAGTTGTTGGCTGGGGTTAAATCACAGCAGTCAGTTTTAATCCTGTTTTGTATGCAAGGCTTGTTAGATACATTCTTTTGATTCCATTCTGAAAATCCATTAATGCATCATGCAGTAAATGATCGATTAAGGTTTTCTTCTTTTTACCCCCGCTCATGCTCATGGCAAAATTATGTCTTTACTTTCACTTGGAAAACAAGGTTGTCCTTAGCCATTAATAAATGGATACAGCTTCCTTTTGCTAGTAGATGTCTGTACATTGTCTGAAGGCATGCATACATCATATACACATGAAAATCAGCATCCAAAAATTATCTTGCCATTTGCATCAGATTGCTAAAGCTTTTGAAGCTTTTCAGTGTGGATGGCTTAGTGGAAATAGGGCATAAATCAGTTCTTTGAGTTGTGTTGCTGTTTCTATGTATTATGGGAACAACAGCTTCTCTGTTGCAATCCATACCAAAAAAAAAAACAACACAGCTCTGTAAATGAAAAAGAATGTGACTGTATTTGCAAACCATTACATATACACAGGGTAGATTCACCCTCTCACCTTGCTCAGTGTGACTCTGATATTCAGACAAAATCAAATACAAACAGCTACTACCACAGTAACCATTCAGCTTCATAAATGCTCTATTTGTGTGGCAAAGACATGGACCAGGCTTACAGGAGTTTTGCAGAGCAACAGAAATTGCCAGAACTGCTAGTGTAAATAGAAACAGCAGGACGTAATGCTGTGAGAATAAATATTGGAAAAGCAACTAGGAAACCGGATGGGGGCAACTAATTTTAAATCTTTTATCCTCTGCAAATATAAAAGCCTAGAATCACCTATCTCTAATGTACATAGCTTAAACCTTTCCACTTACTTGTTACAGCTGCCACTACAAAGGCACTGTGAGAAACCAGGTGATTCAGAAATGTGACAAATGAAAATAAATAGTTTGAGATACACATTTTTTTGGGAGGTCAGATGTCAATGTTAGTAACTGGCTTTATTCATGTAATCTAGTAAAGTTTGAAGTTCCCAATCTCTCTAAAGGCTACCTCCCTATAATCTTCTGAGATTCCTTATTGAGGTGGCTTAATTTCCTGGCTCTGTGATCAGTGATATTGGATTGAATGGAATTAACAGGCAAAGAGGGCGAATAACATGTTGTACAATGTGCTACCTGCCACACTAAAGATGTCACAATAGGCCAGTGTGATGAAAGCACATTTGAGTTTCATACCCAAAGGATTGCAAAGAACTGATGTAGCTGTCATTGCATTCAGATATATTCAACATTCCTATCTCAAAAATCAGGTACTCCTGATTTTATGGACAGCAAGAATGTGGAGTAGGACTCTACTCATAGTGGGAAGGAACCTTAATCACTGGAATTTCTGATTTTAATGGCTTAATGGCTCTTTTGTCATTCTCATAAGTAAAATAACTGATTGTAAATATAATAAAATGTAAAGTAAGCAAAATAAAAATATTCAACAACATCTACAGCTTCTCCTCCCTGAATTTATAAGGCTCCTTCTCCCCCAGAACCCAATGTAAGAATTCATAAGCAGTCATTAGCAAGGGCTAATGTCTGGAAGTATTTCACTGAGATCTATTCACCCCATTCCCTCCTAACACATATAAAAGGTATGTTTGATACTGGGTGAAATCACCATTGATATAGTCTTCCACCTGAGATTATTCCATGCTGAGTTGGAATTCCACACTAGAGAGTGAAATTCAGATATAAATATGGAATGCTCAAATCAATTTTAATTATAAAGAGAAAAAAAAAATGAAAAGAAGTTATGCTTCAGCAGCTGTTGCTATTTCAGCTTGAAAGTTTGGGGAGGGAGGGAAGGCAAGGCAAAAAAATCCAGTTTTTAAGTAGGTCTTATTCAATAGATGACAACTAAACATTGGAGTCTACCCTTCTTGTGTCTAAGGAGAAAAGGTTCACAGATTTGTAAACTAATCCAATCATATGTTCAGACATGCAGAAGAATCATATGATTGGAAAGATTAGCTGATATAATTGGAAAATGAGGTAAACCATAGAAGAAATGGAAAAAAAAAATCCAAAACTTTCCTTGTTTGAAAACTCATCATTTACAAAGAATATATTAACAACCTCCTACCCATAATAAGCAGGCAAAGCAACAATCAGGGAAGAGAGGAAGATGACAAGAATAAGAAAGAGTAAGAAGTGTAAGGAATGAAAATTTTACAACTAGAAAGAAGTGCCTTTAGATATGACTTCATCCAGCCCCTCAGACAATCCATGGTTACCCAGAGGATTAGCTTTTGTACAAAACTATAGTGTACATGTTCCTAAACAAAGAAAGGAGCCTATATCAGTATGCCATAAGTGCTCAGTTACAGACACAACATGAATGGGAGCACTTCAGCAGTGACTCTCAGGGACGGCGTTCATGTGCCAAGAAAAACTACAGCTGAAGGCAAATTACAGTTTGAAGGCATACCTGCCTGTTCCCTCAGCTCCAGCTCCATCATCCAAGCTGCAAGGGAGGACTGAAGCTAAAAAGGCCCACAGGCCAAAGGTCCAAATGCTTCATTACTTATTCAGGCAAACCCAAAAGCCACATACTAATCTCAAACATTTTCTGTGAGAGAAAGGATCTCGAACTGGCTAGGAAATTAAGAAGTACAGTGATATGGGGGTTTTTATAAGCCTGCACTTTTTGTCAATAAAAAGGGCTGTATAATCAAGGTCAGAAAAGAAAAGTGCAAGGCTGAAAGAGTCAGTGCACTGCAGGAAGTAGTACAACATTAAACAGAAATCTGCTATGAAGACAAACACCTACCAGACATATCTAGCACTGAGAGGAACTGCATAAGCAGACAGCTCTTCAAAGGGATGGAATTTTCTTTTTCCCACCTACAGTGCCTTCCATAAATAACTTTCTCGTGATGTTAAAGCAGCCATGGAGCTGCACACTGTGAAGCTCTGTCAGAAGAAAGGACAACTGAAGATAATTCTGTACTCTTTTAGTATCATTGCTCTGTTTTAACACTGGAATACAGATATATAGATAAGGATATAAGCCTTTTTTTTTTTTTTTTGGCCTTCAAGGTAGCCAAATGGGTGTGAGGACTCAGCAACAGAGGGATGAAAACCCACGAGTGGCACTGGTCCTAGTAGTTGCTCTGTGTTAGGGTTTCTAATAGGGTCTTCGCACAGACACTGACAAAGCAAGTGATGAACTAGGGCTGGGCTCTGTGTAGGAGATACAGCTAGGAGACAAGGCCAGAAGGTCTTAACAAAGGTACAGCTATGTCGTATCTTAAACCAGGATTGTCAGCCTGAGCTTAAATGACAGTCTTGGAGCAATGGGCAGGGTATGGGTAAGGGGCTCCACATGAGGTTGGCTAGGGCATTTGGGACCTCTTAGCGCTCTCAGGGGCCTGCAAGCACCTATAGAAGCTTAATAAGAACTTGCCAGAGGAAACAAAGATTCCTAGCACATTTATCACAGTTTCAGACCAGCCAGTGCAGGCACCAGACCTGTGGGGCAGCTTATTGTGCTCAGTCCCCTCATACCTTCAGAGTGCTTCTAAACCATATGTTCTTTCATATCTTCTGCAGTGACTCAAGAGCTCGGCAACGGGCTTGTATAACCCAAATGTACACTAAAGTTTTGGAGTCACTATATGAAAAGTCAGACTTTTCATTTAACAGTTTTCACAGTAAGGAAAGTACGAGTGGGATGGCGCAGATGCTAGAACTGAAAAAATAAGAGAGAATCTGTCTCTTTTTGGCTGTCTGTGGTACACCCTGCTTCTCCAGCCTGCAAGAAATACAGAAGAGGAAGCCCAAGTATTGATCTAAAGAGGAGAAAAGATCCAATCTAAGGCTGAGGTAAAAAGGGATAATAATAAATGGATGATAGAGCAGATTGTGGTACACATCTTGTAGAGAAGAAAACAGACCTGAAAAATACCCCAAGTGAAAAAAAAGAAAACAAAGAGAGAAGGACTGGCAATTAGCAGAGCTTTAGAGAATGGAGTTGCTGAGCTGAGAAGAGAGCATTTAGTAATGAAACAGAAGAAATAATACAGGTGCTGTCAGATTAAGTTCACTAGAACTAGACTAAAAATTAAGGATCAGGCCAAGCAGAGAGAAACTGAACAGTCTCCAGGGCAAAGTAGTTGTTAGGTAGCTGTTAATGTCTCAGACTAAGCACTGGCCCTCAAGGGCTGGTCTGCTCACTCCAAGTTTCTATTTTCCCCAACATATATCCAAGGCAAGACCTGGCCACACACCTAGGCTTCCCTGACAGGAAAGCCAGCCACCTCATCAGGGCAGCCTCTATGGATCCAGGAACCAGCCCTGAACTTGTAGCTAACTTGCAGGTAGTGACATTTCTGCCCTGGACTAATTTCTAAAGCAAACCTCTGTTATTTATCAAGAAAGCTACAAATATTTTTCTAAGGTCTGAGAAGGAAGAAGAAAGGTCTGAAATTGTCCTTGTATCCCAATTGGGTCTCCTTGTGTACAGACGTCAAACCAGTTTTACGAGAATGTTCCAAAGGTGTTGCCTTGCAACACAAAGTTACACATTACTTGCCCTTCTACAACCTTCAGAGAGAGAGACTACTACATATTTTCTCTGTGTTTTATTCCTCAACACCTCCTTTGATTCTTTTGCTCTCTAGCTTTTTACTTTTCAGAAGACAGGAACACATGTCTACCTCACTCTTGTCTTCTCTTGATGAAGGCTCTGAAAATACGTTTTCTATTCTTTATACAGTTGCTTTTGCTTAGCTACCACCTCCCCAGAAAAAGGCCAAATTCTTCAAAGATCCCTATTTTCTTTGCCCATATTGTTATGTTTTATTTGAATTTTAATAATATGCACATAAACCAAGTTCTGTGATGTTAACTGAATTTATATATCAGGCCTAGCTGTCTCTGTCCATCTTTATCCTCCCTTTGTATATATGCATATACATATGCATATGGCACAGCCTCCAAGCTCTTATAGTATTTAAAACAGCCTACAGTAACATTATTTTTGGCCAATAGTATAATGGTCTAATTCTGATTTCACTTGAACAACACTGGAACAGGTAAAAGGATCAGATTTGAGGAGACTAACTTAATGACAAGCTTAGCTGACCTAATTTTATGTTTAAAATGTTTGTTTCTGGTACTGCCACATATAGAAAATATCAACCAATAATCTGAAATCAACATAGAATAAAACCTGTTGTTCTCAAACACAGTATCATCTGTTTCACAACGATTTGCTTCAAAGTTGTTATAAGAGCAAGCAAGATATTAATAGCCATCACTATCTTTGGCAGTTTGATTTTATGTTGTGGCTTCTACTGTGACAGATCATATCCTCTGAGAGAGGACTGTCACACCTTGAGAAGCATTTTTCTGAACAGGCTCAACTAGCTCCAGTATTATATGTCTTCCTACCTCAGTTCTATCCCAACATTAGAACAAGGTTCTTTTTCCCAGTCTTTTCCTCTTCCATCTCTGCTTGTAAATCATACAATTGAAACTGAAAAAGAAAAGTTTCTAAAATTCAGAAGCCTTTTCTAACTTCTTTTTTGCATCTTTCAAAACTCATGACCCTTTTTTTACCAGACCTGATCTCCCTCCAGAAAAAGAAGAAACATATTTCCTTCCTTGCATGCAGTAAAGTTTGAGATCTTTTTCCTGCTTTTACACACCAACACTCAGTGATCCATGCTTTGGAAGCATATGCTCAAGTCTGAAGTGATCAGTTTGCCTTTGTACCAGTGTGCCCCCAAGGCCCAGCTTACAAGCTCAGGTGACAGTTTTGTCTGGCACTAAGCTTGAATGTCAGGACAGGTGTCTTTTGTTGGAATTGTGTAAGAATTTCAAACTCCATGTTTTGATGGTATCTATCCCTTTTCTGAACTTTTATTGAGAAAGGCCCTTAAGAAAGCAACTGAACAGGTAAAAACTTTCCCCAAAACATACTTTTCCACAAATTTTTGTACATAATTTTCTTTCTATAGGTCAAGGAATGACATTTAACCTATTGGAACATCCCATAACTACACTTCGCCTAATTATATGCTTTCTTCAGCATATAATTTCTTGTTGTTTTTTTAAATCTGCTATATGAACCAATTTCAGAACTTATCTGAATGTTTAGTTATGTTCCTACATTGTCTCATCTTACCTTAGACTATCCTCTGTGTTATACATTAATAATCTGAAGAGCTTCAATTATTTATATTAATTGCGACTGTACTTAAGGTACAAAATTAAGTCCAAATGTAAGCCAGAAGAGCCACAGTTCTCAAATCAAAACAAACTTCTTTTTAAAGATATTATTACAATCAACACAGAATATTGATACACTCTTTTTCTCCCCCCCCAAAATTTCTTCTTTAGTAGCTAGTGGATGATATTTTTTTAACATAGTTGTACAAATTCTTTGTGATCATCTCCACCCAGTGAAATCTAGCTACTGAAGAATCTGTTCAGTATGCTCTTGAACATTTTACAATACTAAATGTCACCAATCTAACTAAATTATCATTGAGAGGTATCTTTTGAGCATGACAGGACTATTTTTATTACATGTGTTCTAGGATAATTAGCCTCTCTGCTCTGTTTCATAATCTGTTGTTGTATTACCTCTTCTGTTAGTGATGTCTTGGAAAGATACTTTATATCACTAAGGAGTTCTGTCCTACAGTATACAGGCTTTTTAAAACAAACCAAATAAAACTGTGCAGAAAAGATGTGTTTCACTCCCTTGTAGATATACAGTATGTTCCATTAAAACTTAGATACCTCTCAGTTGGCACTCCAGTTGCCTACCATGCTTAATTAGCAGAACTGGCACTATATTCCTCACTCCTAGCTGAGTGTTCGAATAATCCAGTACATAATCTGTACATAATAATCTTTCTCTTCTCTTTCTTATGCCCACAGACATAATGGGAATGGCTCAATTTTAAGAAAAGGAATGAAGAGCCTATTCACACAGGAGATCTGAGAACTGTTATGAAGGTGATACAGCCTGTGTTTCATCTTTTATGAACATCAAAGTTCCTTCAATGGACTAAATATCAAGAGACTAGAAGCACTGGATGCTTCCTATTGTTTCTTAATACTAGTACTCTTTCCTGTTTTATTTTGTCCCCTTAAAATTGGGAGTAAGTGACTAGTTTAAGACTTGATCCTTCTCTATTAAGGCTAAATTTTCTATAATCTGATTTCATAGCTTTCAGCATGGAACTCCCAATTCTGATGCATGCTCTTTACTAACTCTACAGTTTAGGGGACCCTATTGAATTACAAAAAAATAACAGGGGAAAAAAGTAATCTAATCCACAAAAATGCAAAAAGCTTTCTCATGCAATCAAGAAAACAAACAACAACAAAAAAGCACCAATAAGCCAGTACCACAATGGAGACGGACATACAGTCTAAGATCAGAAAGCAGGAGTTAGATCAGCTCATCTACAAAATTAGACCTGACTCTCACTAAACTAGCCTTTTTTTGCAGATGTGTTTCTCCCTCCCTTAACCTAACAAGGAATTTAAATTATTACTGTATTACTATATCAGTATATACTGGAGCTTTTACAAAGCATCCTGTTTTACTAGGGAGGCAGAAAACTGGATAGCAATTTTATCATTAAAGACTATCTCAAAATCCATATACAATCTAAATAAGGTTACGTAGGCAAACAGAACTGACATTCACCAAATTTTTGAGTGGCCAGCTTTACAATCTTCCACAGTTTCTTTTCAGTAATTTTAATTCTGTAATAAATCAGTAGACATAACTGAAATCTCAGGGAATTTTGAAAAGAAGTTATTTCAAAGACAAGAAGATAAATAAATTTATTGTGGACGGTTTTGGATGTTTAAAATGACTGTTATTTATTTGATTTAATTAAAATACAAGTAAAATTACTTTGAAGAGCACTGCAGAAAAATCTCTTTTAGTATACTAGTGAGCAGACAGAAATATTGAGTCTAAAAGGTTTACATGTTAATAGATCATTCTGTTATTTTGGATAAAACCAACTTGGTTATTTCTTTTCATGTTCATGATTTAGTCTTGGTTTTTGATCCACTACCGCTTCTGTTTCTTACATCTAATCTTGCATCTTCACTTCTGGCATTCTGCATTTGTTTCAAGCCCCTGAAGATTAATTTACATTGTAGCCATGAACATCCTTTTTAAGGAGGATTAGATGATGCGAATGTATTAGACATTGCTAATCTCTCTGCTGACCAGGGATAGGACTCAAGGGAATGGCTTGAGCCTGTGTTGGGGATGGGGGTGGGGATGGGAGTGGTAGTTAGGTTAGACATTTGGAAAGAGTTCTTCACCCAAGAGGGTGGCTGAGAACTAGAACAGGGAAGTGAACACAGCACTAAGGCTGTCAGAGTTCAAGAAGCATTTGGACAACATTCTCAGGGACATGGTGTGATTCCTGGGGTGGTCCTGTGTAGGGCCAGAAGTTCAATTTCAATGACCCTTGGGGGTCCCTTCCAACTCAGGATATTCTATGATTCTATGAATAAGTTATCCATACCACCCCTCACCAGGATAGAATAGCACAAATCAGCTAGAAAATTAGTATACATGCACAAACCTCTATCTAGACAAGGAATTAGAATCTGGAAGACATGTTTTTTGTTTCTTTTCTTTCAGGGCATAAAAAGGTATGGCCCGTGTTTCTCTCTTCCCCTCACTGCTGCTTGCCCAGAGGAGAAATAGGTGCAGTCATATGTGAGAATTCAAAGTGCAGTGCAAAAATTCACAGATCAGAAGAAAAGAGGGCATAAGAGTGGAGGGTTCTGAGGTACATTAATTTTAAAACTGTGACTGTTCCTTTGAAGTGGGGGGTAGCCTGTTCATATTCATTATAGTTAATCTCTTGAAAATGAGTGATTACTAACAAGATGATATTTCCAAAATATTTTTGCCTTTTATAGGTCTGTTGCCTGAAAAGCCTGCATTCATCAATATGGAGAGGTTGAGTGAACTACAATGTGTATGCAAGTTCAGTTTTGTAACGGTGTAGAATATCTTGATTAAGGGTTTGCACTAACGTAGATAAGTGTTAAAACATAGCTTGCTGACTTTGTAAAGTCCTCCATTTCCTGAAAGGGCTTTTCAGTACAAAACCTTAATTGTTCAAAACAGATATTCACCTCTTTAATGCACTGTTGGTTGCATTTTATTTTGATTATTTGATTTTAATCACACATGATGCACCATAAGACCAAACAGATCATCTAATCTTTGATAACCTCTAGAAATAACTCCTACACTACACAAGGAAAAGCTAATTCACAGGAGCATCTTGCACATTATCTCAGTGTTCACTCTTTCCCTGGAGGTGCCAGCAATGAGTCTCAGTTTGCTGAGACTAAGTCTCTTTATAGTACTCTTGATTATTTACAAATCCCTATACAATCATGATCCATTTTATTTTAGCAGCTGTTATCATCTATTGTCAGTGATGATACACTCAATTCTGAAGACTGCTAGTCTGTGGGTAACAGTGAAAAGTAATCTAAGACTAGCAGGTACCTGGATTTTAGTTTCTGTTTTTTCTTCCATGATTTAGGACCTTTAAGATTATTTCTTTGTTTGGCATGAACCATAAATAATATTTGCTATTGTTAAAAGATTTTTAAATTCCAACCAACACGCTTCATTCTGTTAAATTTTCTTTTTTTTTTTTTAAAAAAAAAAGCAAAAAAATATGCTATTTCAGGGTTTAAGAATAGTCACTGTGTTATTAGGTTTTTGTTCCTTAAGTGCTATTTTTTACATATGAAATATAAACAAAGACCTTAATGGAAAAAAGTTTTAAGCAGTTGTTTATATTATTTAGAACCTAAGACAGAAATGTTTCATAAAATGTGTGAAGTCAAAAACCACTTCTGTGTGCTCATACTTGCTAATGGTTAGGAAAATTATTTATTTATTAATGACTTTATAGTAAGTCATATCTGCCATATACTTTCATGAAGCTTAAGCACTGGCTGAAATTTCTAAATGGAACAATAACCAAAGATAATATAAGCAATACGAACTCAGACTATTCATTCCTATAGGAAACTTTGAACATGCCCATTATTATCTAAAATTAAACAGAACAGATTTGTTATCAACACTGAAAAAATACCATTAAGGAGTTATCTCAGATTAAAAGAAAGTAAAGAATAAATAAAACTTTAAGTTGAACATGAAAACTTCAAGTATCAGCAAGAAGTATCCATCCACATTAGCAACATTTGATGAGTGGCCACTCTTTAAGACAAAAGAAAAGATTTCAACGTTAGAATTAACCTGATGTCCTTTCCCTGTGAGCAAGGGAGGTTTTATTTAAATACTGATTCTTCTAATGTCCTACTAAATAAGGAATTATAGTATGGGAAGGATATTTCACAAGAGAAAAATAAACACTTAGACTATATTATGAAAATTTCTCCAAAGACATAAGTTGTTGAGGATCTAAACTTCATGGGCTCATCTGAGACAGTGGACTATATGTTGCTGTATATATCTGGTATCCAGATCTGAAATAATTCCATTATCCAGAAATCCTCAATATCCACAGACACTGGGAGTTCATAACAGTTTTTTTCTGTGTAGCGCCACTATTCCAATCACACGGTTAAATGCTGATAACACCAATCTAGCTCTACAGTCAACTCCCTAACAGTAGATGCAGAAGTGTATTCACATGCAGTCTCTGTGTTACAGTTATAAAAGCACTATTAAAAAATCAGATATTGGTGTATTTTTATTGTTTTTTTCAGATTCACACTATTATTCACCATACATTTATAAAACTCTGTAGAGACAAAATATCTCACACTAGCCTTTTTAGCCATCAGCACACTTGCAGCAAGAGTGGGTAGAGCTCTTCCTAAGTCTTCATTCCCAAAGCCTAGACATCATGATGATGATGATGTTATTCAGAGGATTATTGGGTAAAATCTAGAACTCTGAAGATTTTGTGCACAGTCAAATTAATGTCTAAGAAACATCTGCATTTTTTGTTTTCTCCTTTGATTTTCCTTTTTTTCCTTCTTACAGCCAAAAGTTTTATGAGCTATAGTTATTCTGTTAATTATAGTGTTGCAATTTCAGTAGGTGTTCCTGCAGGTAGAAACTGAAGATTTATTTATAATTATCCTGCAGCACGAAAACACCTACCTTGTATGTTATGATCCAAACTGTGTAGCAATCTGGCGTTTCATTTTCATGATGTTGTAAAATTTGAAAACTTTAGCAAAGTCATTGATGTTTGTTTTCTTTTTTTTTTTTTTTTCAAAAAGAGTTTGTTTATGATTTGGGGTTTTTTTGTTGGTGGTGGTGGTTTTTGGTTTTTTGGTGTGTTTTTTTTTTTTTTTTTCACTGTGGGGTCTCTTTCCAAGGTAAAAATTAGAGCATGAATTTCGTTAACAAAAGCAAATTAGGGACTGATTTGATTCCATGCTTAGAAACTTTTTTCCTAAAAGAAACCTTGCATAACAGTTTGAAAAGTGAAATGTTTCTAAGTATATTCCTTTTTTCATGAATCGTGTGTTTATGACTTTCCCTGGATATTCATGGCTCCCTACCACCTTTTATCACCTCATCAGTAGTCATCTCTTGTACAATGTCATTGCATGAGTGTAGCCACACCAGAGATGAATTATGTATTTTCTCCAGGCTTTCCTGGATCCTTGATGAGTTATCATAGTCTCTTTTCTTATTTTTCTGGGCGACTAGTAGTTTTGCAACATTTTGCTCTTCCGAGTCCCAAACTTCTCTCTTAAGACACATAGAAAGCAAAACTATTCACTTTTCCTATACAAAATAATGCCACAGACATTCCCAGGTTCAAAAGAAATCCATAAAACTGTATTTTATTTGTGGGCTAAACTGTCTACTGAAATTCTTGCAGATTCTGTTCTTGATCTTGTTCCCTCTGGTATTCACAATGTCTCTGTTTCCTACTGCTTAGTCCCAGGACACCTATAATCACTACCAGCAGCAAGCACTACAGAGAAACCCTTTGTATCTATCATCTACTTTAGATCCCAACTCCAGGGCTTTAAATGATGAAAGCATCTTCTGACCTTATCTTATTTTTCTTTCTGAATCCTGTGCATTCATCTTACTTTGCTCTATTCCACAAACTTTTGCATGACCTCAAATACGTACAGCAGCTCCTAACATCCACGTAATCTCCCTCCCTATTTTTCTACAGTTTATGTAAAACATTTCTGGGCAACTTACCTTGGCATGAAGTAAAATTGTGTTTGTTTGGATTTGAAGCACGTGGCACACAATAAATGTCAGGAAAAAAATGGTTTTCACCAGGATTTAAAATATCAGTACAGTCATGTTCCTTTCCAGAATGTTTAATCCAATGACTTTCAGATATCTGAAAACTAGGAAACAAGGAGTTGATGCATTTTTGACTATCAAGAAATAGAATGCTAAAATAAGAGAGTGAAGTATTGACTCCACTCCTCCTCCCCTGTTGGCAAAAATCCACGTGCATTTCAATTGGATTCACTGTGCTAAGTGCAGTAATATTAAATGGTGAAGGATTAGTTGGAGAAGCTGAGCAGTTTAAGGAGACCCAGGTCTGAGCCTCTACTGGGTTTATTCAAGGAAACAGATATGTATGTGTGTCTTAATCTAATATCAGTGAAGAAAAAATCAAGCCATCTCTTGTCATAGATTTTTCAGTGCTGCGAGGGTGAAAATCCAGCAGGAAAAAAAAAAATCAACCTAATTTATGGAAATAAAAAAAGGGATTGTAAAACATTGAATATTTCTTCCTAGCTGTAAACCCACAGGGGCATACCTTCAACTCATAGTAGTTCATTTAGCCACACCTTTACCTTTGAAAAGGTAAAAAAAGGTGTTAGATATCATTGTTTCCTCTGAAATATGACCTTGTTGGCAAAGAGTAAGTGTGAGTCTGCATATTGTGGACTTTTAAGGACACTGCTCAAACAACTTCATGTCCTATGATTCAGAATTTTCTAATTTTAAAATGTTACATTTCACTGACCCTAATCCTTAGGTAGAGCACAAACCCATGGGCAACCTTAACTTAAATTTAATGAAACATTTTCTTTTGTCATTGAATGTGTGCACTGAATTAAAAGAGCAATGTCTTCTTAAAAGACAAAAGTGGCACCTATTGCATAATAATTGAAGTTGTACCTGCATATAAATGCATCTGCAATAGAAATGTTGTTAGGTAACCGTTGGCAACCTTCCCATCATTTAGACAAAGCTTTCCATGAGCAAATCTCACTCCAGCTTTACAATGGAAATAGATTGTTATTTTAACTTTATGAAGAAAGAAGATGGGACAGAGAGCTGTAAAAAGGTATAAGCAGAACTGTGAGTAGATTTCAAATTTCTAGTCTTGCCCAACACTATTTTTTGATAAATTTCATAACTTATGCTCATCTTTCTATTACATCTGGATACTTACAAGATACTCATGGATAGTAAGGGAAATTTGGAGAGTAGTATATGAAGGGGTGTGTCACAGAAATCAGCTTTACTTCTGTGGCATAGATTATATAGACATTTGTTAATAGATTCAGGAACAATACGCAACAGGATAAACTTACAATATATAACCTCTACCCAGATTCCCAAATAATACTAAACTATCTTTTGCACTAAGAAGATCAGATGGAAAAACCATGGGGCTCCACAGTTTATCCAAAAGATAAGGCTCCACTTGTAGAATGTTCTTTGTGCTTGAAGTCAAGGGATCTTTCATACAGATATCAGAACAGAACTCTTGGAAGTATTTTACAATCTCATCATCTAGATCATCTGTTTCAGAGTCAGCTTTTATCTGTGTTTGTGTCAGCAGTCAGTGTTTAATTTTTAAGGTATTGCACATGACTTTTTGTATAAGTAAAAATCTCAAAAAATAGTCAAAATTACTATCCGAGACCCTTGTAGAACGGCATTTTCCTAATTTGTGGACCTCAGTGCTACTATATCTCCACCTGAATTTTTTGGTCAAAATACAACTGCATATAACATGTGAAACCTTGTACTTCGCTGGCAGATGTACTGATGTGTAAGCAAGAAAGTACAATGGTCTGAGAAAAGAGATTTATTAGTAGGGGTTGAACAATATTCAGATAAGCAAGTAACAAAACTAGGTCTTTCAGAACTCACTTGGCTATCCCTGCATGATATTGTATCATACATATAAATCTATTAAAGTGTCTTCAGGGGAGAAAGCATCTTTATGGAGGCTTCATGGAATATTTCCAGTGAAGTTAGAAAATAGTCCATCAGTCATGTCTGAACACATTTAGATGTTTGGAAAAAAAAAAAAATATTAAGTTTCTCCCCAAATATCAGGTGAGTTGTGCCTCTGGTGATTAAACTAAGAAAAGCACCCGGGGGAAAAAATATAAAAATAGGCTTGGCAAATACCCTTGTTTTATTCATGATACTTTTATTTGCTATCTGGGTTTTTTTTCATATAGATGTATGAAAAACAATTATGTACAAGAACTACAAGTGATTAACAAGCTGCAGGTAGTGCAAGAATGAAGGGATAAGTAAGTTTCATGCTTTCAAAGGGTCTGACCCGACAAAACCCCAAAGTTTTTATTACTCTTGCCACCCAAATCCACATGCAACCTTTGGCCAGTCCCTCTTGCATTCCTATCTTGTCAGCCCACTCTATTGTACTATGTTGGTCTGGCATGATTGCTACTGAATTAGGAAGTTACAGACTAGATTTTCTAAAACTATTCCAGTAGATTTACTATTTTGCAATGTGTACATGCTCTAGGAACCAACACTTCATGGCCCATCAAAGGGTCAATATCCTTATAATTTCTTTTTTCTTTTTCAAAA
This sequence comes from Xenops minutus, assembly GCA_035221455.1. NCBI lineage: Eukaryota > Metazoa > Chordata > Aves > Passeriformes > Furnariidae > Xenops > Xenops minutus. The sequence continues at coordinate 30,927,859 of JAWWEE010000040.1, forward strand.
CTCAGTCTCTGCAAAAAAATATCAAAAGTCTTCTTATAGATGTGACATTTCATGGAAGCATCACTGAAAATTAGTGACAGATATGCAAAAACTTTTAATTACAGTCAACTTACCAGTCTAGTGGAGATTTTTTTTCTTTTTTCTTTCTTAAAACAACTTCTAAATGTCCAGCCTAATAGATTCATTGTAAATTTATAATAATTTGATCTTATGGTAGCATTATCCTTTAAGATTAATACTTAATACTTTTTTTCTTTTTAGCTTTTATTCTTTTATTACCTTTTTAAACAGCAAAAATATTCTTTCACAGGTATCCTTTAGCTCTTGCAATATCTGCTGCTAATACTGACCTTTATTCTCCACTCATTCTAGTAATTTTCACATGTACACAGCTCAGCTGTCTTGATCATCCAAGGCAGCAACTTACTACTTAATGTTTTACCAGTGTCTTTAGTACTCCCTACCTCTACAGAAAAGATCTCATCTAGATGTCATCTATAAACCCACCTGTTTTTCTTCAGATACTGTATCTAATTAAGTCCTTGTATTCTTCAGTACTGTCAACAGGAGACCCATGCTTAACCTCACAGAGAGCCTTGAAATCCTCAACTGAAACACAGGCATTTTATTCTGAACCTGGTTGCCCAGCATGGAATTTAAATAAGATGGTGTATCGAAATATGTTACACTATGATATCTAGATGGAAAAGTTTTGTGGAGCTTTCCTGAACTCTAACATCTTTTGTATACTTTAAAAGGACACTGCAATAATCCAGTGGGAAACTCAGTGTTGAACTGTATTATATAATTTTGCCTCAGGACAGAAATTAAGAAGAAAAAAAGGAATGGATGGATTCATTCTATGTCAAACTCTTGATATAATTCTTAAATTACTATCATAAAAATGCATAGAATACAAGGTAGCATAAAATACTTTGCTACTTGAAGGATGCCTCAGTCTTCAGTTATGAGATATAACAATAATAACAAGAACAGCAATAACAATAATTTAAAAAAATTATATCAACAAAATGATTACAAATGTGTTTGTCTTTTATATCTCCTATGGAACCCAGTGATATTGTCAACAGCTGATGTTGCCTTTATTGCAAAGAGAACTTTAGGGGAACATGATATGTGCTAGCTGTGACTGCTAACTAGGTTAATTTCTTACTGCTCACCTAGGAAACTTATGATGGAACCAGACACTCTGACATCACTAGATCATGTGGTGCCTGTGCAGAAATCTTCATTAACATTACAGTTTCCCTTTCTATTGCTAAGGAATTTCTATGTGGAAGAAAACCCAACAAACCGCCAACTCAACAGAAGAAAAGCAAAGCCACAAAACAAAGCTTCATATTCTAAAACATGTTTCTCTGGAGCCACTTTTTTTTCTCTGTACTTATGCTGTTAATACAGTATATGGAGTTCTGTCAAAGAATACAGCTTTATCAGCATTAAAGTGACAATATTATAACCCCTTCCACTCACCAGAGAAAGAGGAGATGCTACAAGTCTAAATGTCTTCCAACTCTCCCAGACCACCTCAATGTAAAACTATCTCATTTTTTCCTTGTAAAATATTTATTCAACTACATAAGCATGCAATGTTTGTCCTGCCAAATGCAGTTTTCCCAAGGTGGGGGGGGGGG
>JAWWEE010000040.1:30929613-30953440 GCA_035221455.1 Xenops minutus
CCCCCCCCCCCCCCCCCCCCCCCCCCCCCCCCCGTGCAGAGAAAAAAGCCACCAAACATTTTTAGACCATTTAGATGTATTTCTCCATAACAGCATATAGACACAAACACCATTTGCTGTGAAATTTTGCAATTCCTTGTAATCTCTGTAATAGCATGGCATTCACCATCTAAAACCACAAAACAGAATGATTTTCATGATGGCAGAAAGCTAAATCTTCTATGAGGCACAGTTTATCCCCTGAGAGGATATACCTGCAAGCTTAAACTGGCTGACTGTCTTGTTGGTTTACAGAAATTTTGCTCATCGGCAGTAACTGCTCTAAAATAACATTGATGTCTAATCACTACAGCTCGATTCTCTTATTCAGTCAAGCATATACTTCCTAGAGTCTCATGTGTGGAAAGAACATAAGGATTTCCTTTCTCTTTTACTTCTACAGTTCTCCTTTGATCTGCTTCTGAGCTCTACACACAGTGATTCCGGGGTTACCTAAAACATACCGCATTCATTTCTTTGACAGCATTTTCACAGAAAAGTAAGATTCTGAAAGATTGAAGAAATATATAGACACCTTGTGGCATCTTGTCACTCTAACGTAATATTTGAAATGTTAATTTTTTCACTTTAAAGAAATGTTATTATAATCATCATAGTTTGCATGATGAGTCTTTTTTGATGCAACAAGAACTGCTTGCTCTGTTTGCAGAAATTATAATATTTCATAATTCAAATTGACAGATTCAAAGCTATATAAAATATATATGAATATATCTATGCTTATATATGTATGAATGTGTGTTTGTGAGTAACAGAAAAACCCACTGCAATGTAAAAACAAGGAAACACTTGTAAAAAATTTTCTGGTTGAATATTTCTAGGGAAAAATAAAAAAAACATCACTTGGAATAGAAATAGATCTTCTTATAACATAAACTATTTATTCATAGAAATGTCATAATAACCATAACAGTAATTCCAGCATGCTAAGAGCAAATTATATTTAGGAGCAAGTCCAACCTCACAGACTCATTTTTCACTTTCAATTTTCCTAATAATAGTTTTTTAGAGGAACAGAAGAAAAATTGTTGAATTGATATTGTATGTTTATCAAAAGCTAGGGAACCAGATATTTCTAAGACAGCTGTTATTTCTTTTTGAGATTACCTGTGTGTCCATTTTAGGAAATACATGGCAGAATCAAAGGTTTTCAAGGCAGGCACTGTTCTTTTGGCACGTACATGCACACAGGCATGTGGACACACACACACAAAGATGACAGGTAGAGCTCTGGACTACATGTCCTTCAGTATAAATGGGTGTTTAAATCAAGACTAGAGCTTTAAGCTCCCTTCTGAAAAGAGGTATTGCAAAATATGCTTCTCCCTTGCCTGTCTTTTTCCTCGGAAGCGGAAGACAATACTTATGAACCAGCTTTTGTTCATGGCCGTGCTTGTGAAGCACATGTATTTCATTATGTCGTAGAGATGAAGCAATCTTTCAAGGATGGAAAGAAGTTATTAGAATTCAATTTGTAAGAATAATTGCCTGTTCAACATAGGACTTGGGAGAAAACTGGTGGGTTTTTTTAAGGGGATATTAGGCTAATTTGCATGCTAGGAAGTTGAAGAATGGTGACCATACATAGGTCACATGAGTGTGAAAAAAAAAGCCAGAACTTATAAGATGAAGAAACACAACATAAAGTTATGCTACCCTTCATTTTATATTCAGTACAAGTCTTGCTCAATCTTGGTTGGCCCAGTCTAATGAAATCTTATAACTCTTTCTTAGTAAGTTATGTGCCAACTCTCAGTTAATTTGTTCTAACCAGAACTAAACTACTACCTCCTCCTCAACCATTTATCATATTTTCCAATATTCAGTAACATATTGTACATTTGTAAGATACATAAATTACTTTTCCATGTTTTCAGCATGACTTTGGCTACATCTAGCCATGTTATGGCCTCTTGACAAAATGTTGAACTTTGGGAGATTGTGGAGAATAAGCCTGAAAGAGATCATATAGACCAAAAAACAAGTTTGATATTAATTGAAAATGTGGAGAGCTTTCTGAACTCACCTGCCCTTTGTACATGCCAGGTGATTGTCTTAAGCATTAATATCTCCATGCAGACACCTCTCTTCATATAAATGACTAAATATTCTTGGTTGAGACAAGGAAACTATTCTGAAACTACAACTCTCTCCTGTGGACAATCTCTGTAAGGCTGAAACCTGTTCTTCAGTTCTTACTTACATATAGGTATGTGGAAAATTATTTTCAACAAGCAACATGGAGATAGACCTTTCTGATTGTACAGTTGACTCATGTTTCGAGAGAAGAGACAGTAAGGTTTAAAAAATATTAGTAAATGAAGCATGAATAGGTCTCATTTTGGAAAAGAAAAACATTTGCATGAGTAAAAATCTGGAACGTATGTTATTTTGAAATTTTTTTTGATTGATTAGCACCAAAGGGGCAAAGATAGGACTTGGTTGTTTGAATGTTTTGGTTGTGGTGTTGTTTGTTGTTATGATCTGGTTTTTGGTTTATATATATATAAGTAAAGAACTGTTATTTCCCTTTTCTACAATTTGTGCCTGAAGTCTTTTAATTTCAAAATAATAATAACAACATGGAGAGAGGAGTTTTCTTTCTTTCTACCCCAGGAAGGCTCCCACGTCCCTTAGCAGACATTTTGTCTTGTTACACTGAGACACACTGTACTAGTAATATCACAAGAAAAGTTGCAGAAATACTGATAGCATGCTGTAATAACCTCAACAGAGAGAAGTCCAGAAAAGAACAATATTAAATAGGGCAGGCTTCTACTGACAAAATTTATAACAAAATTTGCTGTTGAAGGCATTTTGTCTCATTAGAAAGTAAAAGTGCAACACATTTGCTAAGATGAAAGATACTGTTTCTTACTTAATAAAACCCAAATATAATAGTTGCCATAACAAAAGGGACATTCTAAGAGCAAAATTACCACATACTTCATATTTCTAATTCTAACACAAACATAACTTCTCTTCTATAAACTACAAATCACTGTACATTTTCCACAGTGCATGCTAGATATAGATAATAATAATAATGGCTTGGAATAAAATAACTTTTACATTCACTGCTCAAGAATAAAAAGGATAACATTCATTAAATCTACTGAATAGTCTTCCATATCTAAATCTGAATTCAGTCCTGGTTCTTTGATTTTCCTCCCTTAACATGAGACTGTGCTTTCACTGGACATGATCAAACTCCTGCATTTTTAAGTTGGAATTATCCTACTAAAAGAAGATGGTTCAGGTTTGCAACCTTACTGTCTTGTGCATAAATATACAGTATAACATATATTTATGCACCTCATTTCACATCAACTTCAATGCTAAGCTAAAAATGGTAGGAAGCAAAAACATGTGATAAAGGCACATGGAAAAAATTGCTTTTCTGTCCAAATGTTGTGAGGTGATATTTATGACTGGCAAACAGCCGACAGTGAAATACCTAACAGTGTTTTCATTGGGAATACGCAAATTGCTAATACAAAAATTGTTCCAGACCACTGAGCATGCTGAAGTCAACAACAATTTTATTAAATCATCCCAGAAACTGACAGAAAGGTTATGCAGTGTCTGAAGGACAAAACTGATGTGCTTAAAATGTGTTAGTGTCATGAACAGACTGTGCGAGGAACTGATTTCTCAGGTACCAATAAAATTGGAAATACTACAGCCTTAAACTGATAAAATAATATAGCAAAATCCTATGCGCATATACAGTGTGATATTTTGGCGACAACTGGATTTGAATTTTAATTACAATCTTCACAACCAAACCTTTGCACTCAGATTTAAGCACTCTGATTTTTATAAAGGTAGGGAAAAATACCAGTTTGCAAGGAAACTGAAAAACTATTTCATTAACTCATTACCTGTTAGACATCACTACTACTTCATGTCTTCCCATTCCATGAAAATCATTAGACGCCACTGAGAATGTGTTTTCCCCTGTAAAGACTAACATCTCGTCAAATAGTAGCAGCTTTGAAATAAGTTTACATTGTAGAAAGGTAAGCAGAGGATGCAATATGCAAATTGTCTCCATTGCTAGTATAAAGCAGTGCTAGTTGTTTTGCATCCCCTGCTGAATTTTTTTCCAGACCTTTTCTGTATAAACTGCTAACTGATTGCTTTCTCATCTGTTAAAGGTTTGTATAGTAAAATAATGGTTATGTAATTGTTTATTCAAGTTCAGTACTATGTAAATAATTGTTTCATAGATTTTTTCTTGCCAAGTATCCATTCCTTGGCGGTTTTTATTTCTTTAATTACCCATCTGGTATAATGCTATTTTTATGATTGCAAAGCTTCATTACCTTGTTAAAAAAAAAACCAAAAAACTAAAAGCTTTGTCATGAAATATACTGTTTAGTATGAAACTTTGCATTCACGAGTTTTACAATATATAATTACATAATACATTGGCAATTGATACTGGAGGTTAACTTGTTAATGGGAAAAAATCATGCCCTTTTTGTAAGTATAAATTATTGTTTCCGTATGTTTCAAAATCTATTCAATAAATGTAGGCTCATCCGTTACTGATCCTGTACATTTTTTCATTACAGATGAAAAATGCCAGAAATTTTACCACAACCACTTGCAAATTAGGCATGAGACACATCATCAAGGAAAATATCTACAGTCAAATGTTCATTGCCAGTTACTTGGAAATGTGGCAGTTACTTAAATAAAACTCTGTGATAAATACAGCTACAGCATAACTAGCTTTATTTACACAATTACAGATAATAACAATTTCTCTCTCCACCTTGGTGTTTCTCAAAAATGGTATTTCTGCTTTTGAATGCAGAATGAGACCAGTGGTTTAATTTCTGCTTTGAATCACATGGAGCTGGAGGCTGAATGTGGCTCTCTGCCACTCAGAGACACATTTCTCCAGTGCTGGACTGTCCCTTTCCTTTTTATTAATCCTTTTCTCTCTCCTCACAAAAATGATTCACACTTATCCTGACAAAGGATTCTGAGTCTCACAAATACCTTGAATCAATCTGTTGTGTGAAGTGTGTTCTTTCCTTGATGAAGAGGATAAATGCAAAGCAAATGTCATCACCAAGTCTTACAGCAATCCCTTCCAGTCCTTATCAGTGCATTTTGGCCTTCTCACTTCACCCACAATGATATTTGTATATTTCATCTGAATATGCTCCTTCTCTTTAAAGAGGTAAGGACAGAGGAAGGTTTTCCCAGTTTTATTGTCAAATAATACCACCTCTGGAGAGTGCCTGATTACAGTAAAAACTAGTCTCTCTTGTTATCTGAAAATAACACACCAGTCAAAAAAAAAACCAAAAAAACAACAACAACAAAAACAACAACAACAAGAACAACAACAAACAAAAAACACAAACCAAATGAAACAAAAACAAAACAACTAAAAAAACCTTTTGGGGAAAGTTGTTTACTTCCAAGTTGGATTTCTTTCATAAGAACAAAGAGAATGGTTTTATAGTCATACAGGGCCAATATTTGCCACTGTTGAATGAAGTGGAGAACTAACTGCACATAAGGGAGGAAATTAATTTAAATTATATTTCCCCAGGATTTAGGGTCTCCAAGGCAGCAACTCACAAAACAATAGCACAAAATCCATGCTCTCATTAAATTACTTGACTGGGTGGCTAAGGCTGATTAACATCATCTCATATATGAAGATCTGAGATATTTTTAAACAAGACACTTTAAAAGCCTTTTAATACCATTTACATACACTGTACTTATGTCAAGTTTATTTGTGCTTGTAACTTGCCATTGGAAGAAGTACAACATCTTTTTTCCTACTCACAAAGGAGGCCTGGATTTCTCAGGTTCATCAGTACATGATTGCAGTGCTTTGGGCTATGTTTTGAAAGAGGAATCCTTATGGTACAAAGCCCTTATGATAGATTTGTTCTTAGATCTTCATCTTTAGATGGTAATGCAGAGCATAGAGGTGTCATTCAAGCTTTTCCCACTGTCATCTTTGTTAGTAAATAATGTACTTGGTTCAGTACCTCTGCAGCTTTATACGGCTGTCAATGCACTAAAAAATAACAGGCTAGTGTTCCTGCCAGAAGTAAGAGAGAGTTATAGTGTGGGGATAGTTAAAGGAATCAAATGTATTAAAGTTATATCTTACCCCTTCTTCCCACCTTGGTTTCTTGATTTCTCAGCAAACACTTCTCATAGATTTGCTTATCCCCTTGAAAAATTAGAAACAATATTTCTCAGAGTCACACCATAAAGCCATGTCCATGAGATTCTAAAATAGTTGGATGATGATTTACTTTTCAATGACAAAAGGCTTGATCAGCACTTCTTCACTTCAGGCCATTATTCTGTGAAGACCTCTCATACCAACTCTCACAAATCATACTGGTAAAAGCACTGCGTGGAGAATGATCTGCCACTTCAACCCTTCACAGATCTATGTTTCTACTGCAGTCAATGCGCCTGGTATAGTCTCAGCAATAAATTTGTCTTATTGAATTAAATAGTATAAGCATATAACTGATGATCACCCATAACATTTTAAAAAGTCATTTAACATTCCTTTAAAGCAATACATCACAAAACCAACAGAATGAAGTGTTGTGAGGAAAATTACATGAGAAAAGATTTTTTTCAAGAAGAAAGAACAGTGTTCTGCATTTTAATAACACTATTACAACCAAATTGTAATATGGTATAATTAATTGCAATTAATACAATTAGAATTATTTTATTTTTATTTTGTATCACATTATTTGTTTTATAAGCTTGCCAGCTGCAAAATCTATTGTCATTTTAGTTGCTGTTAGTGAATTCAGTACAATATTTTTTAACCAAAAATATACAAATTATAGTAATGGTAAGAATAAAAATAACTTGGAAATCTAGAAAATGACCACTTGGAAGAAAGTGATAATATAAAAATCCATAAAGAAGTAAATAAACTGCCATATTTTCTTGTTTAAATTTTTAATAGATCTGCATAGTTCTCATTTTATTTATGGACATATTGTCTCAAGATATATCAAAGGATGACATCTACTTTAATAATTTTTAAGGCCAGGGTTGGCCAAAGATATACAATTTCCTTTTTAAAAATCAAGATGTCTTTCTTCTTGCTAACATATCCCTAGACTAATTTATTACTTGGATCTTCTATTTAAAACAAACACCTGAATTAAATGTGGTATCACAGAAGAGATGTCAATAGTCCTTCCAAAGATCTATTGTGGAACTAGGATGAAGGTGTCATTGCAATCTGTTGTAGTTATGAAAGTCCTGTTTAAGAGTCCTCTTCACCCATTTCTGTTGTTCTGGTTTTATAACACATTCTCTCTCTATAGGACATTTGTAATTCCTTTGTATTCTGGTTTTGTCTTTTAATTTCCATTTCTTCTCTGATGCCCCTGCATCATTTCCATTCTAACAAAGTCCACTAAACATGTATGTGCAGCAACGGGTAAAAACATAGTTTACTTCAGAAGAGGAAAACCAAGCTTTTTTTGCTACCTTTGTCCAGTCCTTGTTATTGAAACCAGCCTGATGTTATCTGCTTCTGTCTCCTTGCCTACTCACGTTTGAACATTTTTTTGGATTAGGAGAAAATGACCCCAGCAGTAAAACCTTATCTCATTTGTCTGTGTCTACAGTGATGAGTAGAGTAGGATTAGAGAGCAAGCTCAAACCCTGAACTCAACCATTCATACTGCTTAATAATTAACATATTCTCTGGCATGGTTCTCACCTGTACTATCTAACACTCTCCTGGAAAATGCCTGGCATTGCAAGAACCAGGAACCACTCCCCCACCCAGAGCTTTCTTCACCCTGCTATCCCTTACTAATTTTTTACCACCTCCAGCACCATTCCAGCAAGTCTTGCACCTTAAATACACCCACAAGCCCTATCTATGACAACCCAGAAACTATAACAAATGCCCTCACTTACATGCTCTGAAAAAACATTCTAGGCTGCAACATTCTTTGATTATTTAAAACATATTAACTGAAAAATAGGAAAATGAAAAGTCATTACTATATCTCTGGATCCAAGGATACTCTTCCAGGCACAGTCCCAAGGCCAAGAATATTGTATGGCTGTGGCCAGTCTATGTCAGTTGGCCTAAGAACTGAAGAATGCTCCCTGGCTGTTCACAAGTACAGGTGTCACCAGTTGTTGCAAGGTGAAGATTCAGGTTAGTGCTGCTGGTGAAAGTCAGCGAAAAGTCAGTGAACTCATCAAGGTTCAAGACAAAAGACAAAATAATTCTGCAATCATGTACATTCCTACAAATCTTTAGACAGAAAAAGAGGGGATGACTACATACAGACATCGTCAGAGTCCGAGGTAGCAAAAGAGTATGTGCCTTCTGAGATTTATATATTTTAATCTGTTTCAGGTATGGAAAGCAGAGAACAAAAAATTCAACTTAAGTGCATTATGAAAAAAATCACTTTTAAAGGTCTCAACAAAACACATTGCTCTATCAAAATAATCTAAATGCTACTATCTTAAGTAGAATAGCTGCAGGGAATAGGGAGCTAATTACTGAAGGCATTAAGAATTATATTCTTGGTTTGTGTAGGAAGTTGGAGGAAAAAAGAAAAGATGCTGGGAGAGAATCTGCCTGGCCTCTGCTAATGCAGCAAAAGATTATCAACTTGGTTTTTGGCATAATTTTTATGGTGTGCTTCAAAAATAATTCTGTGAATGACTCATCCCAAGGCTATTGTTAAATCAATGGTTGCCTGCTGTTGTGAATGGCTTCAAGCAAGAATCAGAGTGAACTCCATAAATTGATGAAAATGCTTGCAATAATATAATTCTTAGTGGACAGGTTTATCTAACTACATAGTGCAGTGAAGGAAAATAATTCACTTATAAATTTAGATTATGAATTCTTTGAATGAATAAGTTTTATCCTTTCTTGAGTCAATACATAGCTAATACATCATTAATTACAGGGAGCAAAAAAGCTTGGGGAAAAAAAAAAAGATGACATTTTCAAAAGAGTAAGTTTGAGCTTAAATTAAAAACATTGTCAAAATGAGATAAAAATAAATTTGAATAAGGAGAGGGAATATAAGCTTTGGATGTGATTGATACTGTACCCCATTGCACTACAAAGAGATCATGATATCAGATAAGAGAAATGCTGAAATGCATTCATTTGAAGTGAGGAACTTTAGGAAGAAAAAATTGAGGAACTCTGGTAAGAAAATTTTATTTTATTATAGAAGTCCAAATCTTAAAAATTATTGTTAAAACATAGGCAACAATAGCAGAAGGTTGAACCTGATTGCCAAATATGTCCTTTGAAATCTTGTTTCTGAGATCTATAAAAACCAAACTTCTGATAGCATTGTGCATGCTTCCTGTCAAAAACATTTTAGGCTCTCAGCAAGACACTTTGATGACTTCCCTAGAAACTTTGAAATTGTATAATCAAGAATTACTTTTGTTTACACAAATATAATTTACATCATTCATTTTCCTTCTTTCTAAAACAATTTTATATAACACTATAGGTTAAAATTACTTCATTTCCTTTTATTAATTTGAATTTAATCCAGGATCTAATTTTATCTACAAACTTTTGATCAGGTTATGCAAACTCACATATTCTCAATTTTCTGTGTGTAAGTGTGTATTTGTAGGTGGGATGGAGGGAAAAAGGACTTTTTCATTAAGGATGTATTAACAGGAAATAAGATCTATTGTAATTCTGCCTGAACACCTCTGTTCAGTCTATAAAATACACTAAGACACTTGACAAAGAAAACAAAAGCTGACAAAAATAGTCAGGGAAGTCACTAAATGTCATAAGTAGAGGAATAGAGGGAGTGACTGCTGCATTTGCAAATTGTTCTTGTTCATACAGTCATGTTCCAAATTTGCAATGCATCAGGATCCTAATTTTTTTTTTTTCCTTAATCTGTATTTCAATTTCTTTTCAATTCCTTAAGTCACACAATTTTATTTTCTAACTCCAACACTTGGTTCATTTGACAAACTTGATAGTTCTTCTTCCTTTTCCTGTAACTGCAATAATTTAGTAACATGATCCAAAATGAAATGTAGCCCCATATCAAACACCCTTATTGTTCTAAGTGTTCCTAATGGTGTCTTTTTATTCCACTCCATCTTCATTCACTGAAGGACTGCAGCTAAAGATGATGTCAAATGAGGAGAGATGAGTAGAGATGATAATGTTGATGATGATTTGACAAAGTATAAATTTCTCAAAAAAATGTATTTTTAATCACTTCCAAATTATGTGAGTGCAAGCCAAATGTGCTCATTACCAGAATTTAAAAAATTTCATTACCTACACACAAACATAGAACTATCATTATGCCTGTTTAATTTCGTGCTCCTGACATTCATACAAAATTTGGCAGTCCATGATTAAATTCCCAGCTTTCTCCCAGATCCTAGGTTAGCATCCTAACATCAGAGGACAAATCAGAAATAGGAGAGCACATTTGACCTTTTACTGCACTGTTTTGAATTAGTGCTTTTAAATACAGTGGTTCTTGAACAGTTTTCTGAACCCCATACTATCAAGCTATTGCTCTCTCAGAGTCAGCGGTGATGTCTTACATAAAATGGAGTTTCCCCAACATACAGATACGCTATCCATAAATTTCCCAGTCTTCACATGCTCACATTCCACCTATTATGGTGCTTGTCTGAACTCTAACTTGCTCTTTTTCTGATTGAGGGTAGGAATCTGAAACCATTTATTTCATAGTTTAAAATAATACCTTCTCCCAAGGCTATAGAAATTCTGACAGTAATGCAGAGAAGAGAGAAGGTAAGATCTCTCTTACTTTTTTTAGAATTGTCCTCTTTGCAAAACAATTCACACCTTGGATTTAGGATTAGAGAAGTTCAGGATTTAATTCCCCTAAATTGATCTGAAACTAAACCTAAGGTGCACAGCATCAGGTGGATGTTCTAACACTCCAACAGAAAGAGAGGTGTGTCTTTCTCCAGCAGCTTTGTCTGGATCTGGTCCATCCTCTTTTTTTCTTATCTGTGTTCCAAGAAAATTGTTTACACAAGGCCACAAAATACTTTGATCTTAAACTAAGTGATATTTTTTTCATCAGTCTGGGACCTAAAGTGGGGGGGGGGGGGGGACGGAAGCACAAAACACTGGTTTCTCATAATAAAAATTATTTCTATTGCTTAATTTAGAAGCTAAATTGAAAAATCAATTCTTTGCACAGAAGAATTGAACATAGTCTCATTGGCATAAATGCACTGAAGTACACAAGTGAATTGAAAGCTATATTCGTCTATTATTGCTGAAATCTGTCACAAGTAATTTTAGAACCACATTGATTTTTCATTATTAAGATTTAGAAAAACACTCATTTGCTAATCTGAGCACTTCTGAGTTCGTTCACAATAAAAATAATTACCATAACATCACCAAAATGAAATAGTCAGACAAACATCAATAAGTTACTCCAAATATTACTCCAGTATAGAGAGAGCTTTTCCCCATTGGAACTTCTGTTTCAGTTTGTGTTCTTTTTAGATGAGGAGCTGTTTGGGGTTATTTTCAACATTTTTAAGACACTCTATCTTCACCTTTTTTGTTGAGGATAAAGACAGAAATGTATGACAAAAGTACTAAAGGAACACAGTTCTGTAAGATGAAAAATTAACTGTATAGTCATATATGCATAACAAAATATGAGTGTTGGTTTATAAACAACAAATCAGTCTTGTGTTCACTCAAAACTTGACTGTGATTTTCCCAACTTTCTCTCCTTTAAAAATGCTCACTGAAACATGAAAAGAAATTTAATTCATTGTATATACATCCAATTTGCAACCCTTTCAGTGTCATGCCTTACTGTATTTGATAATTCTAAAGGATCCATATTGCTACAAGCAGTCTGGTATCTAGGGGTTTTTGATGAATATTACTTCTTTTGCTGTATTTTGGTAACTATAGTTAAGTATTTGATGAGGGCTGTAAGAAACAGAATATAGCTCTCATATGTGGGAGAATAAACTCACTAAACACCATTTTTTTCTATCAAAGTAGAAAATAGCTGAGCATTGAGTATTTCTACTCGTGCCAAGTCTGAACATGCAAAGAGATGTTGCATACAGGAAAAAAAATTTCTTCTCCATGAGTGTCACAGATCAGCTGCCAACTCTGTGTAGGTCTATGGTAGCTGCATTGATGGCCGGGGTTCATTAGCCATAATTTTGGACTTGTCAATAAATAACTCCCATTCCTGTAGAGCTCTATGGGTGTTCAAGCCATCTGTAAGAAAGGTTCATTGTAACCTATACAAAATATGAGTGCGGCAAAATTGTGACATTTTTTAACTTCATTGGATAATGCATCCATATTACAAGATCTTTTCCAAGCACAGTTTTCAAATGGAGTGCATCAACAACATTGAAATGGAGTACTTTAGCAACCTGTGGTTTATGTATAGCAAACACAGGTGTATATGTTGACAGGCAGGCAGAACCAGGTTGAAATTTCTCTTACTACATCTAAAATTAAATCAGTGAAGATATCACAATCCACTTCTTCTCCATCCTTGTCATTGTTCAGTGTTGGAGACTGTAGGAGAAAGTCCATTACTCTGGAAGCTCCTAAGTTCACATGCACAGTTTAATGGCTTTTTGTTTTAATTTTCTTCAGCTTAACTAATAATGTGTTTACCTAGTGCAGAAGTATCAGCCAAAATTCAAAGTCTGTGATAAGTCATTGTACTATAAGACACAAACAGAGAGGATATAATGAACTCTTGAGCAGTCAAAATCAGCTAAAGGCAGTACGATAAATTTGAGTCCACTGACCACTTTTTCCAGGAAAATTATGGCAATATTCAAACAAGGGAAAAGTTAGGAATGAAGTAATTTAATTTAGCTTGACATTTTTAAACTGCGGCTCTTTATGCTAGTACTAACACCTTAGTTTGTCTTTGTAGTCAGTAGAAACAAATGGTTCCAGAACACAATTCCACTTTTAGACCTTTTTGATGAAATTAAGTGTGTGTTTCAGATGCCTACTTCTAACCACTAAGAATAAGGGTAACCTTGATGCTTAGCTCTGATGTAGCTACCACATTGCAAAGGTTTCATTTGGTCTTATGTATCTCATGTAAAGTAACTGATTTTCAGAATGTGACTGGCAAAGGCTCTTCCCTGCAACTGAACTCTTTAATGTGGAGTGTTTGAGATCTTGCTGACCTTTCCTATGGGCTTTCTGAACACAGAGAACACTACAAGCCCTTTTGAAGGGACTGCTGTATTTCACTTTGTCTGTCACCTCAACTCATCACTGTTGGAAAGATAAAGGATAGGAACAGTGGCTTGCAATCACAGATGACAGGTCATCTTACTCATTTCTTTGCCCTCAGTCAAGAGCAGATAAAGTTTCTATAAGATATATCAAATCATATTTTTACACAGAAGTCATTAAATGATTTTACCAATTATTTCTGAGGGAAAAAATAACCATACTAGGAAACCTAGTATTGTGATGTTCAGCTACCTCATGTTTGCCAATAGGCAGGTTCTTGAGAATAAAAATCCTGGCAAAACTGTGTTCAAATGCTTTCATCATTCTAACTGCAGTAATTTTAAAATGTTCCTGTATTCAATTTTATGGCCATGATGATTTTATATAAAATCTATATCCCTTGTTCCAGTGATTTGTATGGGACAGAAATATCTGTAGATCTAGCTGCTTAATGTCCTGGCTAATAGGATCTACAGGGTAAGTCTGCCCTTAATTCACTGACTTTTTTCAAAGATCCAGCTCTCCGTGCAGCCTATTAATCTACTAATGAGTCAAATAATTTCTAAGTATACGGGCATCACTTCCAGACTTGCAAGAATTTGTTTGCATCTCTGGTTTTTTTCAATGTCAAAGCACTATCCATAGCATCAAGCTAGTCTATTTTTAGAGGTCCTTTTAGAAAGGATGCCCTTATCAGGAAATAGTTTTTTCTTTAATATGAAAAAATATAGACAGTATACAGCACAGATGAGCTAAAATTTAATTAAAAAAATCTATTGACATAAAAGGTAAGAGTTTGCTTCATATCTAACACCACAGTTCTACAGCATATTTTCATATCAGAAAATTGAAAGGGTTTAGAGGACAGGTTTTGACATCATCTGTATCCATAACTAATCTGAGTACTTCCTACAGAGAATAACAGGGAGGGTTGCAGACAGCTACAGGTTCTCTGCCTAGATCTTTTTGTACTGCATCTCTTTTCCTCCTCTTTTGGCTGTTTAATTGCCTGGTTTTCAATTCCCAGGCCTTTGTGTCAGAGTCTGCAACTATTCTGCAAAGCCTTAATATGCTTTATAAATAGAATAGGAAAAATTGTATTTTCATCTAGTGGAGATGCACACAGCTTATACATTATATCTGAAAAATGTATTTTCAGAGAGAAATGGGGCTTTCATATGTGGGTTTTATTTGTTCAAAGAATAATAAAGTACTCAAGATACAGTATATTATCATGAAGAGTGGGCTAGTTGGAATACTGGAAATTATATACTTAGACTCACAGATCCTAATTACCAGCCAAAGAAGGAAAACTGGGATTACCTTTACATAAACTGAAATGTGCCTGTGAAGTCATGGCCTCTGTTTAATGACTCAGTATATGACGTGTTTGAGGGCAAAGATTGTTTATGATGTACCTAGTGTAAACAATTTTTAGAACTAAATATGTCTCAAAAGCTAATATTCTTTTAAATACTTTGACTGTGAGAATTTCTATTTGAAAAGTTGCACAAGAAGCTTCAAGGACTTTGTTTCCATCTAGTTGTTGTAATTCTTGTCCGAATATGTAAGGTTCTTATATAGCTTGTTTGTTCTATATTAGAGAAGCTAATATGTTAAGTCCTCCTCCTTTTGGCCTCATCTTCATCTGTTCAGCCATGCTGGCTGGCTGCCACTGCTCTGCAGCTGTCTAGGCTCTGTCTCTGTAGCTGGGTCAGTAGCCACCCTGTGTAACTTTAGTTCGACCATAACTTGGATTGTGGCCTTTGCAATTGCTTTCTGATCTTATTTGATGGTTGGATTCAAACCTGCTCTGTGGCATATTAGCTGCTGATCTTCAGATTAACCCAATGTTCTAGAAAAAAACATGTTGTTATCGCTATGAGAAGCAAAAATTTCCAGCATAAGGGATAAATTACTTCCTTTCCCCCCCCTAAATAGAATCACTACAAAGGAAACATAAAACTATATTTATAGTGAGTATTTTATTCACATGGAACAGGTAAATAAGGCACTTGGACACCAAATTCAGAATAACCTTCTGCATTAACAAATGCAGTATAACATTATTTCAGACTACCAACTCAGATAATCTTGATAATATCTTAAATGAATAAGCCCAAGAGATTCAAGAACTGACATCATTACAGTGATACACATTTTCAGAATAAGGGCATATGAAGATATCCAAGATTACTGTTACTTGGCCAAATATGTGTTACCAGCTTAGAGTACAAAGTTGTATGATGTGCACGAGTCACAGCAAAAGACAATTTTATGGAATCCTGATTTATCTTTGGAAGAAACTCAAGAAAGTTCTTTTCAGTCTTTTTTGTCAGGAACTTAATGATTACGGCATATTTTTTTTAGGTTCTGTGAATTTCATCCTGCGAGACGGAAACTGACAGTATATTTCACATGATGCTGTATTTTTATTCTGTGTTCAGATGGAGCCTAGAGAACAACCCAGCTCATCAGAAACATATGCAAAGCAGTTTGTCAGCTGACAAGGTACTAATAGGGTCCACAGATTGCATTGACTCTGTCATCTAGAACAAGAGTTTACACATATAGCTTACATTTGAGTCCTTCCATGCAGATGCCTAAGGCATCTTAATCTCCACTGAAGTCACACTCTAGACCATAATAAAATTTTGCAGAATTCAAGCCATTTGACAAGAAGTGAATATTTCAATACCAATTCAGGATCGGGCTTGCACATCCAAAGACATTATTGACAATGAGACAATGACTTAAATCAAAAGGGAAATGTGAAAAAAGAAATTATTACTGATTTTGTGGAATAAACAAAACAGAACAGTGTGCTTCCAGAGCACCAGCAGAAGCTCCATCAGGCCTACTTGTTACAAAATAAGAAAGTCACATAGCTGTCATGCTATGTATTTGTTGGGGGAAACAGATTTTGGAGGCCTGGCCCCCAAAAGACTTGACTTCTGCTTCCGTGTACTTCACTTTAGGACCACTCCAAAACACAGACATTTCACTGCAGCTGGAGTCTGGTATAATACCCTTATCTTGCAAAACTACATTTTGAACCTAATCGGTAAAGAAAGTAAGTACATGATATACTAATGATTTTTACAGTTCTGAAGCATTCCAACCATACTTTTATTTCTTAGGTTTTATGCACTTTGGGAAAAAGAGACTATCCCAGAAGAAAGCTGCAAAGTAAACTATGATTTTAATAAGAAGACATAAAGATATGAAGTCAAGGCTTTTCATGTATGATTTTGATCATATGGTCCAATGTTTTCAACACAATGAATAACAAATTAAGTACTTAAGATTAGTTCAATATACTCATGGTAATCAAGATGTTCATTATATTCTGTAAACCAGTTCCTGAGCTGGGCTTCATGTTAGCTTGAGTGCAGAATGTAATCCCATCTGAGAGTATGCTCATTGATGCTTAATGTTTCTGAAAACCCATCTAGTCTTAAGGGCCTTATTCAGACTATTATAGCTGCAGGATGATTCACATGTAGTTCCTTAGGCAGCTCAGCTCTCATGTGTGCAGTGGATCAAACATCTCCATAAGGAAATTCAGAAACCTTAAGGATTCCTTAAGGTGGAAGTCTTTTCCTTTGCTGTGATGGTAAAACAAATAGCTTTGGGAACACTCAAGCATGATGTTTGTCTGAACAGTTAATCTAACTCATGTACCTACATAGAACAGACACCTTTATCCCCTAAGATTCAGGGCACTGAATAAATTTTTGAGCACAACCATATAATAAAGGATGTCTCCTTTTATGCACAATTAAAGAACTTGACCAGAAGGAGATGCTAAAACTCTCCTCTGTTCAGACCTTCTATAGCAGTACTTAAATCTCAGAGAGTTACATAGTCTGAACTATTTATTCTCCACTTTCTTGTTGAATCTGGATCACAGCACAGAAAAAGATGGAAATATTCAAAGGACTCATAAGAGAGAGAAAAAAGTAAAATAGATCTGTTTCTATCCTAATTATAAGGATGTTTCCCCTGGAGTGATGTTTTCTTACTTCTGGCTCTGTATACTGTTCTAAGTATTACTTGCACTGTTTATAACAACATGTTGTCAACATCTTTTTAAATTACAATTATCAATACACTGGACTCCAATATAATAAATATTTAGGCAAATTCTGGAATTTGCCTAAATTTATCTAATATTTTTTGTTATTTCATGTCAACTTCTTTTAAAAACAAATAAAAATATGTAAGTCAGAAAAAAAAAAAATCTCCTGCTACCTAAGAAGTTTTGTAATCTAATGAAGTTAGGCATATTTTATAACACAATGGTAATTTACAGTTGTACAGTTGCATCTAAATTCAGAAATTGATACAAAAAGTGGATCTAGACTGGCACAAAATCTATCACTAGGATTATAATGGAGAGATGAATCAGGCCTCAATAACAAATGGTAATTTTAAACTTTTGATGCATTTGTAAGCTTTAAAACTTTGTCCTTTGTTCATTTTAGCAGTGATAGAATCAGACATGAAAAACATCCTAAACAATTACTACTTAGAAGCAGAATTTACAGAGATACACAACTAATTCATGTCCAGTATCATAGTAAAACAGATATTAAAACAATACATAAAAAAATAAAAACACATACATAAGTTACTTTTTAAGAATTACACAGACTGTTCAAATGGCTCATATTATTTCTGCAACCAGCAACATGGACGCCTGTCAATTTTCTTAATGGATTTAGTGAATTTCGTAAGTTGCTTTCTTAGTACTGTAACTGTAGTAACTAATGCACTAAAAATACTTGATGCATTTTGTTTTATGCTCTTTCAGTGTAAATGAACAGATTTATAATTCTTGTAGACAGATTTTTAAATCTGTCTTGCAGAAAGATTTTAAAAAGCATTTTTCAAAACAAATTAAGCAGCAGAAATATTTATTTCATTTTTGTTTGCTTGTTTTATTTGGTTGTTTTTTGTTGCTTTGTTCAGCTACACATTGACATAAGCTATTTCTTGTGGTCCACATGAGTGGTTTAACAAAATAAAGACAGATGTCAGTGGAGTAATTAAAGCACTTTTCTGGTGAAAAGATGGCACTTTCCTTTTTGGCAAGATGCCAAAGACTTCTTCTCTGTGCCCACTCTCACAAAAATATCTTCTCGTGCTATCTCCCTTCCACCAACATAGTTCTACAAGATCTCAGAACCCAGCAAGAAGAGATACCAAACAGTTCTAGTTCCCTTGCATGTTCATGCAAGATTTCACACTTTCTGCAGACACGAATTTGAGAATCAGAAGAGCGACTTGAAGAAAAATTTATTGTTTAGGACTCTTTTACAATGCAGCTACTAAGATGAACACATTCTTTTACTCATGGAATTCCATTATTCCATTATTTTAAAATAAATAGAAATTACACAAAAAAGAAATCACCTGCCCTACAGAGGACCACAGTCAGTATGGTACGAATATTATGTAGTTGTTGCATGGCTGTATAGATTAACCAGACGGAGCGTAAGAAGGTGTAACTAGTTTTCGATTCTTGCAGCTGTAATTTAACAGAGGGACACAGTGTTCCTGGGATTTTGGTCACCTGTCTTTCAGGAGTATGATCCTTCTTCACTCCACTGCAATAGTGATTTGTATAACTGAATATGCCAACCTGCATTTCCAACAACACCTTGAGTACTACTTCAAAGCTGACAGGCGTGAACTGCCACTGTATTTTCAGTAGTATTAGACACAACACTGATCTGGGAGTTGAATTCATCAGTGACCTACCTGAGTTGTTGCCTCCCCTCTAGAAGAGAGGCTTATTATCTCTCCCAGGTTTCCAGATTGCTGTTCAATTATCTATTTATCTTCTACACTTTTACTGACTACCTGCTTCAGCTGATAACTGCCACCTGCCTCAAAGTCTTTCTGATGCCCGATAGAGATCTTTCACAGTCGAGTCTATTCCTGTAGTTACAATGTGCTGTGTTCTCTGTCACTGTGAGCTGTAAAAGAGAAGAATTTTATTTGGCCTAGAATAGATATGGTTGATGGTTATAGAGGAAACTGACCTCAACAGAAAGACATACTTTTGCTATATATTATCATTAGAATTTGACACTCTAATCATATTTATATGAATTTTATCACAGAACTTGAAGAATATGTACAGTATATGTATAGCATAGAACATAATCAGAATGTAATCTTATCGAAGCCAGAACAACACACAATCACAAACACGCACCTTTTAGCCTCAAACTCTGTGACAAGAAGACATAACCTGTGACATAGCAGAGGAACCTAAACTCTGCAGATGAGATGTAAAATACTTGTTTCAACTAAAACTGCATTACAAGTGGCATACAGGGAATATGGACTATTCTAGTAGAGAACTTACCCAAACAATTAGTGGATAGCCTTAGAGAAAATATCATCACATATTCAACATTTGTAGCATTTTCTTTTTCTATAGTGAAAAATAAGGCTTACAAATCTTTTATGTTAATATCACTGAAAAGACCTCAAGCTGTTATCAACCGAAATAGGAAAGTGTTTAACATGCAACCTCCCAGAAATAGATCACACTATCGAATGGACAAAATGAATAACCAGATATGTGACTCTTTTCACACAGACATGATAGATAAGTAGGTTTAATGTCTTCTTTACAATTATTTCACTGAAAAATACAGAATGTCATGCTCCCATACAGAGACACATATACACATGCACTAGCTCTGAACCTTTGTTAGTTTCTTGATATTCACTCAGAAATTAATTGCTATCACTCAAACATTTTTAATTCTTACCCTATGATGGTAGCTATGAACATTTTTACTTTGAATAATGGGCTTCCTACAGCAAAGGTGCACCAACACTGGAAAAGATGCAGAATGACAACAGCGTTTTTTTCAATCTGCAACAGGGAATCAACTTCAGAGCCTTCATTCTACAGGCATTCACAGAGGAGTATGTTCACTTTAAAAACCTGATATCACGCTATCAAAATCAGAATAAAAAATAAATTCATACACCAACTTCTAGTCTGAGGGCTCATGGTATTTTTTGTGACCTTAAGCAGGTTGCAGGTGCTAAGCTGCATCTGAACTTGTGCAGACTTTAGGCCAGAATAACAGTTATATATGCATCTAGCTTCTGTTCAGGCTCTGCCTTGGATAGCAAACACAAGTGCAATGAAGCACACAGCAATAGTAAGTCAATTAAGATGCAAACACCTTTCCTAGAGAGGGTATTCTGAAAAAGGTACTGAAAAAAGGTGCATGAGGCACATACTTATATACATAAAATGTATACACTTATGTAATGGTTAGCATATGATAATGTAATCTGCTAGTCCTATGTAGATGTTAATATGTGCCGTATAATATAAATAAAAATTTATTTGTAAGCACAGAATACATCAATTTGTACTGTATGTAGCACTGTGGTTTATACGGCATGCACCATGTACTATGTAGTAGAGTAAATACTGTGTACGTGATATACCTTATTGCATAGATCACCGTGTAAAATTTATTGTCTGTAACATACATTGTATACATTTACAAATTTTAAAAAGTATATATTTACGTATATATAACTATATATTTATTGTAGTTGAGACAGTGGAGGAAATAGAACTATGCAATGAAAAGCACGCATCATTTCTATCTTCATGCATTTATTACTCAGCTCCCTTTGAAAATCACTTTTCTAACATTATATAAACCAGTACTTAATCTGTAATATTTCACTGTAAATGGCAATGTAGACATGTCATGCATTTTACAGGAACTGTCTGAGGTCCTATATGGCCTACAATTTTCTTCAGGGCATACAAAGTGTTTAAATATGGAAGAGAGTTTAAGCATGCTGTAATGTCAAACATACAACTTTGATTTCAGCACTAGCAGTTTTTCTATGAAAGATTGCACACCAGCGTTCATCATAATTTACACATTTTTAATTCTGTAATTGTGGACCAGCCTAGAAGTTTGGCTACGGGCATTGGCACCCAAGCTTTCTTTGCTTGCATGCCCAAGAGTCACAGCTTAGCATTTGTTCTTCCCTCCAACTGGCTTAGTGGGCCCCTCCTGGGTCTTAACGGGCCCCAAAGCCTATAGTGCAACATGCTGCCAGGACAGATACTGTGACTGTGAGGATAACAGGCACAGTCTCCTTTCACACACTTGTGCAAGAGATGCCCAGTACTGCTACCTAAATTAATGTGACTTACACAAACTGACCTGTCAGCGCCTAAAAATGTCCCTGGACTCAGATATGTAACTCAAGTATTACTTAGTTTATGCAATATCACAAAAAATATTCCAAAATGTCCGGTTTGTTTCAGGAAGAACAGTGTTTGCTGTCTCTACCACTGAACTACTTACTGCTTCTTATGTGTACAGTGCCAGAATCTGCCCAGAGACTGTAGAGACCTGGCTGCTTTACAAACACGTGACAAAGTATTCTCTCCTGAATCTGAAAAACTTGCCCTGGAAACAGATGATACATAAATTATAACAGTAACATCCCAAAGAATGAAAGAATAATAAAATGTTACATTACTGGTACATCCCTGCCTGTGTCATCTGTTTTAATGATTATAGTTTAAAATACAGAATAATTAATAACACTTCTCACATAAAAGCAAACTGATTTATGAGTAAAGGGGCCAATTAAATCTGATTTCTGTTAACTTGTGCTTCAGATGGCAGTCCTCTGTGAATGGATTCTTGGACGTGTAATGGGTACTGCCATTCATGCTGCCACTTTATTGAGGGGTGACACGCTCCTTTACAGATTATTTTTCAAAAGTTTTTGTTCATTGTGACTGATGCCAGCTAGGGGATTCAAATGTTATTAATGGAAAATAAACAGATGAAAATAAACTGCCCAAATTCAAGTATTTCCCTTCTTCACTAGCAGCTCAGTAAACTAGAATATCCCCAACTGCAGCCCAAGTTCTCTCTCCTCTTGTCTGTAAACAGGGAGTCCTCAGTTCATAACATGTCTGCAAAGATTCTATTCATAAAGCTCTCACTAACAATGTGAAAGCAATAGTGTTCTTTTTTTTTAAAAAAAAATCACATCTCCTTTTGTACATTTTGCAACACAATGGCAACAACCATAATTACTCCAGCCTACTCACGCTACTTTAAGTATTGCACATGTTGTGCAACCTTTATGCATGAGAATAGGCATGATAGTAAAGGCTTTAATCATATATGATTAAATTTTAATCAATTACATGATTATTTTTATCTCTTTCCTTACAGGATTTTGGCCCTAAGGACAGAATTACTGGAGAATTTAGTGGCCACTTTCATTAGTATGTTCATGATATGTTAAAAACAGTTCTTGTAATTCTATTGTTTTTTTAAGAAAAGAATAAGGCTGCAAAGGCAGAGGTGACCAAGATTTTCATTAGCAACTCCTTGCTGACTGACCAAATTTCAGTTCCTGCTTCAGAAGACGAAAGTCCTTCCTTCAGCACAAAACGAGCTCTGGTTTTTTTGTTTTTTTTTTTTTATCCCTTACCATGAGCAAACTTTTGCGCTTTTTTTTTTAACTTTTCGGTGGAACAGCGAGCGCAAACTGCGTTATAATGTGAAATACTTGGCACTCTCAGTTCTGCAGAGGAGATCGGGGTGGGACGGGGGGATGGACACGCCTTGCGCTGCCAGAAGTGAGGGGAAGCGCTCGACACGCGGCCGTCGGGGCTCCCGGTTCCCTTCTGTCCCCCCGTCGCGGCTCCGGCGGAGGGGGCTCCGCGCTCGGCGGCTATGGATGCCTCGGGGCGCGCAGGTGGGCGGGGAGGGCTCACGCCTGGCCCCAGGTGGCGCGGGGGCCTTGGCGCTGCCCTCCCGCCGCAGCCCGGTACGGCGCGGTCCATCCCATATCACCCCATCCGTCCCGTCCGTCCCACCACCCGCTGGCGCTGGCTCCATCCCGTTTTCTCCGGGCCGGGCGCCGCGCCCCCGCCGCCCCGCGGAGCCGGGTTGGGCAGCCCGGGAGGCGTCTCCTCCGCAGCCCCCGCCCCCCCGCGCCGGTGCTGAAGCGTCTCGGCTGCTCCCCAGCAGCACCCCTGGGACAGCAGCGTCCCGTCAGCCCCGCTGCAGCACCCGGGCCTCCCTCCCTGCCGCCCGGCCCGGGCTCTCCCGCTGCCGAGGACACCTCATGGAAAATAAATAAATTAATTCCCCCACTCGCATCCGCGGCAGGGAGAGGAGCCGGCGGCGGGATTAGATCCAGCCCGAGCTAGAGACCAGGTAACGTAACCTACCCGCCAGGAGGGAGGAGGAGGAGGACGAGCAGCGAGGCCGCTGAGGTCGCCCCCACCGGGGAGGGCTCCGGGGGACGGAGAAGGGGCTGCCGCAGCCGGGGCGCGCCGGCGTGGCCCCGGCGGGCTGCGTGCGGGCGGCTCCCCGCGCGGCGTGCGCCGCACTGTCAGTCTCACACACACACACACACACACACACACACACCCGAGCCGCCCCC
>JAWWEE010000040.1:30962150-31136126 GCA_035221455.1 Xenops minutus
TATAATTGTAATATATGTGAATATATATATATACTTTTAATACAATTGTCTTTTTGGTACTTTTTTCCCTTCTTTCTTAGGGTGGGGGGGGAATCCGTGTGGCCAGCAGTTGGGCTTGGCAGGGTGCCAACTCAAACCTCCACACATATGATCCTTTTGACTAGGTGCATAGAAGGAGTTGTGGCTAGAGATGGATGATGTTGGTAGTACAAGAGTGTGAAGAGTTGTAGTATTTGGACCAGCTATGAAAACAATGGGATTGAATGCTTGAAGAGGACAATTCAGTGCCATTACTTTGACTTGGCATGTGAATTGTCAGAACCACATGAATGATTCTTTAGTCACCATTTAATAGTAAATTTAACCCCCCTAAAGATTGAAGGAATTCTGTAATCAAGGAATTTTTCAATCATGCAATCAAAGCAGAGCAGGTTCTGTTTTCCTGTGTCAAGTGGTGAAAGTTGTTTGCTTCATAGCTATTCATGCTGCTCCAAAGGGGAGTTTGAACTGTTTGGTCAATCCCTGCTGCGTTCATTAACTTGGTGTCTTTGCTTGTGTTACCCCATTGAGAAGGGAATGGTTTTTGTTTGTGTTCCTAAGAGATTTGATCTGAATTATTTAACCAAACTCCACTGGGCACAGAACCTTTTGTATTTGGTTGAACCAGTGCTCCCAGACTCATTTTCATCTGCTCCTGTGACTTTGACAGAGAGAATCCCTGTTTGTTTCTTCATTTGGTAGAACTGTTTTTCTGGGCCCTGCTGAGGATAGAAATAGGCTGCCTACTTTCTGCTGCAGACAGAAATATGAGAGACTTTTGCTTGTCCTGAAGAGAGAAGAACTTATCCATGTTGTTGTTTGATTTTATTTTTTTTTCCCTGCAGAGAACTGGTAATTTCCTGTCTTTAGAGGGTGTTGCAGTAATTCTTTAAGCAGCAGTAGGGAAGGCTGGTGACAGCAGTGAGAAGGCACAAGGTCTTGAAGGTAGAGGAAGAAAGAAGGTTACATGATATAAACTATCAGATTGTGGGCCTTTAATCCTCAGATTGTCCAGCAATGCACTGACTAATTTTCTGCCCTGCTTTTGAGGAGAGCCATAGCAGCATAAACTACCTAAAAAAACTACTCTGCTTCAAAGTGAAGGCTGTCAAAGGACGGGCTTTAATTTCAATCCTAAAATGCAGCAGCATAATTAGTATAGATTGAGCAGTTCTGTTAAGTGGACATTGGGCTGACTTTTGAGAAGTGGTTTGTATTAGTGCTAGGGTCACCATCTTTAAAATAACCTTCTGTGCCCAAAATAGCTTCTGTAGACCTAGAGTGAAGTTGTGTGTTGATCTGCATCTTTTGCCTGTGGCAACCAAAAAAGTTGTAGTTGTATTTGTATTTGTCTCAAATAGTCATACTCAGGATGGCTTGAAAGAAGCTGATTAGTCCAGAGAGCAAAAAAAGAAAAGTGAATTGTATGGGAAAGGTGCTGGTCTTGCAGTATTCAGGCCTGCTGGGAGTTGCATAAAATGTATCTGTGTCCTGAGGATCCTCAGTTGGCAGGATTTGTGTGGTTTTCTGCCCATAAAAAGAAACCTGTTTTACTCTTGTGGATACTACAGTCAAGGGTTGATCCCTCAGGGATGAAAGCTTCTGCCAGCACAGCTGCCTCTCTAGGCAAAGCAGAAAGACATTATACTATACCTTTTAACCACTAGGAATTATATCCCCTTCTTGTCCTTAAACAAAATTACTTCATCAGTTGCTGAATATTTTTATCACTGTGCTTATTTGTTTAAGTAATATATACCCTAGTACAACTGTGATTTTCCAATTGCAACATACACCTAACACTCATTGCTTACTTGTTTTAAATGCCTCTCTTCATCATGGTCAAAATCCAGATTAAAAGCTGAATGTACCTCCAACAAATATAACACATATTTAGCAACTTACATATCTGTACTTAAACATAAACTTTCAAGTTAGAGAAAGTTTCTTACAGGTGGGAAACAGGTATTTTTTGATTAACATAATAACTGTGTAACAATAAAGATTGCTAAGTTAAAGGTAAGAGTTACAGGCTTTAAGAGGATATGCACCTTTAAAAATTACAATGCCAGTAAAGACAGTAGTACCACTTCATGCAAGCTGATTATCCTTTTCACTTATTTTGCACTGTCCTCATACCACCCTCTCACCTCTGAAGAACACCATTTGGTTTCTAATACTCAGTAAGTCTCACATATACACTCAGTTCCACTGAACTAGGCTCACATAAATTATTTGATCTGACTGGAAAAAGACATTTTTCTACTCAAAAAATATGCTTTCACACAAATAATTTATAAAAGACAAAGGAGTGGATTTGGTATAAGCATCTAAAGTGATCTGAGCAAAACAGAAAAGTTACAGTCATATATTAGTGACTTGAACATATTTGGTCTTCATGAACTACCTCAGTGTTTTAAAAAAGTAAGAATGTTAGTGGCCAAGCTTATACTTTATTTAAGGCATTAGGTGATATTCAAATAATCACAGCTAAACTCTTCCCTGATAGACTAGCCTTAAAAGTAACTTTTAAGGTATTGCATTCTTTTATTTTGTGTATGATTATTTATGTATTCATATAGATACATATAAATACAAGATAGTGAAGACAGCTGAAGGGAAATCAAGGAACCAGGGGAAACCTGAAATACCAGTTTCGTGATGAACAAGCCATAAGTCATTTATGGAGCAGTTTTTCCTTACCTTGGACTTTGTATGCTGGCATGTTTTTGGGTTACCACAGCTGTCAGAGCAAAAGGGGTGAGACCACCAGCCTTTCAGGTTGGGGGATTAGGGAGGAAGAGTGCAGGGAGGGCAGTGGGCACTCTGTGGAGCAGGCTGAAGCAGTGTCTGCAACTGGGGAGGGCTGGCAGCCTTAGGAACTGGTGAGCATGCATTTTCATTACAGTACTATTGCAATGGGCACTAATGTACCAGTGGTAAGAAGGAAATACTGTTATTTCTATTTAACGACTGTATTTACAACTTATGCACAGGTGCTTTTTAACCCATCAGTGTTTCTGACTCATTCTGAAGAGTGGTGTACAAGAGGGGAGAGTTATTACTATTTTGGAGACAAGTGAGAAAATCCATGTTTCACCTTGCCCAGTTACAGCAGGTCTGGTCCTGCTGTTCTCCATTCATGGTTCTTTATGGTTTTCACTTCTTACTATCTCAAGTCTATCCACTGAAAAAGAATGCTGACACAGAAACAGACAAGAAGTAGTCCAAGGGCTGGCATGTTGTGCAATGTGACGTGCAGCATAGCTTTCAGATTTGAATTTCCTTCATACTTAATACACTCAAGCTTGCATACTGTCACACCCTATGGCATATTTTATTACTCAAGCTCTTGTGTATCAGCAGTTATCTAAGTCAACTAAACTTCAGGCCTGCATGATAATACTTTTCAAATAATTCACAGAGAATAGTTTTTAAATTAATATTGCCTTTTTCCCCAACCCCCCTTCTCTAAGTGGATGGAATTCTTAAACTTATTCAAAAAGACTTGACAGTGTCTTGGGCAGTTACTGGGGGGTTTTTTTTGTAAGTTTTGAGCAGTACCTAATCCATATCTATGTCATCAGAGACAACCCTAGCTATTTTGTTGCCTGAATAAAATACTTCCTGCTGCCTCTATTCCACATTTGAGAGAAATAAATTGTGTTTAATGCCAGGTACTTCTATTAAATGGTAGAATGCCACATATTCAGACAATATTAAATAGAGTCTCACAAAATTCCATAAAAATATGAGACAAAGTATTTATGCATTATAAAAATTAATGTCTTGGTTGCAATTTAATCAGTACAGTCACAAATTTGATCTAAAAAGGCTTCCTCAACTTCTACAGCTCTGGGCAACTGTCCAGCCTTTACATAAGGTAAGCTGCCCTCTGTGTTGTACTGTAAGGCACTGAACATTATTTCAAGTTTTATTTGGATGGTTTATGCAGTGAATTGAGTCAATTGTGAATTAAAATTGCTCATATGAAATTTGTCACTTTTTGTCTACCAAGATAGAGATTTGCTGTCTTACACTCTTTTACATAAAACTTGAATACTTACTTTCAAAAAAGATTATTTGTCTATGGTGTGTACATAAAGCATGAGATAGTTTATCTGCACCTTCCATAAATTTTCTTCTATGCAGCCAGGATAGCCACAAAAATGTTCATGATGCAACATTACTGAGTTGCACATTTTAGAAACACAGAGGCAAAATATGGGTATTGCAGCACATGCTTTTCAGAGACTCATTACTCATCTAAACTGAACATGTTTTTCTCAGCAATACAGAAAAGATTGCAAAATTTCAGATTTCAACAGTATGCTGTTAAGCTGTGGATCTATTTGAAAAAAAAAAAAAAAAGATAGAAAGAACATTTTTAGAATCCTGAGCATACATTTTTCACTTTCTTATTTCGTAAGAGCTAAGTAAGCAAACAGGATAACCCTTGCCCTACCTACCCCAAAACACTGAAGATTTAAAAGCATTGAAATGAAAGATGGAATTGGGTCACTATTCAGTCCAGTGCAATACAAAGAAACTGTATTATGAACATACAGGCTTGGGTTCATCCAAATACAGAGTTCAGTAGCATATGTATATGTACTTGAGCAATTTATCTAGATGTACTTTATATAATTGAGAGATATAGGCACTTGGAGGCCACATATCATTTCATTACAGATTAGATGTCTAAAACAGGTCAGTGAGAGATGTCCCAGAACTTTGCTGCTGTTTCTTGACTATAAGGGGAAGATGCAGATGTCAGCACTGTCAATGTCAAAATATGCCTGTGATGAATCCATCCCTTAAATCAGAAAAAGTCACAAGTTGTGTGTAAGCCAAATAATATCTCACAGAGCTATAATACAAGCTTAAATCTTCCCTAAAATGTGTAAAGCTAGAGTACATACTAGTAGGAAACAGGAGAAACAGAGATTATCATCCGGCATCTGAGGTCAAGGAAGGAATACTTACATTGAATATATGCCTATGCTGAAGCAAACCAGCTGCCTCTAGGCACCTTTCTCTGAGGACCTCTGGAGTGGCTGGATTTGTATTATATGTAAAACTCCACTGACGTTATTATTCACAATGATTATTCACATTATTATTCACACTGCATTGTGTGAATAATTGTCTCATATGATGTAGTGAGTTGAGTAATAGCCCTCTTGGTATTGGTACATTTTTATAGACAGTGGTCCAAGACAGAATTACCTTTTGTTTTTGTCAAGTTCAAGCTGACAGTGAAGTGCAGGCCAGCTGCCTGCCGCTGGCATGCCCTGTGTCAATTATCACTGTCACTCAGAAACACACTTTAGCATTAGTTCTGACCTTCTACCTCATGCTCAGTTCCCTGAATTTAGAAGCTCAGCCTAAGTGTAGGCTCAGATTTTAGCCCTTCTCATTGCTTTCTGAAGTGGGTGGACAAGAGACAGATATGGTCCCCCACCGTGATGCCAAGCTCGTGCTGTGCTGTGGTCACTCATTTGGACCATGCAGCCACCATCCCCAGAAGACATCTGCAGGCTCACTTGTCTAGGGACACTGACATGGTACCAGCTATTAATCCCTCTTTCTGTGACTTTCTCATGGATGCATAAATCTTGAGGCTAGAGGTGATTTTCTCTTCCCCTGCCTGGGGTGGGATGGGGATCCTGTGGGAGGAAGGGCCTGCCACTGAAGGGCACAGCACGGGGGAGCAGCTTTGCTGACACAAGTGAGAAGCTGTACCTGGGACTAAACACAAATTGTCAAAATCTAACACAAGGTGTCCAGCAATAACAATGCCTCCCTTCCTACTTCTCTCCAGTAATAGGAAATGTGGTATTGTTATCACCACAGGGTCTCCGTCAGAGTTCAGCAACCCATGTTTACTTCCTTTGTTGTCCTCTTATGTGCTTCTGTCAGCAAACATGTTCCCTTCCTGCTGTTATCCTCAGCATTGAAATGAACACCCCTTGCAACTAGTCCTCCCCATAGTTTGGCCTTAGAGGCTCACCTCTCACTGCCATGCATTATCTCCAGTATATTTCATCCTTTCTGAAGGAACCATTTCAGAGTTTTAAAGTTTTAGACAGTAGAGATCAATTAAATGATAATACTTTGTAATGATTAGACTTGTCTTTCTCTTTAAGCAACTCTCCTATTGGGTGAGCTTCCATTAATTCTAGACCTTGTCTCACATTTCATGTGAGATTGTCACAGGTCTTAGAAATGCAGATCATCATTAACATCATTATTAAACTAGGAAATCTATTTTGAGAAATGCTTTTTTCTATGTGCACATTCAAAGTGGTGAACAATGAAAGTAACAGCATTTTCCTGTTACATAAAATCTCTCCCAGACACTGCCTAAAATTCCCAAACAAAGCACTTCTAAGGGCTTGGAGGCTTTAATATCAGTTACTCAATGAATATGCAGGACAAGAAAAAGCTTAATTTTTTCCAACTTGAGTCATCACAATGTTTTTGTATTTCCTTTGGCCAGGCAGTTTCATCCTTTCCAGCATTTCTTGGGACAAAGCCAGTATGGTGTGTGAGACTGATGAAAAATAACAATTATGAGGACCTATACATCTTGTTGTTTGTTTTTCCAATAAAATAGTTAAGGTCACTTTTGCAATTAAAAAGGAAAGGCTTTTGATGTGAACTTTTAAAAGCATTTTGCTCGGAATTCTTGAATGAATGTATGATCTGGTCTAAGGTACAACCTGCCTTCTACGTATGCATTTATTTTTTTTCAGTTTTGTAGATGATTCGGTTTTCTCTTCTATATAAAAAAATAGTCCGTTTTTTAAAAAATTTAAGAAATAATGGAAAATAATTTTTGGATCTCTGCAGTAAATTCTGTATTATCTTCAGCAAAATACAGCTTTTATTTTTTTTTTAAATGCTTATTACTACAAAGTTTCTAATTACTCTGTGAAGCCAAATACAGTATTTTATGCTATTACTGTTAATGGAGCAGTTTAAAAAAGTTTAAGTTAATGGTGTATTTACTGTTAATTGCTAGACAATTTTACTCAAATGAGAAAAAAATTGGATTTTCGCAACGTTAGCTGTAGTCAGTGCCTCTAATTTTACTTTTAAGCTTTTGCTCATGATCTTTAGAGCATTTTTATTAGATTTTTAATTTGTTGAACAAAATAATACTAATGCTGATCTTAAATTGCTGTGTTTTAAAAGGCAGGTTCACAACCAGCATCACCATACTTGCTGAACTCTGTAGTGTTAGACACAATGTTCAGGTGTCCCCAGATATTAGCACTCATTTTAAAGGTTATAACATCCAAAGAAAATTTTAAATGTGCACAGAGGATGGTAAGGAAAAATCCTGCATGTCAGACATAGAAACTGTGGAAGAGACCCTAAACAGACAATGTTCATAAAACAAGGATGCCCTTCTGTGGGATTGTGTTATGAATGTTGAGCTTCACCACAACGTCTTGTGCCTCAGTAATTTGAGATTGGTTGGTTTGGCAAGTGGTCACACAAAATAAACCATCCAAACATCATGTGTGATAATCAGCCAATCAGGTCTCCAAAGAGTCTTTAAATGTTCAAACTGAACAAAGGCTCTGTATCTGTCAAGTTCAGATTATTGTCTTGGACAGCAGCTCTCTGCCAGGTAATGTGCTGTTTTTCTATTCACTTTTAGCTTTATTTAGTAGCAATAGGTAGTTTCAGATTACTCTGGTAATTCATGCAAAACTAATTGACTAATTAAATGCAAGACAAGTAAATGCACCAGTGCGTGTTACACAATATTTGCTGTTGGCTTTTCAATGTTTATCTAGCATGTATTGATGAAAGAGTCTGAAGCACTTTAAAGAAGAAATATTCTTATACTCTGTCTACTCTAAGAAGTTTTAACAAGGATTAATGACTGAATGATGACAATTCCCAGTCTTGCCAGGCTTTATAGATTTGATGGATATTTTTTGTTTATATATGTTGCGAACATTTTTGAGAAAATAGAGACTTCAAAGATGAGTCTTCTAAAGAGAAACTTAAAAGAAAGGCAAACATCAGTGTAGCTCAGGTAGACAGGGAGAATTAATTCCACGTTTTGAAGTAATATGTAATTTATAAATTCAACACCAATTTTACTTACAAGGCAAGTCTACATGATGAACATCTTATTTTCATAAAGGTTTGGGAGGGCAGCAATAACATAATCCCCCTTCATGAAATGAAGTGATGGAATGAAGGCTATTCAGCCTTGCTGAACACTTAGACAGTTCTGCAACACCAGAGATTTTTATAATGAAGGATGAGGAGTAGCTTTAAAGCAAACAACATGGGGGTCTATTTTACTGAAACAAGTAAGTCTGTTTCAGTTCTTTTGCAACCTTGGAACTCAGTGTCCTCTACCTCTTTTCAGCTGTAGGCACTTAAAAATTATTAGAGTCCTGAGAATCAACAGCAAAAGTAATTTCCATTTCTGTTTTTTTTCATATAAAGTGACCATTCAAAAATCTCCAGCCAACCTAAACAGTTTTGCTAGTAGTTACTCCACTAGCAGTTTTACAATGAATGATTATACATAATTTTGAAGAAAAATTTGCTGTGTTCAACTCATGGAGATAACCTGATGATTTTTGGTGCTGTTTTTGTTATCCTTGTTATCAAAGTTTAAAGCCTCAGGGTTTAATTCTTTGTTTACCAAGCCTCAAAAGCTGTCTTTGATTTCACTAGGGTAGGCTGATGGCTTAGAGGCCAGAGTTTTGGCTGTCATCTTCACAACTCTTGTGACGTCAGAAGCACTGTAGGGGCTCATCACACAGTAATACTGTGGACTTAAGTGGGTCAAACTGTAAAAAAAAAAAAAAGACAAAACTCAATGATGACAGTTTTCACACTTATTTCCCATGAATATTTTATACATTTATACTTTTTTTCATTTGTATTTGCTCACTATATGATTCTCAATAAGTCTACATGAAACATTTATAAATTGTTTCTAAATATAGGTAATATTTTGTTTTTCACAGTGACTGAGACCTCAGTGTATATTCACAAAGGCCCACTTTTCTGTAGAACTGCTATATTGTAACTCTCCAAGAATAAAAATATTTGCTCGCCTGCTGCTAAAACCAGGAGATAATAGAAAGGTATTCCTACAAAGTAATGGTAGAGAGGTCCCCAAATACTTAGGTAAGGAGGCGTGCTTGAGCAAATGCTTTTTCATGATGCTGCATGCAACCATAGTGAGGTTTCAATATGAGAAAAATTCCTCTTGCTTTAATTTACCCCCTGAAAACCTGTTGGATTTTTTTTTCCGATTGTCATACAAAATTGATTTATCAGTGCAACTCCCTATTCCCTTAAGCAGCTACAAGAAGGAAAGAAATTGAGGTGGGAAAAAAAAACCAAATTAGCCTGTCTCTTCTCCCCAAAGTTACAGAGAAAAGGAAGCACTAAGCTTGACCCACATAACAGAGGAAAACAAGAGAGTGAAAGATGTGTATGCAGTGTAGTTACAGACATTATAACACAATCACTAAATGATGTTTAAACATTGCTTTATGGTGTTGCCACTGAGATACTCCATTAGTGTGTGATGATAATGAATCATGGTTGTACTTCACTGAGAGCTCTTGCCATGGCT
This sequence comes from Xenops minutus, assembly GCA_035221455.1. Classification (NCBI taxonomy): domain Eukaryota; kingdom Metazoa; phylum Chordata; class Aves; order Passeriformes; family Furnariidae; genus Xenops; species Xenops minutus. Next base: position 30,971,815 of record JAWWEE010000040.1, read on the forward strand.
GCATAGACTTACGATTTTTCTTTCTACTTGTGGATCATGTGGAAACAAGGGAGAGAAATTATTTGAAGAACATAACCAGAATAGAAGCTGCAAAATTATAATGCTGCTTAGAAATGGGCAAACTTTTCAGCACAGTTTTATTTTGTTTTGTCAATATTATTTTATTCAAGTTAGAAACTCAGCTTTAAATATAGTCTTGTGGAGAATGTGAAAGAATGCCTTTAAAAAGTGTCTCTGGGCAGCGCATATGTATTGACAAAAGTGGGGAGTTTTCTAATACTTTTTTTTTCACTTCTGTAGACATAGCTTGTCTACAGCAACTAATTTGAGAAAAAGTATTTCCAGTTAAGGAAAGGGATTGAAAAAAGACACGTGATTTATGGGTGAGGATATCAACATCCATACAGCATCTCAGTTCAGATGGAAATGTTTCTCCCAGATCTTACTCCTACATGTTCAGATGGTAAGACTTCAGAACAGGGAAAAGTGCCATCTGGTGATTCAAAACAATACAAAACTGGTGGAATCAACTTCTTGTAGTTGACAAATGGAACTGGTCATCAGCCTCAAATAAAATTCCCATATGTGTGATATTTGGTCCTGAAGATCCTTAAAGCTGACAAAACACTCAACTATCTCCACAGTCAGATTTCCATTTAAAATTCTGTTCTTTCTTTATACTGCAGCAAATTAATATCATATGTTTAGTACCAGTAGATCATAATTAATGCATTTCAGTAATCACAGAACTGTCAGTGTATATGATATCTGCTGATATAAAAGCTATATACCATATATGCCCCAATTATAGGAATTATGAAAATTATGTATATATACTTATATTTGTCCTTGTGCATTAGATTTTGAACTCTGATACATGATTTGTCATTTGCGTGAATATAACGTGTGTAAAAGAATAATAATATCTGATGTATGAAGAAACTAAAGAAAATAATAGGTTAGAATAATTATCTTTGAGTAAGTTAAAAAGTATTCGACAGTTTATAAGCTGATGATGCGCTGTAGGCCTCAAATGTAAGAGCAGAAAGACCATGAAAAAAGAAAGAGTAAGTTCTGTGGTTGCAGAAAAAGAGAAAACATTAGATCATCAGTATTTTATTCAGCAAGTTCAGCTCCTTTTTCTGAGTAGACCTGTATCATATTAATGTCCTGGTTTGTGGTGAGTATGAATTAGTGGCTAAGAGAGTAAGGTAAACTCAATTCTAGCTCACTGCGTTTGTTTAAAGGCTAGCATTTATAAATATTTGGTCTGAATATTAGTTTTATTTGTATGGGACTCTGAGTATCAAGTTGCTTTTTTGTAGGACATGCTATGCAAAGTTATGGGTCTTTTTCATCAAGATCCTCTTTAAGAGGCTCATCAGAGTGAAATAGAATGCTATAGAGTCTAGTAAGAATATGCACAAGTACTAAAATGCTGTGTGTAAGCATCCGCAAGAATTGCTCCTTTAGTTCAAATATCAAAATATTTGTTGATAATGAAGAAGAAGCTGTAAAACATGCATTCCTGTTCTTAGGCAGATTTTTTTTGAAGTTATGAGGTATTTAAAAAATCAGGCTGCATTTATATTTCTGTAAACTAACCCTTCAGTTTAAAAGGAAAGGAAACACATAATACAAAATGGCATTTAATGAATATTACACCATATCCATTTTTCTAATTTGTAATTTGTGTGCTTAAAAAGGATTACTGCAGAATTGTGTTTGTACATCACTGTTAATATATTATCTTTTTTACTTGAAAGCCTTTTGAAAAGAGAAAAAATTCATAAAGAAAAATTATCCTATTGAACACTTACGTATCTGTATAGAATTGTACAGGTATCTTTTGCATAGAAGTTCTAGTTATCTACCGAGTATGAGCTTAAGGTGTCTTGTTGTACCCTGTAAAGTTATAACACTTTTTGTATGCAATGCCACAGATGATAATGCAAAAAAGCAGTATTTCTCAGCCAAATCCTATTTTGTAATCCTCTTTAACCTGCTTTCCCATTAATTTATATTAATGCCTTGTAATTTAAACTCTGGTGTGAATCTGGCACTACAAATTAATATTGTCTTCTATGGTATAGATAGCTTTATCCATAACTTTACCCACAGCAGATTTTAAGGAGATGAGATGATAATTCTTTATATTGACACACAATGATTAGTTGGGTCAGGGTGAGTTTGCATAGTGGAGTGAGCTTCCTACAGTTGCGTCCAGACACCTTGACACAGAGAAATGGCATCAATGTTTCATGTATTCATTTCTTTATGCTCAGAAGGTCAAAATGAACTGGTATCTTCATTTCTATTTCTGGAAGTCTTCACTTGAGTTTTATTTTTCTGCTTTCAAGTAATAGTTAATTTGAAATATCAAAAGAACAAAATTAAACTCTTGGTATCTATACAAAGTCAAGAGAATGAATAAAAGATAAATCCAATTCATTGTAAATTTTAATAGCAACAGTCTAATTTTAATGCAGTTTAACTATTTTAGAAGTCAATTGATGGTCAAAGCGAATGTTATCATAAAGCAAAATGAGTGAAAGCTACCATCCATGTGGTGACTGGAACTGATGATGACCTTTTTGCATCTATCATGTCATTAGAAAGTAAAATTATTTCCTTCTTCAAGGATAAAAAATAAACTGGCAGCAAGTATATCAAGTTCTGTTCATAAAACCTTTCACCTTATCTCAGAGAAACAAAAAATTAATTTAAGGAACTGACTAATTAATTCTAGGTGCAGACAACAGATCTGGATTGTAAACGTCTGAACAGTTTAAGGAGTTGATAGCTTAAGAAGTTCTTTGAATTCTAGGACTTGACTGTGGCTTAAAGCCAGGCCTCCTTTAGAATACTGGTGCTGCATTAGAACTGCAATTCCTTCTGGACAACATGTACTGCAACAGTAGTTCTACCAACCTGTGAGGTGGAACAGCATATTCCCATCTGTTGCTGCCTAGCTGTCCTGTACATCCCCCTCCTTTTCATGAGATTAGCTTCACAGCAGCAGTTACTCTCTCGAGCCATCATACAGCTGAGCTGCAAACCTGAATCTGACCGAAAAGGTGCGTTTCACAGTCGTTTCCCTGTCTAGAATTCAGTCCTTGGGTGTGGGGCTCTTTCTGGCTCTAACCCAGAAAAATATTTAGTATGTGTTTGTGTCACTGAATCACTGAGGTGTCTTTTCTTAGAGAGAGGCATACAGGCCTTGTTAAAACTTGATAATGAGATGGTTTATTAACATTTGTTATGAGGAATATTGTTGGAAGAAATGAGTGCTTTCCTGGTAACCACTGTTTTACGATGCTTGGTAGTTAAACAACTATTTTATATTTCATTAAATTTACCATTGCCTTGTGTCAAGAGAGCTCTCATCACTGTCTCTAAGAAATTCCACATTTGCAAATAATACTGTCCCTTTTCAAAATGGTTAACTGCAATATATTCAGGAAGTAACTGACAGTGACTACAAATGTGGCAATTCACATAGTTTTTTCTTATATCTAGACCTGTGGGACAAGGATAAAATACTAAGAAAAACCCCTTTAATGTTTGCTCTGAGAGAAAGGGATGGTGACGTGGATGTTAAGAATATTTGAGGAATAGTATTTCTAAGGGAAAGGTGGTGGTTTTTTGTTTGTTTGTTTTCCCCTTAGCTTTCAGGCAAGGTTCAAAGTTTGTTTAGGGAAATAGAATGAAATACAATTCACTCTTTGTGGATCTGCCTTAAAAACATGCAACATTAAAGAATCTGCCTTATCATTTATTTGAGTAGCTCATTATCCTTGTATTGTGAGAAATAGCACGTAGTTGTTAGTTACTATCCTTCTCTACATTATTGTGGTTTTACTATGTCATAAACACAGAGCAGCAAGAATATGTGATTGATGTCATTACATCATCATTAGATTGCCTGTGACATGGGCCTTCTCATGTATTTCACTTTATTCTAGACGGCTATCTGTGGTGGCTTTATGGAGTGTTAATTCATTTGTCCATTCTCCCTCATTGCTGTCAGATTCATTAAAGCTGAAGCACTTTCCCTGCATAGACCAGTAAATCTCAGGTATTTGTGAAAGAAGAGTATGATAGAAATGGATTTGGCAATAAAAGGGATACTCATTAGATAACAGTGTTTTGGCTGGTATGTTTGCCCTGCAGCCTGTACTTCCTTGCAAATGCAGGGATGGTTACCTGCTGCTGCAGCCTGGGTACCCAGGTTTCTGGTGTAAGGGAAGTTCCTGGCATGGTGTACACTGCAGTTTGGAATTAACTTGTGCACATGCCTAAGCTACTGGCTAACTCTTGCCTGGAAACATCTGAATTTGGGTTCCAGGAGAAGAAAAAATCTAGATTGTAAATGGCAGGTTAATATAACTTCAGCCTGAGATCATTATAACTTCAGCTGACAGCCTGATGGCAGTGGGCAACTCAAGCAATAACTCTGGGAGTGCGTTAGGTCAAGAGAAGGAAGTTGAAAACCAAAGTTAGAACAGCTGGCCTATGGAAAAGACAATCTTTTTGAGCCCCTTAGTATTTTCCCTTTTGTATAAAGGGGATGGTGGCAGACATGAAGTGCGGTGAAATCTTGAAACACGTAGTAGAAATGCAAAAGGACAGAGGAGGTATCTGGGGTGAAGAGAATGTACATGGCATACATTATAAAGAAGGTTCCATGAGAAGCAGGCAAACCCCTCTTTCCTTTTGGTCTTTTCTGGATTAGGACAATGGAGCTGCAAGAAAGAAAACCAGCTCTTTTGGGGCAAGGTTAGCTGAGCTTGTCTACTCAAATACTTTAAGCTGTGAGAGGGAAAGCCACCGCCCTTCCCATATAATTTTATTACAGTCATTCTCCTTAAGAGTGGAAGTCAACAATTGAAAAGCTTTATTTGGATGAAGCAAATCAAAATCCAAAGACCAAGCACAGTGTGAGGAGGAAGCAACTTTCTGTTTTATTCACCTTCATCCCCACATAATAGGCATGTAAAGATACTGAATAGAGAAATAAAGACAAATGGTGAAGAGAGAGGAAATCCTACCTAATGGCAAATTCAGAATATTAACGAAGTATTTTAACCAAGCCTGGCATTACAGATGCTTTAAATCACTAATCATACATAAGTGTACCATCACTGTACTAAAATAATGGTATAACTAAATGACCATTTTGGGTTGTTTGTGCCTTTGGGTGTCTATTTCTGTGTCTTAACTCTCTTGAATTCTTTCTTTCCTCCTTTCTTCCCTTCTTCCTTTCTTTCTTCCTTCCTCTTTTTTGACTTTTTAAGACTTTTCAGAATATGAATTCAGTTTTAGTACCACTGCAATAAATAAAATTACCAATAGCTCCTGAATTTGAAATTCCAAATGAGTATTTTTTAATTGTAATTAAGGAAAAAAAAAAAAGTGAATAGCAATGTAACCCTGTAGACTAGGAATTTTTGCTTTAGTAATGAACTCTCTTTCCATATTATTAGGAAGCTAATTTGTATCAATCACTATGAAACATGTAATTGGGAAAAACAATGTTTTTTGCTTAATCATTCATCTTTGCCTTATGGGGAAGACTTTCTATAATATATGAAAATATTAAAGAGTTAATCGCAGTCTATAAAAAATTTGGGATGCATTGCATTGGTCATATGATCCATTGTTTTCTGTCCCTCAGTAAGTATTTTATTGGTTCAAAACGATCCCATGATATTAATTTTTGACTTGGCAAGAATTATATAGATCAACAGTATGTACTATTATCTTGCCACATTTGAATTAGTCATGTCATAGCAGTAAGAGAAGAAAATGGCATGCAAATACGCATAATTTTAGGCTCAAGGGCCCAGTATTCTTGTGTTATGCTGATTAAACAGACTGACAAAGCAGAGACTGTTAATATGGGAAAAAAACATTAATTCCAAAATTAAAGTTATTTTAATTCAACCATGAAATAGTTTAATTATATAATGAAAATAGTGCTAGCCCTGTGTGCAATCAAATCATACTGTAAGACCAATGATTTGGTGGGTGTTGTAGAGTTGAAATAGAAGATTTGAAGAGAAGTTGCAGGAGCAAATCCTTCACAAATAGAATCATTGTACATAAACAATGACAGAAATGCAGCTTTGTTAGTTATTGTAACTGTCCTATCAGCTGAATCATCAAATTGCTTCTAAAGGCTGAGGCAACAGTTGATATCTGTTCTTGAGGAGGTTTTAGTTTCTATCAGAACGGTGTCTGAAATGCAATTTAGGCTTAGGTTCATAGAAAATTAGGTGTGCAGTAATTTTCTTGTGACATTAGGGAAAATATAGTTTTTTAGCTAAATATAAATTCCTCATCTTTCTTTCCCCGCTAACCATAATATTGAAGAATTTGGAGATGTTTCTTCTTGACTGCCATATTCTGAGATGGAAGGGAACCACAAGGACCATTGCATCCAGCTCTTAAGTGAACGGCCTGTACAGGGATCAAACCCATGACCTTGGTGTTACTAGCACTGTGCTGTAACTAACTCGGCTAATCCTAGGGTTATGAAAACCAATTAATTTCCTTCTCTCTCAGGTATCTGTCCATCATTCTCTCTTGGTTTTTTTCTGGTGTGTTTTGCTTCAAACCTGCCTGTTGTTATATCAGCAGATTTCCTCAAATTTTTTTGTGCTTATTTTAATATTTTAATTTCCTATTCTTTACTTACTTATTTTCACCTTGATTTCTCTTCCATCCAATTTGCACATCTATATATTAATAACCAGAACTGCCTTACCTATTTAAACAGATGTTAGGATAAAATGTTTCATGGAAATCATAAAGACACAACCAACTTTATTTCTTTCCTATGCCCTGTAAGTGAGGATAAAGTCCATTAAAGATAATGAATCATCTATAATGATATAATAATCAAATATCAATATGTTCTTATAGCCTAAAGCTTGTTTTAAGAATTTCTCATTTCAGTGTTTAATATGATGTGTCTACCTGTAATGTTAGTAAAAATCATTTTATTGCAGAATTATTGTAATCTAAAGAATAACAAACAGTCATGGAAATAATTAAAATAATAGCAGTAGGCCCAGCTTCAGGGAAGGAATTACTTACTGTGACTTTCAACTTCTGTCACGTGTGGTTTTCACAAGGTTTCTTTTATTACCCTGTGCAGTTGCCATAATAACAGCATGTCTGTTGTTGGAAACCTTAGGCTGTATTTGTCACAGGCATACCGTGCAAGTAGCAAAATCGTACTTAAGCTGTGCTATAGTATGGCATGACTTGGTTCATTTATCTGGGTTCAGGCAGCTGACGGTGGTTCAGCACGTTTTCTCTTAATATAAAATTTACTTCCTTGTCATTTTTGATGGATCATTAATTACCCTTGTCAGGTAGCAGCAAAGGATTTTGTAGTTTAAGTCTTGCAACAGGTTTTGTAGAATGTAGGGCTATTGCTGAGCTTATGTGGAACAGAACTAAAATAAGGCTGGTTTTGGTTTGATTTTATACCTTTATACCTTTATACCTTTTACAGAATTTCTCACTGCACTTTAGTTGCCCTATTGCTCACATTTTATAAAATACTTTGATACTGTTCTTCATTGCATCATCAATGTGAAGTTTCATATATCTCCTTAGAAAGGAAGTTTTAGTTTTGAAATTGGAAAGTGAAGTGAACAGCCTTGTTACTTAATGAATTCTTATTTAATAGGTAATTTCTAAATACTTTTAGTCTGTGCCTTGCATACATGGAATCAGGTTTCTCTTGCCTTAGGCCCTAACTATGCCATGCTGCTTTACAGAGTGTGTGTTTTCTACAGTTTCTGAAAATAAGTCTTTTCTTTGTCATGAGTTGAATACTCAGAAATTGAGATTCATTAAAAAACTGGTCAATTTAAAAAATAATAATTTGTGAATCTTCATGGAAAGCTAAACTGTTGAGAGAAGCAAGTTTAAATTTGCATGTATAGGTGAGACAGACGTGCTTCAGATAGAGAATGAACCTGGAGAATTAATTCAAAGTGTTTTAAAATCATATTGATTTTGTTTGTTTACCTATTTCAATCAATATTTTTTCTTCAACTATTTTAGTATCAGCATTAACGTTTCATATTACTTTTTTCTCAAACATGGGGAAAAAACAAACCCAAAGCCCTAGTTTCATATAGATTTATTTTTTGGAAACTGCTATTAAAGGAATCTGTGAAAAAGTTTTACATACTTTTGTTCCAATAATAAAGATTGGTTGTTTTTATCTGCTTTGCCCCCCTCCCTGTGTATAAGACCTCTGAAACTGAGGGAAGAAAAAAAGGTTTATGGTAGATATTCCTATCCTCTCACCATAGTTATTAACTCCTTTGTTCTTCCACCCTAATTTGGTTCAGGATCTGATTGTTCAAGGTAAAAAAAACAACTTTGCTGCTGTGTTTTTTTCATTATAGCTGATCTTTGGCAGTGCTTATACTACTCTGTTGGCAAGCAGTATTTTGGAAATCAGGATCAAGCCCATGCATCTGTATTTATTGCAGGAAATTATGAATCTGATCATGGCAAAGAAAGAACTGGGTATATACTGGATGCCAGAAACAAGCTAAATAATAAGAAAACATTTACAGAGAGTATAAATAATTTTATATTTGCTCATAAAACTAGTGTTTAATCAGACCACTAGATGAAGGAAGCATCAACTGTTAAATATCCCTGAAATTCTATGTTGATAAATTCTTTCAGATAAAACCCAGCAGTCTGGCCCAGTTGGTTATATTGTTTCCTAAATCCGTTGAATGACTTTACAGTTGAAAGCTGTTTGGTGTGGCAGTTCTTCTTCAGAAATACCATGGCACTGTGTGCTGGTCAGCTGAGGTGAGAATGGCTGTTGGGAAAAGTGCTGCAGGGGTCAGCAAGCCACAAATAGTCTTCTGAAATACCTGTGACTGTGCCATAGTGTACAAAAGAAAAATCCCTTTATTATTTTTTGAAAGACAGATATTTTTTTCTCTGGCTTGAGTAGAAAAGAACAGAAAGAAAGAGGCAAATGAAGACCACAGTGAGATACAAATTGTACTGAGAGGGGAGAGTCAAATGCTTCTTTTCTAAGAAGTGCATAACATTATACACGTTACTGAGCCTGCCCACATTTTCTTGTGTAATCCTTCCCACCTCCTTGCACGGCTTAACACAGTCTGTGAGGGTGAATCAAAAGCTCTGGTCATGAGGCTAAAAGGTGACCTTGTTCTGCTGTCATGCCAAATCTCAGTTGCCTCCTGAGAGATCCTTGAGTATGAACACAAATATTATAATATTGGAGAAATAAAAGACTGTTTAAATAAGATAAATATGATTATACAGATGACAGAATGAAATCAAACCTTCAAAAAAATGTTCTGCATGCAATGCTAATCGCCCAGAATGCTTTTCTGTTTTGTTTATGGCAACTTTTTCTTTTTTATGAGTAAATTATACTTTGGCACAGAAAACACACTAATCTACTCCTCTGTGTGGGTCCTTTAAACAAGGACCTGCTCATGCTGCAAAATGCAAACTGGCAATAACTTGGCTAGACTGAATGTGTGGACTTTGCATATATGGTTTGAGCATAAGTGGTGCATAACACCAAAGACAGCATTGATTTCGGTTTTTTCAGTAAACCCTTATATTTTGGTATGAATAATGGGTCCTTTATGGGTTGCCCTTTTTTTCTTTTTTTTTTTTTTTTTTAATAAGCAAAAGGAAGAAGTTATTGCTAGATTGTGATTTCAAATTTTTAAATTCAGGATGTCTTATTTTTCCAGTAGGGGAACTTTTATGTTGGATTTCCACTTGGCCCACTGAAGATGGAATCTGTTGTATTCAGGATAATCAAAAATATATATTTCTTTTCCTGGGAGAGAGAAATAATGTGGGATGAGCTGGAGAGAGACTGTTGCTAGAATGTAATAAAAAAATTTACACTGCTACAAGGATTCACTCACTCACAATTAAAAATGTGATTGCCCCTGAAGTTGCTAATTGTGTACTAAAGACAAAGGGAAATATTTTTTCAGAGTCAGAAATACTGGCTTTAATCTTTCATGGTTTCACATATTATTAAAAATTCTCCTCATGTGAAATATTGATTTTAATGCCTTTTGTCTCGTTTTCAGCTAAAAACTGACTTGTTCACCCTGCAAAATATATGCATCTGTAAATTTTGAATGAGTGTGCCAGACCAAATAAGATAGTTGCATTTAAAAGTCTGGGCATTTTATAGGTTTTTTTTTGTTTGCTTTGTTTGTTTGTTTTTGTATGCCTTTTGTTTTGGTTTGGTTTTTTTTGTTGTTTGTTTTATTTTGGTTTGGTTTATTTTAATGTATTTATTTCCAAAGAGAGAGTGAGATAGAATGTTTCTGAAATAACCTTTTCCCCACTGAGTTAAGGTTATTTGCATAAGCAAACTATTGATGGTTTTCCATGAATATGGAAAAATAAATACATTACAAAACTTGAAATTTGGGATTCCTCGCTACAACTCTCATTTTAGAAAGTTTTATGCAGAGCCTAATTTTTTTTTTGTTTCTCTTGATTGTTCAAAAGAAACTTTATGGTATCACAGCACTCCAAGTGCATGTATTCCACTGCTTGCCTGTTGTTTTTTAATCTGTGTACACTACTCTGGTGACAGCGTCACAGAGAGAAATGATTTAAAAATGCAGATAGATTAAATAAGGTTTGACATTGATCTGTGCAAAAGGCAGCTTTAAAGGGCAAAAATAATACAGTTTGGAAGACCTTGCATTGAATAGAATACGTAGGCTCTCACACTGAATACTGAGTGAGGAAAGCAGCAGCTGATAGACAATATACTCTACAACAGTCCCACTCACCACTGAATTCACATAATGGCCAAAACAAAGATGGCAGCACCAATCATATACATATATATGTATATATATATGCATGCACTTAAATGGAGTGCTTCTCATGGCTGGAGAAAAATGGTCTTGGTTGCTGTTTCCGTTTGAGACTTATTTGGACAGTTCTCATCATCCCATTATTCACTACAATAAAGTTTGATACAGAAGGAGTATAGGCTTCATGTGTGAGCTTGATATGTAAATTTCATATACACACGATGATAAAAATAAGTATAAATATAAACTTCACTAATCAAAACCTCAAAGAGCTGCTGCATGATAGTGAAGGCCTTTAAATTTCTTATTCTAGTTGATTCAGAGGGCTAAAGTTCTTCTTCTAGCATGGTCAGAAACACTGCAGCCTTTATTATGCTGGATGTCTTACTTCCATTGGGGTCTATTAAGTAAACAACATGAGGTGATTTGGTTGATCTGGGCTGTTCTACATTTTAGAGGTTACCTGGTCAATAGGTAGTTGCACTTGTGTTAACTGATGCTGGTACTTCCTTTTTGGGCACTTGCACAATGATCAGAACATTTCCTAATGTTCAAGTTTGCTTTTTGTGTAAGAAGTTTCTAGCCAACATCTTTTCCATTTCAGGAGAGCACTTCAGTTGTGAGACTACTCAGGAGGCCATTGTCAGTTCATCTCGATATAATTGCTCTGTTTTGGGGAAAGTACTCTCCTATTCCTTGGCTGTTAAAAATGTAAATGCTAACAAAATGTAACCTGAGTAGGAGAAATTGCTGCTTTGAAGGTGGATATGTAGACTTTAGGTTTTCCTGAAGTGACTCTTTCCACTACAGACATTAGACACCTGTAACCAACAGCCATCTTGGACAGATCTTGAGCCTAAATGTTTTGTTCAAAATCCAAATGGATTTGTGCACATTGTTATACTCTTTGTTGAATCAAGACGTGAAAGACTTGTCTAAATTTACAAGAAAAGTTTGATGCAGAATGAGAGAATGGGTCCAGGTCACCTGAAACCTAGGTTGTTGCCTTTGAGTAGAAGAGAGTGTTTCTGTGTCAGGCATATAGTTAAAAATAGTCAGGTGTATACTTAATATTATTGGTATGCTCATGCAGATAATAATAATGCTATTTTTTATAATAGTTTGTTAAAAATATATATATTTTTCTTTGTAATCGATAAGGATAAAGACCCCACCTCTAATTGTAAAGGAGCCCTTCTATGGTACTCCCATGGTGCAAATATGCCATAGAGCTATCTTTGCTTTGCTTAAATTTTGCTTAAATAACTTTATTTCAAGTGCTTTATTGACAATTACTAATGATTTTGTAGTTACTTGGCAACACATGGCAGAGTAATATTACATTATTTCACATCAGAGCAGGTATGTAGGATATATTAAATAAACCACTTTGCTTTGTTAACAGACAAAAAAAAATTCTTAAAGGAAGGCGAAGCTATGCATAGCTTCATGATAGAAACTTTTAGAAATACAGTGTATGTAAAATATGTAACTGTTAGTTTCTTAGGTTTCACTTTCTTAGGTTTTCAGGGAAAGACTATTTGCAATGATTTTCTTTCAAACTGTTAACTTGTAAACGTTATTATAGTTAAAAGACACCAAATCAACTAAATAATTCCAGAATATTTCTATTAACATATTTTCCAGTGAACCTTGGAGATGTTCCTCAGGCAGAAGCCAAAATACAGTGATTTTCAGTGAATGATATAAAACTATTGAATAGAGGGGTGATTCAAGGCTCAGGTAATGTTCAGAGTAGCCTTTTATAACACTTACTTATGAGCAACCTGAAATATGCAGATAGATGTAATATATTCTTCCAGAGTTGTTGTGTTGTTTTGGGTTTTTTTCTCCCTTGATATTTTAAGATATCAGAATAAACAGGAGCATTTATAAAAGCATGTTTAGGTGATATAGCCACTGGTCTAAAATATGTCTCTTATGCATTGAGTAATGAGTAATCACTCAGTCTTATCCTTGAATCTAACAAAGTATTGTTTTAGTGTCTTTTATATGTGATTTTATCCCACATGCCTCAAAGGAGGTGAGTGCTTTGTTTTATAGGGTTTTTTTCTGGATCACAGAAGACATGCACCTTTATATGACAGAAATGATTGTTTCTTTATTTATGTTTTCTTTTTTATAGTGCTTCTGGTCACAATTTTGGTCAAATTCTCTTATTAAGAGCTATATTATAGCTCTATGTTTGGCTTCTCTAATAGTACAAATTCAATATAACAGAACAAATATTCTGAGCGCAGAGCTTCAATCTGCTCATTTTATATCTAAGAACAATTAAGTGATTACAATATCTGTTATATTTAAATAAAGGTTTAATCTTTTGCTATTTTGGGACAGCTTTCCATCTCAGAAGTAATGGCTAAATCCAAATGAAGTTCAAGGGAGATTTTTTTTTAACTTCAGTGAGTACTCATGTTTTATTTTGCAGGACACAGATACATAAATAGCCACTTGTTAGAAACCACCACCTGCAAGTTCAAATGTGGGCTGTGATAAGTACATAAAAGTTTTCTATCATTCAAAATTCAACTTCTGCATTATATGCTATTGTTGTCCTGCTCTTTTACTGAATTGTTGTAACATATAGAATGCTGACTCTGTCTCTTCCAGAAATATGACTGGAGTGTGTATTAGAAAATATTTTATTCATTTATGTACAGAATTTGTACATCATCTTTTCCATGTCTATGTTTTGTTTTGTTTTGCTTTTTCTTTTAAATAGTTGTAAAAAAGAAGTCTATCAACTGGCATATGAAAAAATCCTAACATAGTCTTATTCAGGGATGATGCTAGAAGAACATTTTTTTTTTGATTAATGGAAAATCAAACAGTACTCTGTGCTAATTTACCATTTAAAATATGCACATCATCATAGGGACTAATAAAGAGCTATTTTGTAATGTATATGTACTGCAAATATATACAAGAATGCAGCTAACCATACAAAGCAGTTTTAAGTCAGATGTGCAACAGATCAGTGGCTAGAGCCAATTGAAAAATTCATAAATAGCCAGAGCTAGATGACATCTCATGCACTCCACCTCAAAGTCCTGTTTCATTTTGCAAAGAAAATGAGTTATAGCTTTACTCACATTTTGAGCATGAAAGCAGCACTATTTGCTTCATCCTTCTGCTCTCTGATACTTGCTCAGGAAACCTTAACAGGTACATTCTGCTACTGTCTTTTTTCACTTCTTAAAAATTTTCAAGATTTACTCATGCTGCATCTCTTAACTGTCACCTTTATTCTGCAGGGGCCAGTCACACTTTTTCCCACAAACGGCAAGTGAAAAATTCTGTGCATTCAAATTTCATTTCATTAGTACCATCATCTACATACCTTGTACAGTGTTCTGAGATGCACAGGTACAAAACTGCAACTTAGGTATGTTTTTCCATCATATGCTTCTTTTGTCATGTAACCAGTGTAATAGATATATATGGCATTTTACAGACATGTTTGTTGAATCAGTAAATTATACTAGGGAGAAGAGAGAGAAACAACCCATGCTTTTTCTACACAGAAGAGCCATACGGATTTATTTGGAGCTCATTAGAGTTCATTTTACCCAACCTTTCTTTTTCAGTGAGAACATTTTGTTGATTGATGAATCTCATTATGCATAATTTACAGGGAAGAAAAAAAAGAGCAAATCCCAGATTCCCTGTTTAACATTCAAATTGCAAAAGATCATGAAAAGGAATGAAGAGATTTTATGCTTGAATCAGATTACAAAATGTACAAGTTCCTCTTGGGAACACCTCACGGGGTATCAAGTAATATTCTGAGAGGTAAGAGATATATTGAAAACTGTTTGGAGAAGAATCTGCAAATAAATAAATAAAAAAAAACACAAACAAACAAAAAAATCACAAAAAACCCCCCAAAAAACAACAACAAAAAATAAAACCAAACCAAACCAACCAACCAACCAAACAAACAAAAACAACAAAAAAACAACACCATACTTAAACCCAGTCACCCCAGAAGGTGGTTGTTGTTTCCTCTGCAAACTGAGAACGGATCTAGCTGAACAATGATTAGGAAGAAGATAGATTTGGAGTTCAAATCCATTACTCTTCTTTGAAGTTAGTTGGGCTGTATGTAAAAGTCTCTATATAGGAAGCCTATACATAGTGTATGCATATCTATGCAAGTTTAGGGCTTCAGTGGAAATGAATAAAAGAGGTGTCTTTAAAGGTTTTAGAAAAGCACATAAACTCCAGAGTTTGGTGTTCTATGCACAAAGAAGAATATTACTGTCTTGAAGACTGGAAGAGTAATCTTCAGTGGACTAGAATGCTTAGTCTGTGAATCCCAACATTGTGTTGTTTTCTTCAGGAAAAACATTGAGATTTATAAAACTCCACTTCCTAGGCAAAGTGAATAGGTGTGTGGAGTGTGCTGTACATATTTTTACACATTATGAACAAATTTCCATATAGAAAGTTTAGCCTTCAGCAGGAATCATATGAACAACAAATTGTGTGCATATATCTGCTTTTTACAAGGAAAAACACAGTTTAGTGTTTTGCCTCTGAACTGATTAAACTTTTATCCTGAAAGGGACAATATACTCTTTTTTTAGATTGATGTGCTCATTGCCCTACATTCAATATGGCTTGCTCTTGATTCATTAAGCTTCCAGGTAAATATGATTTAACTAGTCTCTTCTGTGAATATTTTTATTGTGCCCTTTTGCTAATTGGAAGCTTGCAAATGCCACAGAGATCTTTATATTTCTTGTCTCATTTGCTATATACTTCTGAAAACTGTACTGCTATTTCTATGTAGCTATTACAGTGAAATTTTGAGGATTTGAGCTATTTTGATCTAGATTCTCGATAATGAGAATAATGAGTATGCTGTTATCAAGAAGCATTTGAACAGTACTCTCAGTCACTTGGGGATGATCCTGTGCAGGGCTAAGAGGTGGACTCGATGATCCTTTTGGGTCTCTTCCAACCCAGCATATTCTGTGTTATTCTGTGTATGTGCAATATAGAAATGTAAAAGCTGATGTTTTTGAGTCTGTTTACATTGTTATGGGTTTGGCAAAGAAAGGTTATGTAGTGCAAAGTACTTTGGTACATGGGCGATCAACAAAAATGAATGTCGTAGTGGATTTATCAGGTTGCTTTCTGTCAAGCAAAATGACAAATTTAGCAGCTAAAACAAAAATAATGAAATAGCAAGTTCATATCCTGTAATTAATTGTCTTAATGTTTGAAAGGAGCACTTTTGTCCCAGGCTGAGAGAGCTGGTAAGTTCTGGTCGAGAGGATTATGTTCCAGAAGGCTTATGTTTTCCACTGTAAAGTGGGAAAATGGGATATTATTAAGTTAAATGCATAGTGCAGCATTAAATGGAAAATCTATAATGGGAGATTCAAATATGGAAAGTATGACCAAAAATATGAAAAAAAAATCGACCTCTAGATTCTTCAGAAATTCTTGATGTCATCATGAGAAAGGAGGAGTTTTGGAATAATCTAACACTTCTTGTGCATCTTCCAGTGGTTGGTTATCTCTTTTGAGTGTATTGACAAGCACTAAACAACTTTTCAGTGCCACTGTACCAGAGCAGAACCACAGGCTTCATGCATGTATTTTGGACATTCTATGAGGATTCTATGAGAAAGAGTAAAAAAGTTGCAAATGATGCACATATCAACAATATGATTTGTATTAAACTCCTAATAAATTTTAAAGTGTGTTGGAAATCTGTTGAAGGTTGTTTTTTCCTGTAGCATTTTAGAACTACTTTCAGGGAGGTACAGCAGTGTTTTGTACTCTTTGGGTGTTGTGTACTTACTGTGTTAGGAAACAGTGTCTTCTGGTCCTCTGTAATAGTCAAGAGAGGTTTTTTGATCTCCCCATGTTCAGTTTCTTACAATGGGTGGAGGAATACCTGTCAGAATTTGATTAAACCATCTTGGTCTTTAAAGTTGGTTTGTATATGTATCAGCAGGTCATCTCATTAACTCTTGGACAAAGTACATAGTAAGTTTGTAATTAAACATCCTCTTCCTTCCCATGGAAATCAAATACAATCATAACTTCTTCCTTCCCTCTATTTGTTTATGCTAGAACATTGCCATTGCCTAAATTATATTAGTTTTGGTACATACTTCAAATGAATTTTTTATCATCATGTTCCAGACTGGACAAATAAACATCATGATACTCAGAGCTAAGTTGCCTCAAAGAGATACTCGGCTAACATAGCTAATCTGTTCCTACTAGCCATGTTTAGTCATCAAGAGATGGCAAGTGTATCTGTGTAGTGCTGCACTGTCCCATGTAAACGTATGCCTCCCCATTTGTTTAATGTCTGCTCAAAGTTACGGGTTCTCAAATAGGAACAGACGTTCCTTTATGATCTTTTACCAGCATAGATATTAGTATAAGAAAGGCTGAAAGTTGAGTGCGCTGGACACAGCTGTCCACTTTAATGACAGGTGGTTAGACATGTTACATTCCCCTCTGCAGCCCTCAAGGTGCTATTAACATCTAATTTCTGCACTTAAAAAAGGGGAAGTCCATATTGAAGGATGGGCCCTGGTTGGCCACAAGCATGAGCACCATGTTACCATATCTGCATGATTATCCATCTGCCTGGAACCTGGAGACAGCTGGCGAAAAAAACCTTGCTGTCATGTTTTGCTTTTTCAGAGTCATGGATATGACTGATTATGAGATTAATCAAACAAAAATTAATGTCTCTGACTTGAGAAAACTCTCAGGTATGTCTGTGATAGAAGTATTGACATTTTTATAATTCTTCCACTTTATTTTATAAAGCCATAGTGACTCAGTTCTAAAAATGCTTTTTTATAATCATATAAAAAAATTATATTTCTACTAAACTCTGTTGAGTCTGTTTTCTCTTTCTTTCTTTCTTTCTTTCTTTCTTTCTTTCTTTCTTTCTTTCTTTCTTTCTTTCTTTCTTTTCAACTGTTATGTTTTTCTAATTCTAGAGGGATTTCTGGTTGAAATTATTTTTTGTCTCTAGTGTGCTTGGAATCAGTGGCCCATATTTTAACTTTTACTGGCAGGGAGAGCACATCAAGCCTTTACAGGCACAGTTGAATCGATTGGAATTTTCAGATTGAATTACCTGTATGTTTTAAATTTTATTTCATACAAATAAATGGCTTACTTCCTCTGCTCTCACATGGTTTTAAATTCTACATTAATTGAATAGCATCTTACTTATGACCTAAATCCTGGGGGGTTTTTTGGACTAGATACCCACAATTGCAGAAACTCTGTTTTTTCCAAGATGTCATGGTAATTTCTTTTAAAAGTAGTTTTCCTCATTGTAAGGTTTGGTAGTTCTGCCCTTTCCCTCTTTGCCTTATTAATATAATTTTCTATATAGTACATAAGCTAACCGTAACTTTGCTAACAGATGATTTATAATTCATTAGCTTTCCCTGTTCACACTTTTAAAAGACTGTGCCATCAGAAGTGTTGCTAAGTTTTTCCATTTTATTAATACAGAAAAAAAAAAAAATTAAACTAGTAACAGTTTTGAGACAAGCAGGAATAAATGAAATGTGAACCCTGTATAAACTTTTGCAGTCTGGAGTTACTTTCCAGCCTTGGCCTTTTAGATATTCCCCATCATATGCTTTTAGGAACAGAATCCAGATCAGTTTACTTCCTATTACATAATCTAAGTTGTCACTGAGACTTAAGCATTAGTGACTATTTCCACCCATGGGAATCATGTGTTGCACGAGAATAGAAGAAAAACATTTTCTCAGTATGTGTGAGATAATGCTTCCAGGCCAGGATTTAGATGAGTGGTAGGACATACACTAAAAGTGCACTAGGCCATAATACCGGAGCAGAGAAGATAGCCAGTGGCTGGATTCTAATCTCAAGAGCCCATAGTAACTTTGGTAAAGTTTACAGAAATTAATGTCAGCAGAATTTGAATTGGAATCTATTTCATCTTCATAATCAAATATGCATCTCATAGATGAATGTGAATATTATGTTCAGCAATAAATTAATTAAATATTGTCACTTCCAAATAATATGTTTATGTAAAAAGACATGAATTTTTATTTTGAAAATGTTGACTAATAGTACAGCCTAAGAATAAGCTAGCTTTTGCCATAATTGGTATTTTTTTCCTGCAGCTTAGTATTGAGAGAATGATACTAAAATTAATATCTGTTGTTATTGATAATGGAAAATCTGCTGCTTTGGAAAGACTATGCTATTTATTTTCAAGCAATGTGCAGCAGCTGTACAGACAATTCCATTAAGACTAACTTGAAAGCTTAGTTCTTTCATTTATAAAATATTACAAATCCATGAATACATGATTCCCCACTTCCAAATATCCGAACTCTTCAAAATATATATCAAGCATACAGCTCCAGATTTACATGACTTCTGTTGTTTTGGATATTCTTCTTTTTATAACATTTATTCAATGTGAATTTTACAGAAGATGAGTATGCTGACGTAATGGAAAGGCAAATATTGCCAAAAATTATTCAAAATTGTCCTATAAAGAGTTAGAAATGTTAAGCATCTACAATTTGTAAAGGTGGTAACTACTATAGTTAAATATGAGGGAGTAGTCCTAGAATTTAAAAGATCGTACAAGTGGTTAGAAATTCATTAATAAGTGAATCAATATTCTTGCAGTACAGGGAACTAAAACTTTGACTTGTAAAGGACGTGTTTAGCTGAGCTTATTAAAACAGGTTCTTAGCAGCAGAACAAAGTTTTGGTTTAGGTTATTTTGAAAGGTTGATTAGTTTGGCTGGGTTTTTTTTTTTTCAGGTCTACAGAATTTTTCATCAACTTCAATCAACATTGTTAAAACTGATTAATTCTTCAGATTGGAACACTGGCATTCTCAATATAGCCATCAACATTTCATTTCAGTGCATTTCAGTTTTGGGTGGAGTGCCATGCTCTTTAGGCTAGATATTCTATCGACTTTATTTGAAGAAATTAAAACAGAATTGCAATCACTTTGGTTGGAATTAATTTCATTTAACTCTAGTCATGAAGGTATTTAGTCATCTAGAGTAAGCCAGTCATTTAGGTTTCCCTTAAAATTGGTGAAGAAAAGTAAGAACAGAAGACATGATGAATGGAAGTCCAACTCATGACTGTGTCTGTGAATACAGATAATGGTTTCCCAGGAGAATGTGGCAGCACAACATACGAAGTTAAAAGAAAAACAAAAAAAGCAAAACACCTCCCCCCCAACAAAAATCAAAATAATTATACATGTTGCACTAATATTAGTTTTGACAGATTACATTAGTTATCTCACTACTGACTCAGCAGTGCTCAAAGTCTGATTTAAATGGTGTAACAATTCCAGTATATTTTTAATATGTTTTCAGATGGGGATTCCAGTACTGTAAAAGCCTCGCTTTAGTGACTGACATAGTAATATGCAGTGTGCAGCCTCTGTTTCAACTGTGATGAAGTGTAAATGAGATTTTAATTACAGTAACAGCTTATTTATAAGTTTTTGCTTTTTATAGGGCGGTATCTTACAGGGCTTCCTTCTTTGTCAGAAATCCAATTTTGAATCCACAAACAGTAAAACAGAATTACATGGTGTGCCTTTATTACAATCTTCTTGGTAAAAGTGAATTAGGCCTTCCACTATTCCTACAGCCATAGGAGCTCACATCTGTAATCATACTTGGTTAGCAAACAGGTGGGTTTTTTGCCTTTACATCCAGTTATCTGCCCAGTTGATGCTGTTACTAAGAGTCAGCCTATTGAAATGCCAGACTCTAAGAAGAAAGTTACTGGGATTGTTAATTTATTTTTTTCTTAGAGCATGTGCTTTCCCCTCCCTTTCACTTCCCTCACAGAGCCTGCCTCTGTCAACCTCCTAGACAGTTGGAACAATGATATGAATATGTCTGCTTTGGATTTGTGAGAGGCTCTTACTTTCCCACACTGTCTTCAAACATTTGTCTTTTTACTGCATCACTGGGGTAACAAGTGTACTACAATACTGATTCTTATTCGTAACTGTACATACCTTCATGTTTGTTTCATAGATGTGAATATTTAGAGCTAGTTCCCTCATCTCCTCTTCAAGAAAATTTTTTTTTTCTCAATAAAATACAGCTTTAGACTTAAAATACCTGTAGCAATATTTTTAATATTATTGGATATTGTGCTATGAAAGACTGAAGTGAAATAGGCTTTAAAATTAAGTAAAGCAGGTGATTTGGTTGTGGGGTTTTTTTGTGTGTGTGTGTATGTGGTTTTTGTTTGTTTTATTTTGCTTAGACTTTTAGCAAAAATAGAAAATCTTAACATAAGTCCCATAAATACAATTTAATATGTAAGTTATTTTACTGTCACATAGAATTCTGGAAAGCATTCATAGACATGACCTTTTGGTTCAACCCTGCTGAAGAAACTTTACCAGAATCTTTCTAAAATGCTAGGTAGCCTGGGCACATTTTTAGCAGTTTTGGTGTCACACGGGGTGTATTTGTTCTGCAGGCTAGACCCGAGTGGAAAAAAGGCAGTGAAGTCAGACTCTTGAGTGTATGTTTCTTCTGCCTGGGTTTCATTCATCACATACCCCTTAGTCTCTCAATATGGACAAAATGGAGACTATTTTCCTCTTTCAGGACAATTAGCCAGTTCTTTAAGACTAGACACCAGAGTTCATTACAGAGCTCATTAGTAGCTAGTTTGCCTTCAGATCTGACCAGTGAGAGCTAAAAGCAGAGGACGGGCTTTCTTGATACCTTACAATCGGAGCATTTGTGCAACCTCCCTCTCTCCAGGAAAAAAAAAAACAAAAAACCAAAAACCAAAAAAAACCCCCACCTTTGCTACTTAATGAAATTCTAAAGCACACTTGTACTTAAAAATCTCAGTCATAACTCGCAGCTTATTTGGACATTAGTCCATATCCAGCTCTGCCACTGATTTGGGACAAGACTTCGGTTACTTAGCCTGTTATTACATGTTTCCCATGTCTAAAAGTGGATGATACTTCTCAGTCACCCCACAGGGATGTTTCAAGACTGGTATTGCTCAAGTTTGTAGAGCTTTTTTGCAGTTCTTGGCTTACTGTGTGGAACTAGAGTGCAGCGCACACATGCCAAGTATTCCTACTATCCTACAGCAACTGGGGATGGATTTTTCACATGCCAGTTCTTTTACTCTGGGACAGATAGCTGCTGAGTCAAGTGGTGATGGGGCACATTGAGGACAAGGAAGACAAAATGTAAGCAGGAAAGCAAGCAGTTACTCTAATGTTGCAGAAAAACAAAACCAAAACTCTCAGTAAAACCAGAGTCTCTGTGAACAAGAGAACGACATAACTCCTTCTCAGAAGGGTCTTTGAGAAGCTGTTGTATTGATAGCTGATTCTGACAGCTGGCAACTGCAGAATATTAATGAAGCATTGGTACAAGAGCCGTTTGAACCTGACTGATGGTACATTATTTGTCTATAGCATTTGCTTTTAGTTTGACCTTGTTGCTTACTTGCTGCTTTTTTGCTTTTTTTTTCTTTCCCCCCCTTTTATCTCTTCCCTCCCTCCCTCCCTCCCTCCCTGACTTCCTACCTTCTCACCTTCCCTTCTTCCATCCTTCCCTCCTTCCCGCCTTCCATCCTTCCCTCCTTCCTACTTTTTCACCTTCCCTCCTTCCCACCTTCCTACCTTCTCACCTTCCTACCTTCTCACCTTCCTCCCATCCCCCCCTTTCCTCCTTCTCTCCCATTACCTCTTTCTCTCTTTCATTCTCTATTTTTATATGCCTAATTAAGTACAAATATGCTGAAAACAATGCAATAAAAATGTTACATATCAGATGTTTTAAAAGCGCCCTCTTGTCTCCTATTATTTTTTAGTAGACAAACACAGCTACAACTACAGTAAGTTGTGTTCTTCTTCACTGCATACATAAATGGGATTTATACAGGGGAACTAGAAAGAGCTTAGGAGAAAATCCTTGTGCACAATCTGACTTGGTATGTAAAGGCTGAGCAATCTCTGTGTATCTGACAGAGAAAATGGAGATTGATGACTTCACTCAGGACACACTTCAGTCACTATTCTGCTGCTGCTTTCCTGGGCAGAGGTCAGACAGCATTCCTCACCCACTGTTTGCCTATAAAGGCATAGTTATGAGCAGTGCTTGCTTGCTAGCTTTAAGCATGTGATGGAATTCATATGACTGACTGAAAACACTGGTGGTGACCTTCATTTACCCAATGTTACTTTTTTTTTTTTCCTTTGGTCTGGTACTCTGTCTTTCACATTAACATCACCACACATGCCTGCTTTTGCGATTTCTACAGTATTTCTTTTTATTCTTCCCAGCCCATAATAAACTAAGGATTCTGAAGAAGCACTGTCACTGCTTCATTCCCTTAGCTTCTGCCTCTTCCTTTATTATTTGTATCCACTCATGTAAAATCTTGTTTTGTTTTGGTTGCTAATGGATTTTGCACTTGTCTGAATACTACCTATACTACTCAAATCTTACTAGTTGGGCTTAGGTTTAGAGCTAGATATATTAATGGGCTAGACTTCTTTAGGAGGCATTCAGTTTCAGGGATATAAAGTGCAGATTTTACAGCAGATGATTGCTTTAGCTCCTGAGCAGGTATAGAATGTTTGAGATGTTGGATTTGATGTTTCTGACAAAGTTAATAACTTTTTCTTCTTGGCTACAAACGTATACTTATTATTTTTTTCCTCTTCACCTTTTATTAATTGGAGCTAAAATCGGCCATGATGATCATAAAGGAATATCAGGGAAGCTATTATTAACTCTACTTTGTGGGATAAACAGGAGGTGTGAGATACAATGATCCAGGCTCCTCTTCGTGACCACGTAATGCCCAGTGTAGGTTGGCAGACAGGGCCGTGCAGTGGGCTTTGCAGCAGTTTACCTCTAGCCTGAGGCACAGGAGCAGCCAATGCCCCTTTGCCTGGCTCCTTAATACCTTCTTAGTCTGCTGTGAAGCTTTTGAAGGGAGGAAATCACTGAACTGTCAGAGCCTGTTCTTCTGCCCTAAAGGGGTGGACATAAGTTGAACTTTCCAAAGCGTTGGTTTGTTAGTGACATTCAGGCACCTTCAACATTCTTCTGACTAATGTAGTGGCTGTGATTTTTCAAAGTGGTTGTGTATTTTTTTTAGGAAAAGGAGTGCTTCCTCAATAAAATGATAAACCCTTTCCATTTTTATGAAGAGCAATGTGTTGATGTTGTGTGCCATTACAAAAATTTATAATAGCAATAGAAGTGTTGACATGTGAGTAGTAAATATGAAAACAAATATGCTCAAGCCTTTGAAGTGTAAGAAAACAATAGTTAACCTTTTTTTCATGAAATAACGAAAAGTTTTCTCAGATGAGCAGAACAACTGCTTTCTGGGATAGGTAGCAAACCCTTGTTAACTGTCACTTAACTGATAGAACTTAACAATTCTGCTTTTTATGCCAGTTTGAAGTTTTGTGCTTTTGAATGCAATCGATCCTTGTTATGTGTGCTCTAAGTTACAGTTGGCTCTCCGAAATATTCGTCCTTCTAATGGGTCCTGATTAGCAGAAACAAACTGGTTTTTAACTGCTTTCCCAAAGTTAAGTCTTAGCAGCCAGAATTGTTTCTACATGTCCAGTTTTTTCTAGTGGCAGGCCCAGGTTTTCCTCTCTGATGTATGTCAGTGAACTAATAATAAGCTGAGACTCGGATAAGTAGAAACAAAGTACATACCAAAGGTTCTTTCTGAAAACATGTATAAAAAGATTTAATTGCTCTGGGTACAGAGCACTAGATACCTATTGCTGCCAGCAGCAAAGCTCAATTGTATGGTGCAGAAGTCAAACTACCTGGGCTTTTTTAATCTTTCATAAAAAACAGATGTTTTAGTCATTGATTTAGCTTCCCCCCAGAGGTCTTCCAGCTGCATCAGATTGTAACTGATATCTGCAGTAAGCTTCACTAAAGTGGAGAATCAGAAGTACACTGGGTTTTGATCACCTCAAGATAGGTAATCCTAAAGCAATACTTTGCTTGTTTTGTGGCATATATTGTATGCAGTGCCAGATGGCATTTACCCTGAAAGTACTCCATCTCTCCCAAGAGATTAATATAAGCTGAGACATTGAATTTTTTAGTTTTTATTAAGGTAATCATATCACTCCCACTGCTAATGCAGTTTATTGTGAGAAATTGGAATACACTGTAAGTGGCACAGAAGAAACCAGATAGAGATTTGCTGGCAATCATAAGCACTAAGGCAACTTGCACACTGTTATCATCCACAGTTTCTGATACTGGTATGGCAGGAGGCCAGTGAAGAGTAATAAGTGCCTAAATGCCTGACAAAAAAACAGGGAGGAAGGAGCAATTTGTAGTTCATACTGTCTGTGTAGGGTTGATTACACAGGAGAAAACACAGTGGATTCCAGTTCTGTATTTAATGAAAAAGGGATTTGATAGCGCAAAAATCTCAGAATTAACAATGGATTCCCAGTGCAACGTGTTTGCTAAAAAGGAGATGCAGGATGTGGAAAGCTTAAGGTTTTAGATATGAACATGTCATTAACAGCATGACATTTATTTCAGGCCTTAGGAGCTTTATGTGGTTTAGCTTGAGCTGCCTGAATACACTGGCTACACCTTTCAGAACCCCTATAAGATATCACTCTGTTGGCATCTTAATGGTAAATTCTAAATTAGAGAATAGCTGTGGAAAGCTTGTAAGGTTTATTAGCGAAAGGCTTCCTGATGTGTTCTGACACATGAAAATAGCAAAATGAGTGTCATCAAGCTCCACTCTGTTCCTGCAAATAATATCAACTAATAGGAAGATGATAATCCTGAAAAATACAATATGGAATTTTAATATTTTGCATTTAGTTATGAATTCACAGGGAATTTTAAATCTCTGCTTAGAACCTGCTTTTCTGATGTTTGCAATTTGCTCCTTTCTGTTGTTGCTGATGATTTTCCTGAGGTGCCAATAAATCTTGCTAACACAATGGCATTTAGTTATAATTTAATGTAACTTTTCCATTTTTTCCTTTCCACCCTGGAGATGGTAGAGCTATGTAAATTAACCCATACAAATATATCACTTTCCAATAAGTGAATAGTTGCAAATATAATTTCCGTGACTGAGATTAGTCATTTGCAACAGTTGTCACATATTGAATAGGCTATTGGAAATATTATTGCCACAAACATTTTGCAGAACAGCGTTTATTTCTAAAAACAGGTACTCACATTCTGTGATTCCATGAAAGCTGGAAATTGGTCTCTGCTCTGAGGCCTCTTTATAATCCCTGCAGATGATGATTGAATACTGTAGTTTGATATGGAAAAGAGGGAAAATTGAACTCCTGTTTCTTTTCTTTCTTTTCAGTCTGGTTGGAGAAGAGATAGAGACCAAAAAATGCCACCAGCAACAGCAGCACCAGATTACCCGCCTCCTGACGGAGGCTGGGGTTGGGTTGTGGTCTTTGGGGCTTTTATCTCCATTGGATTTTCCTATGCATTCCCCAAAGCCATCACGGTGTTCTTCAAAGAAATACAAGAAATCTTCCACACATCATATAGTGAGATAGCTTGGATATCATCGATAATGTTGGCTGTCATGTATGCAGGAGGTAAGACATTTGTGAAATTTTTAAATAACATCATTTGGGTTTTTTCTATGATCTTAAAGCATTTTTTTCCCCTCAGGGCCTTTCCTTTGTTCCTCTACCTAACTCTATTTTGCAATTTTTCCCTAAATTCACAGTTTCTGAGAGTATCATTTTCCAACAAATCAATGCCCAAACAACTTCTTCAGGGTCTGGGGCTACGTTTGGTCAGTTTTCACTGCCTTGGTGAGATCTCTCAGTCTATCTGATGATGGAGCTTAAGCACAGAAAGTTATTTTGTCAGTGAGGGTTCATTAGTCCGGAACAGGTATTCTGTAGACAGGGATTTTACATCTTGTCCTTATTTGTCCTAAAATCCTACTTTCCATTTAGGCCAAGAGAGATGTTTCAAACAAGCCATCTGTATGACAGCTAAGATACAGACAATCTTATTTTTGGGATTGAACAGTGAACACGGATTCTCTGCTATATTTTTTTCTGGTGAGCAAGCAAATAAAGAACAAGACAGATGAAAAAGGATTTTAAAGTATAAATCTATGTTTAAAAACTAAGTGTCAAACCTGCTTTGACAGGTTTTATGTCTATCAGCCCCAAAGACTCACTTGTTAAATTTTGCTTGTTTCTTCATTTTCTTCAGATTTTTTTTCTTTTTTAAGTATTGGTGAGAACTAGCTGCTGCCTAGAGAAAACAGTTACTCAGGCAGTCCAGAGGTCTGAATATGAGGTTAATTCAGGCAATAGATCTGGCATTTCCATTTATTTTGATGTTATGAGGTAACTACCTGGAACATCTCAAAATATTTGCCTTGATGGAGCAATTAAATGCATAGATTTATAAATGTGTGTGTTTATGCATATGTACGTGTGTGTAAATATATATACACAGAAACTGAAAACATTGTGCCAGTAGCATATTGAGATTGAAACTCTTTAATCACTGAAAAGCATCCATTATTTTTCAGAAGTGGTATCTGTGTAACAGTAAAGTATTATCAGGTCCTACACATGATCTATTGGAGCATGCATGAAGTCTTATTTTTAGTCTGGTAGTTTTTTATCACTGATTTCAGCGTACCTAATTTTTGACACATGAATGGCCGTAGCTCATTTAGCAGTCATGGAAAGAAGGAACGTGCCTACAGAGAGGAATTCAAACTACCTGAGTTGCTTTCTCTAAGTATCTGTTTTTTGCCTCTGATTACACTAATGAAGCTGAAGCCAGTATAGCATTAGCTTAAACACCTCAGGTAAATATTCTTCTCTTGATGGAATGGAAAAATGGATCTTTTCTCAAATACTGGCAGTCACAGAGACCTTATGAAGACATCTTGACAAGAGAAGTCAAAATCAACAAAAGCTTCCTGTTCAGATATTATGATCCTATTTTTATTCATATGGTAAAAGAGAATCATAAGTTATTCATATACTAGCAAAAAGTATAAAGGATTTTATAGGACAAGCAACAGTAGGCAAGGGATTCACCAAAATTCACTAGGTGAAGAAGTAACTTGATGCAATCAAGAGTGAAGTAAAAGACCAGGTATGTCCCATCACATTCAGGTCCACTCTAATGTAGCTGTTTCTTAAGGGTGCATCAGCACTTGGCTGTGGGGTGTGCCTGTGTAACTGTGGAGGCCTCTGTATAAATGCTGAACCCATTTGGAACACGGGAAGAACACAGGTGTTGAAAAGCTGGAGATTTTTTCTGCTTTCCCTATGCTGTGACTTTCTAATCTGGGTTCTTTTAACCACATGAAACAGGTTTGCCTTATAGTGCAGGTGCTGTTCTGTTATGTTCTTTGAATGGCATTTAATTTATGTCATTTCTGTCAGGTGAAAGTTCACTCAGGTTTTATTAACAATACTGATGCAAATCTCAGGACATTTAGCTGTGGTTATTTTTACCTGTGAGGTTCAATGTGCAGAACTTTTTATATAAAATAGAAAGGATTCAGTACTTTTGTTTTGCCTTTTCTTTAATACTTCTTTTACTGTTCTGAGTACCAGAATGCTCACTTCACCTGTACGTTGATATTAAAATTACACAAGGATTTGTTATTCCTTCTGATAACACCTACCCCAGTCGCTATGAAGATTATCAGCACAGGAACAGTAGGCTGTTTGGATATCTAGTTACAGACTCGTGATTTTAAAATGCTGAGAATGACGACCCTGCCTGATATAAACACTCTTTGAAGCCATACCTTCTCTAGAATTACTTCCTAAAAAAATAGGCCATTTAGACAATCACTGGCAGAATATGAAATAGCAATCAGGAAAAACATTTCTGAAGGAAATCACTTCATTGTTTTTACTGTCTGAAGGTGGTTTGATTCTTCCTTTGCATTTGATGTGCTGTAATATGAAATACTTTTTCAGAACATGAGTACAAGGTGTATTGTTTACTATGAAGTGATACATACATCTGCAGTGAACACTGTTCATCATATTACTAATTAAGGTAATCTGAAAACATCTAAGATCTGCCATCCTCGTTAGAGCTTAGCATTCAACCTATTAATCATCACAGTGGGGTCAGTGACTAAGTTAGAGTCTGTACAGACATTTTTTGCTTTGGAGGCTGCAGCCTCTTGCAGTAATTAGCTGGCATCTGTGTTTCAGCAAGAAGGTATTAACTTACCTTTCAATGCCTGATTAAAAAAAAAGGAAACTAATAAAAGACATCCAGTAAGGGGCTAAAAGAATGTTAATTATGTTTATCACTTACTTCATACTTAGAATAAATGGCAGACCATCTGGCAATCCATATGGTCTCCTGCAGTCCTGGTTAATTCCAGCAAATAGGTCAAGCACAGCTTTCACCCTGTTAGGAAAGCACTAGGCAGAGGTGACAAATCTGATAAATCAATATGAAATTCCTTTCCTCTCTCAATCTGGCACAATATTCACTTTCATCCTATTTTTGTTGTGGTTTTGGTGGAGTGGATTTTTTTTTCTTAAGGTCTCCCTTCCTCCTTCCCCCACCCCTCTGTCCCATTTCCTGGATCTTTGTTAGAGTTTACTAAAAACCTATCCCAAAAAACAAGATCCTTTAATGTGGTCAAGGTTACAAGCCTCAAGGTTGCGCAGCCCCTACTGTTCAGCCTGTGCTTGATAAAAGCATCCTCTTGAGAAGAGCAGTAGTTCAGTCTCCATGGTAACTCCTTCTTCTGCCTCTCTTGAGCAGAGACTGTCAATTGCATTAAATTAAGGGTGATGGTTTTGTGATGTATTCCTGCACCCGAGGGACTGAGATTGAGACCACCAGACTTTTGTTACTGGAGGACAAAACTGGATTAAAATGGAATTAGTTGAGTTATCCTGACAGGACAGCCTGTGTTTCTGTATGTGTACAAACACATATGTTTATAAAATGCATGTCCACGTATGTGTTCTTATATATATAAACTGTATATGTATCCATGTACTTATAGAGCCATATTCCTTCTCTAACACATGTAAACATTAAGAAATTAAAGAAAAAGAGCAAATACATTTGACCTCAAATTTTCTTAGTGCATTCTTCTCTTTTTCAAAACTTCACCTCTCACTTGCTGCAGTGTTAAGAGCCAAAGGTGATTAGGGAGCCTGTTATCAGAGCTCTATCTGTTTCCGGTAAAAATGTTTTCATTGCTTTCAGTGTAGGCTTGATGGGAGCCATAGAGGCAGCTATGAAAGCCATGTGACAAGTCTGGTGATTTCAGACAGAGCTGACCTTGAGTTTTAGATGTCTTCAGGGAAAAAGCAGTTTGTTTACTCAATGGTCTTTAACTCTTTTTCTGTCATTTTTTCCAAAGACAATTTCCAAGGACAACTCCTAAGATTGGGGCTTTTGTTTCTTTTGTTTGGTTGTGTTTTTTTCCCCAAAAAGAACTTTTTGGGTATGACATTGTGGTATGAAGATTAACTTGATAGCTGATAAATTCTTCAAGCCATACCCAGTTGTGAAATGTGGGACAGTCTTGATGGTCTTAAGTTCAGAAAACAAAAGAAGTTCATTTAAATTCTGGATGATATTTCTAAGTAAATAATTAAAAAAGCATCTTTAGACCCCTTTGGAAGAAAGATGCTAACTGTGTGTAGTGGCCATTGCAATTTTTCAAAACACATTTAAAATTAAAAATCGCCACATTTATCTTTTTCTTCAGTATTGCTTAAGTTATTCAAGTTTGAAGTTAAGTAGCAAACACTTAAAGGATTTTTTTCATGTTACAGCACAAAAGTAACCTATAGACAAGTCCTCATTTTGACTTCGTCAAATGCTAATTTGGAAAATAACATATCATGTGGTATGTTCAAAATATTTGTGACTTTATCTCAGTGGGTGTTTTGGTGATATTGCTGTGAAGATGAAATGGTGTGCACAGTGGAGATGACAGTTGTGAAAACCATGTAACACAAACAACAGATGGTTATGGATTTTTGCTTTTGGACAGGACCTGTATTCCTACACTTTTTTTCCTCCCTGGTAACATTTTCTAATTCTGGTTTTACAAATACTAGCACAAGAAATTCAGCGGTCATGGATAAGGAGATTGAGAAGGTTTCTTGAATTGACTTATCTCCTTTGTTGTCAGGGACAAGAGTTTTTCCCCAGCAGAATATGCAAAGTCTTGAATTTTAATAACCTCCTTTGGAGTGTCCTTGAAAGCAGAACTTACCGACTTGCTAAATGTCTCATGGGCATAAGGAAATACTTCACATTTAGCCTAAAATATATGTAAAACATTGATGTCAAATTAATTTGCGACTCACAGATAATGGAAAAGGAGTCATAACGAAGTTTCACAAGAACAGAGTATTTTGAAATTTATT
This sequence comes from Xenops minutus, assembly GCA_035221455.1. NCBI lineage: Eukaryota > Metazoa > Chordata > Aves > Passeriformes > Furnariidae > Xenops > Xenops minutus. The sequence continues at coordinate 31,003,174 of JAWWEE010000040.1, forward strand.
AACAAATGGAGATGAGTACAAAAAAGAGGTACCAAGACTAACAAAAATGTTATAAATTTATGTTAGTTCAGTTTTTAAAAAATAAAACCCAAATGCTAAAGCATCTGAAGGGTAATACAGACACATCTTAGCATTTTTTGGAATCCTTTTTAATAAAACAGGACCTTATAGGGCAGTGTTCTGCAGTAGCAATGAGTGTTTTAAACAGATGCCTTCCTGAATTCTTAGAAAACACTCTTTAAAATGGTCAAGGGAAGAAAGATGAAAAAAAAAAAAAGCAGATCTGTTGTAGGTGGTTTTAAACATTTTTTTTCAAACAGGTTTGCCATCAAATATACAGGAACAAGCTGGTTTTTTAGTCTGTGACTTGTTGCATTTGGTTGAACAGATAAGATCTAATTGCTAAATATTCAGTGTTTTTTCAGGATCCAATTTTGTGAAGTATTCATGAAATACAGGTTTTGCTGGGATCTACTGAGACACACTCAGGAAACAGTCTTAAAGTTAAGGACATGCTTCCACTGAGAGAAATAAGGGGGGTTTTGTCTTTGGTTGTATGCTTATGTTAATTTTGATTAATTGTCAGAATGACATTACATGACAGAGAGTTCCCACTGTGCTTCTACCAGCCTCTTTCGGTATTCCAATCATAGGTTATTAGTAATGGCTTGATGCATATGATCACATGGGGGACATGGTGTAGGGGTGAACATGGTGGTGCTGAGTTAATGGTTGTATTTGATGATCTTAGAGGTCTTTTCCAACCTTAATCATTCTATGATTCTATAGAAATATTTATGGTAACTTAAATTTAATTAACTCAAGCTCCTTACTAAAACAGGTCTCATTTACATACAGCTAGGCAATGAGGATTACATAATGAACATTAATTAATTACTCTTTTCCTTTGTAAGGCTTTTTATTTGTCTTGATCTTAATTTGATTTTATAGCCAAGGATTTCTATAAGTAAAGTAAACAATATTGACAGCTTTTATATCTGCAAAGATGATTTCTTTTTGTCTCTCAGTTTCAAGTAATAGGTCAAAGTCTAACAATAACAAATAATATGCATCTAAGGGCTAAAACTTTGTGTTTGTTTAAAAAAGGTATCAAGGGGCAAACTTAGGCCTTTGATATGTTTCTTGGGCTTGTAGAACTTTGACGGAAGCATGCTTATTTTGTGTGTACTACTAATGTTGGATTAGTTCCCATATAGTTTTTCACTGGATCATACAATGGTTATGTTCATAATGTGTGTCGGGTAATTCAAAGGTAATGGAACAATGGTCTATCACAACTGGGAATCATGAGATGTTTAAGCAGATACCAGAGAAGAACTGTGGGGAAGGAAAAGTCTGTGTATACCATTGTAGTCACCCAGCACATCAAATGAAATAATAAACCCAGGACTTTACAAAGAACTTATTATAGAATTCTACTGGTCCATTGTTTTGGAATGTCTAAGAACTATTCCCTTGTTTATTTTGAAGGCTATATTCAAGGGAAACAGAGTTGTACTGATATGTTTAGAAGATATTCTAAGCCAGTATCAAATGGCAACAGCTGAGACTTACTTTGATTCATAAAGACATGGAGTTATATAGTCAGTAACAGAGGTAAATAGGCCAGGGACTTAGTGACAGGTTTATGCTCATGCCAGAGGAACAACAGAAATCAAAGACTGAAGTGGTTTTAGAATGTCTTTTATGATTATGTTAAACACTCTTTTAATTGATAAACTGGTTTTGAACATTTTTCCAGAGATCAAATGCCACATGTAATTAAATGTATATACCATATGAAGTGTTTCTGAAGAATCGGAATCTTTTCATCTAATAGTGTAATTCTATTAAGATTCTGTATGTCAAAGAGTACAAACAAATGCAGTTTTAGTAGGTAATATATGTTTTCTTGGTGCATACAAGCAAAAAAAAAAAAAAATTAACTTTCTTTTCCACAAATTTTGGCATGTGGTTTTTTAATTGTCAAGAAACAGTGAAGTATTTTCACTGCAGTTCTACATGACTTTTGTTTGGGTGAATATCTACTATGACTAGACATCCAAATGAAAGAATGTGACTAAAACAGGAGATTGTATTTTGAAATAAGATGTTGATTTCATCATATAGTTCAAACACTTCTTGCGACACTTTCCCACTGATGATGGGAACATGTGCCCTGTTTGGTTTTCTATGTGTAATGCTTTGAAACACTTACCATTAAGTGCTTTAACTTTTAGAAAACTTTGAAGGAAGTAGTGGTATTTTTAGCAATAGTAACTGGAGATTACATGAATAGGAGTCATATGTTTAGTCTTCCTCAGCCTAGGCACCTACATCTGATCCAGTTTTCTAGATACCTTCTGTTGTCAATCAGTAAAAATGGGAATTTCTATTTCATCCACTCCTAAGTTAAATGTCCAGAACGCATGAAATTAATCATGTTTTAAAGACTTCTCTGTTTTTTTGAGTGCTAAAGGAATCTAAAGGAAAAGTTCTAATGTCCATTTTGCATAAATCCAAGATGATGCCACCCTACATGATTGTTATCCTATACTAATACAGTGTATTTTGCTACCTAGGGACCTTGAAATATAAGAACATTCTTTTTAGAGATATGCACCCATGGTTAGTGATTTTGAACTTGTTGTGTCTTTAAACATTCTTGTATGTTACATGGCTAATAATTCTCTCATGTTTCAGTGATACTGACTTAGTTGTACTACTTTTAATATTATTAAAATATCTGGAAATTTTAAGATTACTTTTTGGTTTGTAAATCTTCTCTCATCTTCCAATTACTTTCCTCGTACCCATAATTCCCTTTCTTCCATCAACACCTAAGAAAAAAACACAACTGGGAGAATAACTGATTTGTCTAATAATTGGCCAGATTTGCATTCTTTTGTAGCTGATAGGAATCTATGGATCTGTTATATTGTCTTCTTGTTCTGTGAATGAGTTGAGAGTTGAACAGAGTTCAGTCTTTTTATAACAAGATCCCCAAACACTTCTCTATCAGTATCAGCTTGCAGCACCAATTTTGTCATGATTCAAACCTTACTCATACTGCTTTTCTGTAGAGGAATCCTTTGCTTATTCTGGAACAGAACTTACTTGACTGAAATTTTTAGTTCTTTTGCAAGAATGAACTTCACCCACGTGTTGCTTCCAGATTTGCAGAACTTCCCAAGAACTCTGCAATGACTTTCAGAATAGGACTGGAACAAGAGAAGACATCAGGTGTTCTATTTGGCCTCCCCTAAAAGGGGGACTGATATTATGTCCTTGGAAGGAGAATTTCACTCAAAAAATCTTCTAGAGCAGTTCTGTTTTAATTTTTTTGAATTATTGGAATATACTCAAATGTCAGAATTAATAGCTTCTTATTTTGGCATTGCTAAGCTTTAAGTGTGTGCAATTAAGTAGCTGAATCTGCTGTTACTTGCCTCATCAGAGTAGTTGTAATTTCCAGAGCAGCGAGTAAATACACAAAGTGCAGCTGGTTTTACTTCTGGACTGTCTTTGCAGGAACTATTCAATCCATAAGAAAGCAAGACTTCATAACTGTTACCGTAAAACATTTAATTAAGGAACATAAGGTTTTAAAGCTGGAGAGAAGGAGCATTTTCACTGATGAAATTATGCTCTTATCAGAGACATGTACAATAACTGCCCGGGACTCCATTCCACGTATGGGTGCTGGTGCTAATCCTGCAATAAGTGCTTAATTTTGAATACCTTAGTGATCTTGTAAAGTTCAAAGTTAAATTAAATTTTCCTGCTACATAAATATAAACATGTTTATATATTTATGCAAATATGTTTATCCTTAGGTGCTTGTAACATCAAGATCTCTTGACAGCGTACCTTCAATGACTTAAGTGTTCCCAGAGGTACTCATTAAAATCTCATTTTTATTTATATTCACCTTAAAAAGACATAATCCATAAATGATTCATGTCTTTTTTTCCAAAATATAAATAAAATATAGGATAGTAGCTTTGAAGATTTACAGTGCTTAAGCAAAACTGGTGGCTGGCATTCATTTTATTGAAGTAATCATTTGATTAAACTTTTGGCTTCTTTGTTTGTAAGCTTATCTCTGCTTCATAAACAGAAAGTAAAAATCTAAGGACACAGTACAATTTCACCTTGAGTCCCCTAACTTCAGTTTTAATTTACTGGATTCCACAGAGTCTCAGTGCTGCAAAGTGCATTGAGGAGTGGAGAATCAGGCACTATGACTGTAAGAATTGTTCTGGTTTTTCATTGAAGCAACAGACTCTGTAATGAAACATTTTCTGGTAGTGACCTGAAATCGTATGATTGTCAAGTGAGAAGAGAATGTAATCAACATTAGAGATGATTGTAAGAGGCTCATGGCCCTTTACCTGAATAATTACTTCAGCTTAACACATTTTTATCATCACAGGAAGGTATAGAAAAATCTGGGGGGGGGGGGAAAAGAAAAGGTTTAAGAAAAAGAAAACAAAAACAAACCACAAAACACTGTCTCCTATGGGCTAGACTTGCAGAAAGACTACACCTCCTAGAATGGGATGCGGCAGTTCATTCAGAATGAGGTTTAATGTGTATTAGGTGACTGCATTTATAATAATGAACAACACAGTACAGCAATTAGGCTTATACTAAAATAAGAAACTGTAGAGCTGCAATTTTTTGAAGATGATTTGGTTATGAAATGCAATTTGGTACGTAATAGCCTTAAACAAAATGTTTGTAAATATTTTGAAAAGCCAAGAGAAAGAATTAGTTCACGGTAATGCCACATAGTTATATTCCTAATTTGTTTATTTGAATGCTGAAAAATGTTTGAGATATTTCAGTGGGACTTTTCTGAAGTGTTTTAATTTCACTGAAAGTTCTCAGACTTGAAATTTTTATTTCAGTTTGGGAATAAAAAACATTAAAGTGATTCATGCTTTGAAAGTTCTATTTTTCTGTATTGTTCTTTAAAAATCAAATAACGTCACATAATACAAATTCTCTTGTCTTTCACACAGCACCAGAGTTTATACCTGTGCAAAAAGTGTATAAGATCACCTTTACCACTGTGATTTAGAAGCTCTTTATATTTACTTAGTCAAATGTAAACAGTAACCTGAGTGCGAAGTACTTGACCCTATGCTCAGAGAAACAGAACTGAAGTGGCAAATGAGAGTAAGAGAAGAATGAATTTATATAATGGAATTTCTTCAGGATTATTTCACCTGATGTTATAAAAAATTTACCTGACAAGGTATTCAGATATATGTATTGCTTAGGTCAGTCAAAGCTCTAACCAATGGCTTTCCAGAAAAATGTATTAAAACTTATTAAAGGAACATAGTTCCTCCTGTAGGAAGGAAAAAATACTTTCCTCACTAAACCTGAGGAATATTCTCCTCACAGACACACATGTTAAATCCTTGCAGAAGCAAGTATATTTCATTTGATTATTTTAATATGCTCTTGCTGAAGAATGTCAACATAACTTCAGGTGAAAGATGGTTCCGGGAATGCATGATGTTTAGGCAGTATCTGTAATACAAATCGTAAGAAACCTGTATTTTAACGGGCACTAATTTATTTTGAGTTTATGAGGCATCACAATTATTAGAAGGAAGCCACTTGACATTACTAGGCAGAGAATAAGGTTTCTGCTAGTAGCAGGGTGTCTTATTTCTTCACAGCCGGTACAAAACCTCACCTTGTTCAAAAGCCACACAAATACTATCTTCAAGCAACAAGATGGGTCTAGGTTACCAAGCCACTTCATGTTGCTTTTTGCAGCAGAGCTCAAATATTTCTTGTTCATGCAAGCAGACCTGATCTATACTTCCTACACAACTGCATTTTCAGAAGACTTTGTCTATGGAGTTGTGTCCTCTGCTGCTACAAAGGAAAGGACTGTGTAAAGAACATTATAAATATTGTTTCCTCTCTAGTCCAGGCAAAATACAAATGCCATAAAGATCTTTTCCCTACTCCATCAAAAATATATTTCTTTTCCACTGCTTAAATCCCAGGCTTCTTCTACTAATTTGACCTTAAGTTATTCTGAGATGTGTATTTTGCTGTAAAAAGCTAGGGAGAAGCAAGGAAAATAGAAAGAGGAGAAAATAAATTAGAATTCGCTCTTAAATTATTGATTAATAAGGAAATATATTCCTGAATATTATTTTTAAAAGGCAGTTAAATGTGGGTTGTATTATGTTTAAGTAAGTAAGTATAGCCTGAACTTGTTGAACACTTTCAGAATTTGTACATGTTCACTGAGTTGTCCCCAGTTTCAACTTCTTTTAGAGCGTAATAAAGGCTACTGATTTGGGCACAGTTGCAATTAAAAAATACCTTGAGAAAGGGAAAGCATAGCATAAATCTTTTTACTATTTTTGATCAAGAGCATAATCTTTTCATAACTTTTGGCTGTTCATTATTCTAGTTTTAATTCTTTTTCTTCATGCTTCTAGTTACTTAACAATTTATATTGCTTTTAGTCTTTTTGACCTGGAAGGCAAATATTCAGTGTTACTTTACATATCATTCTATGATTTAACAGATTTTTCTCAATATAAATGCATGCTATGTGTTCACTTGCCTGAAAACACACACACACACACAAAAAAACCCACAAAAATTATCCCCAAATGAACCTCCACAAGATTCTGTTTTAACTGGCAACTGAATTTAGTTTGAAAAACACTGGGAAAAATGCAAATTCTGTGTCTGGTACGATCCTATTAAGGTCAAGGGCAAGGTCTTCTGGAATATTTGCTATGACTTTTTGCTCTTTACAGTTCTGCTAGGCTTCCAAATGGCATAGTATTATTCTGTTTCCAGGAAAAGTAGTCAGGGATTTTAAGCAGGGGCATAAAAGTAGTGAATGAGCATAGGTATTAATAAATAGGAAATGGTGAGTAAGGAACATTTACGAATATTTTGTTCACATATGCATACACAGATTTTCAGAAAAGATATTCATTATTTAAAGATGAAGAAAGAAAATAGGAAAACCTTTTAAACTATCTAATAACATGGTTTAGGGAAATATCTATGAAAAATTAAATTGAACGGTTTGAGGGGTTTTTTTGTTTTGTTTTGGGTTTTTGTGTCTTGGGTTCTCTGGGTTTTTGGATCTCTTTTTTTTTTTTAATTCCCAACAATTATCTCTGAGATTAACAACATATCCCTTATTTTCAAGTTGCTATAATTGTAATTGTGACAGTGGTATACTGTAATCTGTGTCTTTTCAGTTTTATGATCTGCAGAAAATCATCCCCCCTTTGTAGCAGGTGAATATACAGAATTTGTTTGGTAGGCTGGTTCATGCATAGTTAGCAAGCTGTAAAGACAAATTTGATAGCTAAAAATTGTAATCTGTTTTGGCAAGGCATGAAGTACTAAAAACTGAGTCTTCAGTTACAAATTTTCAAGTTGTTTGAAACTGAAAGAGTTCAGAAGGTTTCAGGTGAAAAAATACTTACAAATGGGATAAGAACCTTCTGTTATCCCACGAAAAAGCAACTCATTTTTATCGTTAGGACTCCAACAACAGATAAAGGGAAGCGTTGGAGGTATTTTTGATTTTATGCATGTGTTTGAATATGTAGTCTCCATGTCTGGGCATAGAAGTGTTTTAGCAAGATTATTTATAAGACAGAAAAACTATTAGATAGAAATACTGGATAGCCATAAATGAACCTCTGATTAGTACTAATTTCTCTTTATTCCTTGAAAGTAGACATATTAGGATTTATTTTAATATTTTCAGAAAAGTGATGCTTCTTTCAATACACATGGTCAAATATTACCAGAATGAACTAAACCTTTCACTTGCAACCATAACACTTCAAGAATGAGACCTCTGAAAGAAAATCACAGCATATTTTCATGAGAGCATTTGAGTTATGCCTCATGAAATTCCTGGTGAATTCCTGAAAGGGGTGGAAATTTAATCTATTATTTATACCTTCTGTACTCTATACTGCTATAGATAATTACATTTGCTAATATTTATATGTAGTAGTATTATCTTTATCATATTTCCAGGGGAGAAAAGGGAGTAAGTTGTTTTTTTCATTTGAAGAAGTAACTTTTAATGGTGCAGGTTGTGCATTGAACAGTAACATTATTTAAGTGAAATCCTCAACATATTTTTTGAGTCAGAAAAGTTGTTTTAAATTTAGATTCATGAAAGCCTATGAAGTCCCGAGGAGTTAATTACTGTTGAATACTAATATTTAAAATTCTTTGTTGTTCCTTCTGCAGAAAGCTTTCATTAATTCTTCCCAGAACTTCATATTTGCCACTGAATGTTCTAATGTTCATGTTGATACACTACATGCTCAAGTTACAAGCTGATTGCTTTGCTTTTCTGTGAAGAAAAGAACATTTTTCTAAGAAGAACATTTACAATGAACATATCATGTGCTGATGCTATTTTCAGCTATCCCCATTACAGAGGCATGCAGACCTTTTTCTGAAAAATACGTATCTGCTGTTATAATATCTCTATTTATACACAATACTCTTATAGGTGCTTTAGTTCCATCTCATCATTAGCTTGTTCCCTCCTATCTTCTTTCTTGTTTGTCACCTTTTTCTAAATTAAAAGACTAATTTTTTGCAAATATGCACAGGCTTCACTTTACTTGGTGGTATTGAAGGTAGAAAACAAATGAAAGGAATATTTTAAAAAATGCTGAAATACTTTGCTGCATCTGATTTCTATTCACAATAAATGTGTCAGTGTGAAATTGGGCAATTAATTTTGGGACAGAACTTTTTTAGTCAGTGGCCATATATACTTCTGAAATCTGCTGAGTGCTTACCAGCTCGTAGAATTACACTCATTTCCTATTAAATATGATTAAGTTTGATATTACTCATTTCAAAAGAAAGGTCATAATTTATCTTAAAGTCTTCTGCATTGTGATCAAGTGTTTTAGCCTTTCATGAAAAAAATTCTGCAGCAGAGCATGAAAAACATAATTAATATAAAGCATTGATATGTAACCATGAAAATAATAATCAGCATGGCTACTCCTTGATTAAAAACTGGGCATTTTCCCAACTTTTTAAAATTCATAGATATAGAGTAATTTGCTAACTTGAAGATGTTTTCTAAATTACATGATCCATAACTCCATGCACATTCGTACCCTAGCAAACAAGAAAAAAACCCTGTAAGGTAAACAACAGCGTTAATCAAAATACTAAAAGCCCTTGGTTCATGTCTCTGATGTATCATTAGAAAACAAACACAAAATACCAAAGAGATCAGGGATTTGTAATTCCTTCATAAAAGTAATACATTTAGAGCAAGTTCCAGCACTACTGATGGCTTGATTCTTCTGAACATTTCAGGAAAAAGCAGTCAGATGTATGTGTTTCTGACTTAAGCACATCAGTTCAAAATTAACCTTTTTGGGAGGAGGAACCATGAGGAAGCAGACAAAGTGCTGAGGTAGTCTAACTATAAGCCAAACTACTATGTGTTGCCACACACACAATTGTTGTATTTTGTATAAATGTCCTGAGGACTAGTTGAAGGTCAAGGTAATCTTCATTAGAAATTAAGGATAAAAATTTGATAGAATTCAAGGCTCTTTCAGGACACAAGTGAGAATGTGAGCATTCAGGGTAACGACACTGAGGAAATGCAGTTGAGAGGAGGGGAAGTGGTGAGCAAAGTGTGATGGATGGTTGAATGACTGACTGCATCCTCCCTGGCAGGTTGTGCTTTCAGCTGCTGAGCTATCCTGGCTCATAATCTAGCAACCTATTTCTGTTTGGTACTATTTATTGCAAGAGCATTTTTTTTTCTCTTTGCTTTCTGTCAAGATTATTATATTATCTAGTTTTATGGAATCAGTGCAGCCAGCTGTAAATATTATATGAAATAGAAAAAATAATTCTGCCAAATATGCAGAGGAACTACAGAGAAACCTTTCCAACAACTGTTGAACAATGTTACTTTCATTGCTCTTACACAAACACATAGGAAATGTCAGAAATACAGGTTACCATTCCCCAAACCATGATAGAGAATCTAACACAAAAATAGTTGCATGACATGTTAATATTTTGAAATTCATTGATACTATTTTTGGATTTTTTCCTGTCTGTCTTCTCTAAAGCCTGCCTAAGAGTATGTGCTGTTTTAGAGGTAAACTGGCAGGAGAAATGAACCCGACTCAAGAGATATTACAAGTCAAAGTTACAATTTACTTAAAAAGATTGCAACAAATACAATGATACAATGAAAAATTGGGTTTAACCTACAAAAAAAACAGATGTATAAGCCAGCACCCTGGGGCATGAACAGAATGGTGTTCATTAGCCCCTCTGCTAAGCACCACGTGGTCCCCCGAGTACAAAGTAAAAGGAAAGGAAAACCTGCTGGTGAGGATGATGGTCGAAGTCTTGAGTGGCAGTCACAGTCCTGTTGAGGTTCTGATCTTCCTCTGGGTATGACAAGTGGTACCAGAAGTCCCAAAACCTGAAGATTATGTATGCTTAGGTTCAGGTGGGAATGCCCAGTACCTTCCCCCAGGGCAGGAAGTTTCACAATGGGTGATTTAACTCTGTGAGTCATGGGATATTTTGGAATCTTTGATGGCCCATTAGCAGACATGACCCCTCAGGCTGGGTGTGAAGGTACTAATGCCTCCCCGAAGAGGAGTTAACAAGGCTGAGTCATTGGTGTGAAGACAAGAACACTTTCCTATCTGACAGGGTTCTTTAACACCCAGCTTGTAGCCTGAGGTGTCAGGTGTGCCCTGGGAAGCTGCTGCAAATGGTCCATTATTAATGGGTGTAGAATACACAGTTTTAGTTACACCCACACACTGATAAGCTGGTACCAGCTGCTATAACTAGGACAGAATACTAAAAGAATTTAGCCAAAGGTTTTTGAACTAGAGATAAGACTGTCACAGAGTGCTTAGTATTTTGACTTAGTACTGCTTGAGAAAAATAGCATATTTTGAAAGGTTTTTTCCAACTTAATGAACATGTTTTAAATATGATCAGAATCAGTTTTCAGTTGCCTTTCCTCTGAGTGTCAGAGATAACATTCCAATAACAGTACTAAAGTACTTGCTTAAAGCCTTTGTAGTTGAATGAGTTTTTGCAAGTGGACTTTATATTTTGTTAGGAAAAAAAAAAAATTAAAAAAAAAAAGGAAAGAGCAAAAGAAAAACAAAGTTGAACTGATCTTAGTAGTTTATGTTAATATTAATTCTTGGAGCTTCTTGGGCTTTTCCAGCCTTGTGGGAAACAAATAAGGAATAAAAGTGGACTGGAAAGATAGCTGCATTGACTCTGCAGAGCAGATGGCTGAAAATGTGTTCAAATCACTTGACTTGACAGGATGTAGCGTTAGTGCAATTTGAAATATTATTATTGCATTTACTTTCAACTTCTTTCAGCAATTCACTTCATTTGAAAAGATATCATACTGTTCACACTGAGTCATTTCATCTTGCTTTGGGTTGATGTCACTATGAACACTGTAATGACATCGCCAATATATGTTAAAAAAATTAACAGGAAAGTTCATCTCTAGTTCCATACTAAAGTTAGTGCAAGTAGAAAACTAGAAAGCATAAATGCACTGGCAATATGTGAAACCAAGTACAGAGTGATCTTTAATTATATCACTGCATTACAGCAGTGAGAAATCAAACAAGGATAAATGGAACAGTTCCTCCTGGAAACTATGCTAAAGCACATGGAGTATAGGGAGGTGATTTGAGACAGCCAGCGTAGCTTTGCCAAGGATAAGGCCTTCCTGACCAATCTGTTGGCCTTCTATTATGGAGTGACTACATCACTGGACAAAGGAAGTGTTAAAAATGTAAAAAAAGCCTTTTACATGGTCCCCCACGACATCCTTCTCTCTAAATTCAAGAGAGATGGAATTGATGAGTGGACTGTTAGATGGATAAGAGGGTGGTTTGATAGTCCCATCTAGAGGGTAGCGGTCAATGTTTCAGAGTCCTGATGGGCTAAATGATGCTTAAGGTATTTTCCAACCCAGGCCATTCTAAGACTCTGTGATTCTATGATGTAGTTTCAACCCCCCTGCCATGGCCAGGGACACCTTCCACTAGACCAGGGTGCTCAAAGCCCCATCCAACCTGGCCTTGTACACTCACAGGGATGGGGCATCCACAGCTACTCTAGGCAACCCTTCCAGTGCCTCACCACCCTCACAGGGTAGATTTTCTTCCTGATATCTAATCTAAACCTGCTCTCTTTCAATTTGAAGCCATTACCTCTTGTTTTATCACTACATGCCCTTGTAAAAGCTATTGTCCCATCTTTCCTTTATGCTCCCTTTGGGCACTGGAAGGTCATATCTAGGTCATTCTGAGGCCTTCTCTTTTCTATACCAAACAATCCCAATTCTCTTAGGCTTTCCTAATAGCAGATGTTCTGCACCCCCTAATCATCTTGAAGTCCCTTCCAACCCAGGCAATTCTATGTTTCCACAAAATAAATTAAACACTAAAACCTAGAGTATATACATCTAAAGAAACTTTCATTTCTACAATGAATATACGTATATATTAGATCCAAAGATGACCTCATTGTAGACATAAAAGACAGTGGCAGTTTGATACTGCTAGAATCCCATCCCTGCTATTGTAACCATTGTGATTAGTTTTGTGACTACATTTGAATTGCAGAACATTTTTTCATCCCTCAGATAAAGTGTTTTCTGTTTATGAAAGAACTTTTTTTTTTTTTAAATTTTGATAAGAAAAAATTGAAGAATAAGAAAAGGCAGTAAGATTTCAAGTGTCCTAGATTCTAGTCCTCTCACAAATTAATGGAGTGTACCTAATACATTTGGAGTTGCGTTATTTGACCTGTGGACTGAGCAAGATAGAGATTTTATGCCAAATAAATCTTCCTTTATTCTTTTTCACGGCCTTAAAAGTGATCTACCTGTACTATTACCTTGAGGTCTTATGAAAGGGAAATATTGTTATCTCATTTGCATCCTTTAAGCTTTTATTGATCCTACTCATAAAGTTGTTGCATTGTCTCCAGAATCACATAATTTTTTGAAGTCTATATTTTCTTAGGTCTGAAAAAAAGAATATAAATGGTTAGCTTTGTGTATATGAATGTGTGTGTATCTCTGAGAATGTAACTATATGAGAAAGAATATTAAATTTATAGTGCATAGTTTGATCCTTCTATTCATTTCCACAAAATAGAAAGCAGTATGTTTTTTTAAAAAGAAACTAGTGTTCAGTTTGTGTTTAAACCACATTAGCAGAATAAGCATCTTTTAGTGGGAAAAACATGATTATTCATTCAAATATTTTATTTATAAATCTATTATTGGTGTAACCTTTTTTATTGCTTTTCATTTACAACAGTATGGCTTAGCAGAAGAAGGAAGATTTAAATGGTGGTTGAAAAGCTGAACTTGGAAGTGAGAGGAAAATATGGATTATTGCTATCTTTGTTATTATATGCAATAATTATTCTCACTTGTAAGCTGTACAGGGGAGTTTCTGAGTTCAGGAACCCGTGCAGTAGCTGCATGACCCGGGAGCCTTTGCAGCCAACCAAGTGAGCAGAGGGTGGTGCTGGGACATTTCAATGGTTCCAGGGAGTGTGAGCGACCTGAAGCGCAGCAAACAGGGGCGTGGCACATCAGCGAGGGTGTGGCATGGCACTGAGTGTGTGACAGGGCAGCTTGCACAGCTTTTTCCCGGGACGGGCTCCTCTCTGATCATCCAGGAGCAGCCAATAGAGGCAGCAAACAGACTCAGTAGCTGATAAGGAAGAGCAAAGGGATCCTTTCAGCCCACGTTTTATTAGCATGATAGTTTAAACTTCCTCAGTTATGGTGTTGACACACCATAGAGCTCAGTCCCTTGCAGCTTCAGGAGTCACTGAACCAGCTGTGACATAGTGCTCCAGACAGACAGACCTGCTGATGGCAGACACAGCCCAGGTCACATGTTGCCAGATGTGCCTGATGCATCTTCATGAGGCTGGGGCCAACAGTTATTATGCAGAAAGTGTACTGTGGCTGAAGAGCTGTGTCACCAAGTGAAAGAGGTACAGGAAGAAGTGAACAGGCTTTGTAATGTTCAAGGAAATGAACAGGCTTTGTAATGTTCAAGCAAATGAGCAAGAGAGAGACTGATCATTTTCAGAGACTACAGTCTGAAGACTCTCAGGAATCTTGAACTTCTGTTGCAGTGGAGAAGCAGGTGGACACAGAACCCCACAGGGTCAAAGGACTGTTACTCAAGGGTCTGTTAAAGATGAAGGCAGAAAGCAGGTAACCAGGAGGAAGGTTCCTTCTCAAAACCTGACAGGTAGGATTGGCACCTTCTACAACAGGTGTGAGGCTCTGGAACTAAAAGACCAGACAATTTATGACGTAGACAAAGGTCCTTCTGAGGCAGTGGGGCCTCCAAAAACAACATCACTTGTATTCCACATCAAGACATCCTCTGTTAACAGGAGAAGAAGAGTAGTTGTAATAGGAGACTCCCTACTAAGGGTAGCGGGGTGCCTGATATGCAGACTGGACTCAGCTCACAGGGGTGTCTGCTTTTTCCCAGGGGCTCAGATAAGGATCATTACTCCCAGTCTGTTGAGGCCCTCTGATTACTCTCTGCCTTTGGTTGCTCAAGCTGGTCAGACCAAAGAGAAGTGAGAGGGCAATCAGAAGAGACTTCAGGGCCCTGGGCAGAGGGATCAGGAGCACAGGTGGTGATTTCCTCAATTCTTCTGGTAACAAGAAATGATATTGATAAGAATAGGCAGATCCATCAGCTCAATGAGTGGCTCTGAGGTTGATGTATTCAGGAAAAAAAGAAAAAAAAGTGGGTTTTGACCATGGAATGATCTACTCAACACCTGGTCTACTCAACACCTGACGGGATGCACCTTTCTCAGAGGGGAAAAAGAGTTTTAGTGCAGGAATTAGTGGGGCTTGTTGACAGAGTTTTAAACTAATTTGGAAGAGGAAAAGGGACAAAACCAGACTCACCAGTGATGAGTGATGGGATGCTGTGTCAAAACTTGAGGAAATGAATATTAATGGGACAGGACCCCTCAATCTGCTTCAGGAGGTGTTGGCTACAATATACCACACCTGAAATGCACCAATGCACACAGCATGAGGAACAAAGGAGCAGTTCAAAGCTTTGGTTGTGTTCCAGAGATCTGGCATCATTGGCATAAGTGAAACCTGGTGGTTTGAGTCCTGTGACTGGAGTGTCCTGGTGGTTACAGGCTCTTCAGGAGGGATAGGCAGGGCAGAAGGGGCAGAGGGGTGGGACTGCATGTAATAGAAGGGTTAGATTGTAGGGAGCTCACAGTTGGCAGTGTCACAGTTGAGAGACTCTGGGTGAGAATCAAGGGGCAAATAGTGCAGATGTCATTAGTGTGGGAGTCTGCTATAACCCCCCAGGCAGGACAATGATGCCAACAAATTATGCTTTGAGAAACTAAGGGACACTTCCAAATCAATTGTCTTTGTCCTTATGGGGGACTTCAACTTGTCAGAAATTAACTGGGAGTATTACACAGCTGGTACAGCCCAGGACAGAAGATTTCTAAAAAACCTGGATGACAACTTTATGGAACAGGTCCTAAGGTAGCTGACTCAGAAAGATGCCCTTCTTGATCTGCTGCTTGTCAACAGAGCACTTTGTCTTCTGAGCAAAGTGCAGATTGGTGGCTGTCTTGGCCACAGTAACCACTTAGCAATCGAGTTTAAAATCTCTGTTGACAGGAGGAAAAGTGCCAGTAAAACCTCAGCTCTGGACATGAGGAGAACAGACTTCAGTCTGCTCAGGAAATTAGCGAATAAGATCCCTTGGAAAAATGCTTTTGTCTATCAGTGTTGGTCACTTCTAAATATCACCTCTCAAGGGCACAGGAGCAGGCAATTCCCAAATGTCAGAAGTCAAGCAGGTGAGGCAGAAGGCTGAGGAGAATGCTTGGCTAAGCAGGGATCTTCTCATGGAGATAAGGCAAAACCCAAAGATTTATTACCAATAAATCTGCACAGGTCAAGGAAAATGGGAAGAATTCAGAAATGATGCTTGCTGCTGTATGGAGAAAAAATATGTGGCCAAAGTTCAACTGGAGATGAAGCTGGCCAGAAATAAGGGAGTGGCGAGGGGTTGGGAGGGCAGGGCAACAAAAAGAGATTTTTCTAATACATTAGTGACAATAGACAGTATTGAAATATCACTGTCCCTTTACAGAATAAGGATGGTCACCTCATAAACAGGGACAGAGACAAGGCAGAGGTATTTAATGCTTTCTCTGCCTTTGTCTTCAACATGAATGGCTAAGGGGGTCTCAGTGCCCTGAGCTGGAGGACCATGACTGCGAGAATGATCAGCTCCCAGTCAACCCTGAAATTGTGTGGGATCTGCTGCTCCAGTTGGATCCCTACAAATCTATGGGATGGGATTTGTCCCAGAATCACTGAGGAGCTAGATCATGTCATTGCAATACTTCTCACAATGATTTTTGAGCAGTCTTGGAAATCCAGAGAGGTCCCAGCTGACTGGAAGCTGGTGAATATTGTCCCCATTTTCAAGAAGGGCAAGAAGGAGGACCCCAGAAAGTACAGGCATTTCAATCTCATTGCAGTGCCAGTAAAGTTATGGAGATTATTCTGGGAGATATTGAAAAACACCTGAAAGACAACACAGCCATTGGTCACAGCCAGCATGGCTTCATGAGAGGAAAGTCCTGCTTATCGAACCTGATTTTCTTTTTGGACAAGGTAACCCACCTAGCTGATCAAGGGAAACCAGCTGATGTAGTAGTTTTGGATTTTAGCAAAGCTTTCAATACTGTCTCTTACAGGATCCTTCTGGGCAAAATGTTCAGTACACAGTTGGATAAACACATCATGTGGTGAGTGAGCAATTGGCTCACTGGTCAAGCACAACAAATGGGGTAAAATCAGACTGGTGACCTGTCACTAGTGGGATACCACAAGGCTCCATCTTGAGCCCATGAATGACTTGGACACAGGACTGGAAGGGATATTAAGCAAGTTTGCAGATGACAGAAAACTGAGAGGAGTTATTGACTCTTTCAAAGGCAGGGAGACCCTGCAGAGAGACCTGGACAAATTAGAGGACTGAGCAATCCCCAACTTTATTAAGGTCAACAAGGGAGAGTGCCAGATTCTGCACCTGGGATGGGACAACCCTGGCTGCACATACAGCCTGGGGAACAAGATGTTAGAGAGCAGTGTTGCGGAAAGGGACCTGGGGATCCTGGTCAATGGCCAGTTGAATATGGCCAGCAGTGCCCTGGCAGCCAGGAGGGCCAACCATGTCCTGGGGGGCATCAGGCAAAGCATTGCCAGCCGGTCAAGGGAGGGAATTGTCCTGCTCTGCTCTGCACTGGAGTGGTCTCACCTTGAATATTGTGAGCAGTTTTGGGCACCGTAATATAAGAGAGATATTAAGTTATCAGGGAGCAACCAAAGGAGCGCAGCAAAGATGGTGAAAGGCCCTGAGGGGAAACTGTGTGAGGAGTAGCTTGGATCACTTGGTCTGTTCAGCCTGGAGAAAAGGAGACTAAGAGGAGACCACAAGGCAGTTCCAACTTCCTTGTGAGGGGAAGAGGAGAGGCAGACACTGATCTTTGGTTTGTGGTAACCAATGATAGAACCCAAGGAATGGTCTGAAGTTGTGTCAGGGGAGGTTTAGATTGGATATTAGAAGGCGGTTCTTCACCCAAAGGGTGTTGAGTGCTGGAACAGACTCCCCAAGGAAGTGGTCACAGCATCAAGCCTGACAAAGCTCAAGAAGTGTTTGGACAACACTTGTGGACACATGGTGTGACTCGGAGTTGGACTGGATGATCCTTATGGGTCCCTTCCAACTCTGCATATCCTGTGATTCTGAGAGGTCTTGGTATTCACTGAAGACTGATGACAGCAGCCTCATCCTCACATTTTGCACAGTACACATGTACAAGTGTACAGATGTACAAGTGTTGAGCCATCAAGACAGAACATAGGTTTCAGATTTTTATAGACTTTGTACGAAATGTCATAGAAAGCTCCAAAGTGCATGATCCAGTCTCTGCTCACATAGCTGAAATTATTTTTGCCATCTTTCCCTTGACATATGATGGACAATGTGAAAAGCTGCTATTTTTTCTTGCCATCTGAAGTATTTGTGTCCTGCTGCACAGCTCTTCCTGAAACAGAAAGATATAAAATAAAAATACAGCTGGGAGAGTGTTAGCATATTATGATAATGGTCTTAAATTTGGTTTAGTGAGTGTATAATCTTTTGTGGCTGATAGTTTGTAGGTGTTAAGGGAGAGATCAGAGTAAATAGTCTTGTGGGTCTTCTGACTTAACATCTGTTATGCAGTTACTTCAGGCTTTGGGAAAGTAGATTCCAAGATCCAGCAGTCCTTTACCGAATTAACATGCATTAATGTATAGCAACATTGTGGCAGCGTTAGAGTATTCAAACAGCTCAATCTTCCTTTGGCTAAAAAGAAAAAAATATGCAAGGAATGTAGACCCATGCTGGCATGTGAGTGTTGCTTAAATAATTGTAGAAGATGTTAGATGTGAAATGAACTTTGTACATGGCTATAAAACATATGATGATAGGCAAACAGATGGAATTTATGTAAATTCATCTGTTAAGGTATGAATATGCATTATTTTAAAAGACTCCAAAACCAAGTTTATGCACAGATGTGAGAAGGAAATGTTCAATTTACTTATCACATTGGAAGAGTTCCTAGATAACTTGGGGAGCTTCAACTAACTTTATGGCTTGTAGGACAATTAATATTTCCCACGTGCACAAATTTTAAATCAAAATACTGGAACATACATAGAGAAAACCTCAAATTAAGTGGCAGTGTGGTAGTAAATGCACATCATTAACTTAAGGAAAACATCTCAAAGGGAGTATTATGTTTAAAGGAATTTTAAACTCATCATACAGTCCAAATTTAGGTCATTTGAAAGTACAAAGTCAGACTCGTCAGACAGCTTTGCCTTTCTTCTTGTGTCTTCATCCACTGCCTACCTAAATTATTACGTACATATTTGAGCTCAGCTATTAGGTCTTGTAGGTGAAGCTAACATTATGTGCTTTGTTCTGAAAAGCTGTAGCTGGGCTGGTGGTGCTGGCCTGCCATGATGAAGATCTTCAGAGAGACAGTTCTCTTGTTCCTGATAAGGAACTATCTGCGCTGTCTGCAATTATCTTCCTTAAAGGAGAGGGGAACTTAACATTTCTGGTCAACCCTCAGAAAATAGAACCAACCAAACACTAAAAGCAAATTTCTCTTCTAAACCCCTAAACAAACAAGGATCTGTCTCATTTTCCTGTAATTCAGGAGAAGAAAGGAAGGATTGATGAAACCATATTAAAGTATATTAATGTTGTAGTCAGTGTTCCTCTGGAGCAAATATTAGAGCAGAGCTCATCTTTGCCCTTGATTATGGTTGGAAAACTTTTGTCAGTGCTGTACATGCTGTGTTTTTGATTCATAATTTTATTTTAAAAGCTAAAAATATATCAGTATTTTGCAACAATCTTTTTGAATATAATTCTTATTTTTTCAACACTTGATATCTGTGTGTGGATTTACATAATCTTTTTCATTTGGTCTCACACCTATCTTTCTGTCTTTTCTTGCTGTCTTTATTTAATGACTGCTAGCAGGTCTATCTGCATCGTACCTGAAGTGTTTATGTACAGGTACAATTCCAGGTTCTGCCTGTAATGAACGAATTTAGAAATAGTGTGGTCAATTATTTCCCTGCTATAATGCCTCTTTTATGTATTATTTCCTTTGTGGGTTTTTTGTTTTGTTTTGTTTTGTTTTAATGCCTCATCAAAGAAACATTTTAAGTAAGACTACAGCAATGCAAGATTTATTATAACAGTAATTCGAGGGAAAATCAGAATGTTAACAAACAAGAAATTTTTAATTTTCAATTTTGTAAATACTTACATCACAGGAAGAATTTGGAAATAGATTTTGAAATAATTTTTTTAATCATTATTTTTATATCTTTTAAGTGAAATATTTTTATTTTCTTTAGCAATGACAATTAAATCTCTTTTTTAAAATTGCCATAGATTTAGTTTATTTTCAAAATTATAAATATTACTTGATATTAGGATGAAACATTTTGCTTTGAGATAAACAAAGAGTTCCAGTTCAAAGGGTCTTTCTCTGACTCAGGGGAAATATTTATATTGTTTGCATATTTCAGAAGGGTTTGCTTTCTAATTCAAACATGAGTCAAACCACTAATTTTCCAAACATAGCTCTATAAATTTATAAAAATCAGAATTGAAGTTATGCTTCAGCATAGTTATGAGAGCACAAGTTTATTAAGACAGAAGAAGTAAGCGTAATATATTTGGGATGTGCTTGTTGTGTGATTTCTCCATTCTTCATGTTTCACTGCTTTCTCCATATGGCCTCAAAGGGGAAAGCCTACCTTGCCATGGTTCTGCTCAGTGGTTCCCTGCAAATGGAAGTAAAGAAATGTCAGGTGTGCTGTCATATAAGCTGTCGGTTACATGTTTTAGTGCTTTGTGAGTGTTTAAAAGCCTTTTAATAAATCTCTGGGTTATTGTCCATTTGGTAGTCCATTCCATGCTGTAGATGTTGAAGTCTGGTGATTTCAGCATATGGTTACGCTTAAGCTGCAGCTGAGTGAGTGGCAGAGATCTGTCTCCTATGCTTATGCCTGTGAGATGAGCCCTAATTCCTTAAGTCTGAGAAACCTTTACCTTTTCAGTGAAATAGACACCCTGTTTATCTTCTATGCCCCACCTACATTGAACTGAGCAGGAAAATTGATTGCTTTTACTTCTGACAAGCTTACTGTATTGGCCAGTGACTGTGCCTATAGGAGCTTCCCTAGAGTCCTTGGGACCCAAGCTATTTAATGAATGCACAAGCTAAGATCAAAACATCACTCAAATCTGTACTTCCCAGTCAAGTTAATTTCAAGTTGACCTCTGTATTCATAGCTGTTAGAAAACACAGGTAGGCACATGGAAATTTTTATTTCCATAAGGAAGTAAGATAAAAATTGATCATTTGGCATATCCTTAAGACTTCTATTGATGATATGCAAGTAGTAATTAACATTTGCAATCCATCCATAATAGTACTGTAATATATATATGGTAATTCCAAGAGTGGAGTCTAAAATAACACTGCCTATGAAAGCACACTTTTAAATTTGACTGGATTTGGCTTTTTCAAAACATGAAGTTTCTTGCATTTATTCCTTTAGCTATTTATAAAAAGAGAGACTTAAAAGTGTTATCAGTACTGTTACCAGTGCAGTGTTTACAGTGAAATCAGATGCAGAGCATGGCATTCCACTTTATGCCAGGTGCCTGCTTTATCTTGAGTTTGAAATGCATTGCTTTTTTATCTTTTTATGATGTTGGAGGTTTGGGGTTTTTATTTTGTTTTGGTTTTGAGGGGGGTATTATTTTTTATTTATTTTTATCTTTTAATTGGATAAGTTCAGTTATTGCAAAAGCAAGACTGTTTGTAATGGTTTGAGCCAAATACAGTGCAGTCAGATGCTATGGAAGTTTACCTTAAGAGCTTTGACAACCTCTTAATCTTGATATGTAGCACATCATCTAGTCTAGTCATAGTCATCTAAAAAACATATAATGCATGTCATGCTAAATTGCACACTAGCTGTTTGTTTAGTATGGATATAATTACACCATAAACTGAATTGCAATTGAAACTGAAAAATGGACCCATAGCAATATTTTCCAAGTTTATAGGTCTTTATGCTAAACCACATTTTAGATTTTGTCAGACAACTTATAGTCATCTTACTGCCCATTAACACTTCCCTCTTCATGAGATAAGGGAAAACAGGCCTCAGGGACCAGAGATCTATGTTCTGATTTGACAACAGTTTTAAGCCTATATATGGTTCCAAGTAGGGGTGCAGGACATGCTGCAGTATTAAGGTCAGTTTTCAGTTTGCTCTGCCTGGAGATTCCTCCTGCTCTGTGAATTTTTTTAATACCTGTCTCATACTTGAAATTCTTCTGTCCTTACACTTTCCAATTTCCATTGACTAATCTCAGTATTGATTGCTCATGAACTGTAACAATCTCTCTTGCTTTTCTGATGTCTTTAATCTTCTTACCCACCTCCATAATTAATCAGTATTTATATTGTCATGGAGGCAGTATATCCACATTCAGGTTCATGTGTCTGCAAACTCACAGAGTGTGCTTGTAACACAGATGGATATAGAAACAGCTTAATATTTTCACAGATGGAAGAGGAAAGCATTCCAACATGTTGTAAATACAAAGGCATGTATGATGGAGTTGCCTGTTACCTGTAATTGCATTTTATTTCTACCAACAGGTCCCATAAGCAGCATTTTGGTGAATAAGTATGGTAGCCGGCCTGTGATGATAGCAGGTGGTATCCTGTGTTCATTTGGAATGATTGCAAGTTCTTTCTGCAATAGCGTCCTTGAACTATATATTTGTATTGGTGTGGTTGGAGGTAAGAGTCCTGTTTAAAAGGTTATATTATGTTATGTTATATTATATATATTACATTAAATTATTTCTAATATTGTTCTACCAATGAGTTTTACTGATCAAGAATCCTCTATGTAGAGATGCAATGCAAGAAGGTAGCAAGATTAGTTAAATTCAGCTACCTGAACTATCTAATCCTTTAAGTTAGCTGATATGATGTTAAATTATTTCTTAGGATAATTCAGAAACAGCTGATGAATTTTTTTAGTAAATGTTGTATGTTTGGACTGTTCCACACTGCACTATAATAATGGTATAAATATTGATTTGTTCGTGACAGCACTTAGTACAGTCATTTGGGTACAATTTCACATTCATTCTTTTAGCTTTCAATCAGGTTGCACTGCAAACAGTGTGAGAGAGGCTAGCAGAATTTTAGTAAAATTTTGAAAGCTTTAACCAGCTTTCTGTAGGTTTGTATATATATGTAGTCTCTCAGAAAAGTATAAGAACTTTCAGTGCAAGAGTTTTCTGTTAAAAATCCCCCCAGGGTCTGTAATAAAATTATGAATAATCATCTATCAGAGGCCTAGATATTGCCTAAAGCAATGAACCAAAGTGATTGCAATGCCAGTAAATTAAATAAGCTCCTTATCAAAAGTTGTGGGGGTGTTTTAAACTCTCTTCTCAGAATAAGGAAGGCAAGGTGAAATATTGGCAGGTAATAAATGAGTGAGATAGTACTTGTATATTCAAGTTCATTTTATGTTGGGACTAAAGGAGTCCTTCATTATTCAGTGATTAATTATTAAAGTTCTTATTTTTGACATCCCAAACCTGAAAGAATAAAGTCAGAATCCAGGAACTGGCCTATCAGAGAAGAAAACTTCTCTCCTGTGCTATCAAGCAGATGCATAGCTACTTATACCGTATTGCCCAGATGTCTTTATACAGAGAGAAGGCCTAGAGGTTCAGCTTAGGGTTCAGTTTATAAACTCAGATGATCTGGATAGGTGGTTTGCTCCCATGTATGTCCTCTACAGCTTTTACACCTTTAGTAGTGACCTGGGGAAGGGGAACTGAATGTGCTCTAAAATAATTTGCTATTTTAAGTTCCAGTTTAGTAGACAAATTGGATCTTAATTAGGGTTGGAAATAAAAAAAAATAGGAGATTTATACATTTAAATACACCCTGCATTCATTGTAGCTGAGATGACATTTAATAACTTTTTTGAAATGAGCCAAGAGAGAATTGCATTATAGCTTAGCAAATACAAAAATGGTGAGTCAAGGCATTGATACCATCATTTCTCTCTATATGATTGCCCTAACTCTATAACTGCTGAAACACAACAAGGAATTTTGACTTTTAATGCAGTGCTACAGGGGGGAAATGACTGAATGCCACCATGACACAGTCAACACACACATAGACAGCAATGAAGCTGTATTTCGTTCTCTGATGGTAGTTGGTTTCTGTCTTTATTGAGAATCACTGGATTTTAAAAATAACTTCAAAGAGGTGCAATATGTTTTTCAATGCATGATCTGCAATAATATTGTCTTTTATGTGTTTTTTAGGTCTGGGTTTAGCATTCAACTTACAACCTGCCTTAACCATGATTGGCAAGTATTTCTATAAGAAGCGTCCCATTGCTAATGGATTGGCCATGGCTGGAAGTCCAGTGTTTCTGAGCACATTGGCACCTCTGAATCAATTCCTCTTTAATGCATTTGGCTGGAAAGGAAGCTTTCTTATTCTGGGAGGACTTCTTTTGAACTGCTGTGTGGCTGGGTCACTCATGAGACCTGTTGGACCAAAAAAAGTCCCAGCTGTGAAAAAAGATGTTGAAAAAGGCACAGGAGATTCTGCCTTGCACAAAAACAACAAGAAGTCTTGTTGGCAAACTATGAATAAGTATCTAGATCTGTCCCTCTTCAAACACAGAGGGTTTCTGATCTATTTGTCAGGAAATGTCATTATGTTTATTGGTTTCTTTGCTCCAATAGTATTCTTGGCTCCTTATGCCAAGCACAAGGGAATTGATGAATATTCTGCAGCTTTTTTGCTATCTATCTTAGCCTTTGTAGACATGTTTGCTAGGCCTTCAATGGGACTCGTGGCAAACTCCAGGTTTATCCGGCCAAAGATTCAGTATTTTTTTAGTTTTGCTGTCTTGTACAATGGCGTCTGTCATATCTTGTGCCCTCTGGCAAAAAATTACACTGGCCTGGTGATATATGCTGTATTTTTTGGGTTTGCATTTGGAATGGTTAGCAGTGTTCTTTTTGAGACATTGATGGACCTCGTTGGGGCTGCCAGATTTTCCAGTGCGGTTGGACTTGTCACCATTGTGGAATGTTGCCCTGTGCTCATAGGCCCTCCTCTAGGAGGTAAGAAACTATTTCTTTCCATTTTTTCCAGACATTACAGCATAATCTTGCAATTTAACATTGAATAAATATGAACATTGTTCTTAATGTTTCTTAATGTTTTCTCTGTGACTAGAAGTGTACTATAGCAGCAGCACACTACATCAATTACTTTTGGGCTTTGCAGCTTCAGGTTCACATGAGAATCTAAAGGCATCTATTGCAGGCATGTGCAAAAATAGATTAAGAGCGTACCTCTACTGGCCCATAAATCCATGAGGTAAACAAATGTTTACCTGATGGCATGTATGACTAGCTTTGTGACCTTGAGTTACATATATCCATCTCCAATTTGCTCTTTGCCAACAAAATTCTTGCTCTTGAATGAGTTGAATCCACTGGTCCGTTTTTGTGAAGATCTCACAGGGCAGCTTACAGTTTCTCAAACCTAGTGACAGCTCAAGGAACAGTCTCTTACACTTGCTTAGATTTTAAACAGCAACTTTAGTTTCTCTAAACAGAGAGATTTAGTGTATCCAGAGAGAGAAGAAACTATCAGGGAGGTGTCAGAAGAACAGGAGTATCCTCAGTAGCTTAGGAAGCGTGCATGCATGCTGGGATTCCATCATGGTGCCATGGAGTGTTGCACTCTCGCATGATTTCGCACCACAGCTCTGCTCATAGCCAGTGCTTCAGCATGTTTCTATAGCTGATAGATAAGGCAATTCAGAGACTGAACTGACTGAAAGATGGCAATGTTGCCAGCTTCTCTCTTTCAAGTGTAAGGGTCGCTTAAAGAGAGCCTTGGTGTATGGCTTAGACTATATTCATAACTTCTGGGCTTCTTGCAGCAAAACTAATGAGGTCTTATGTAAAGTATTTTCTATTTGCTAGCTTTTTAGTCAGTATTTAGTAATGCTGCTAGTAAGCTTTATAATTTTAACGTTTTTGATGATATAAGAAACTAAAAAATAGATGCTCAAGTCTTGTTGAGAAGCATTGGTGTGTATCCTGGTGTGTGTGATGCAGTGTGAGCTCAAAAATATGAGAATATAAAGGCAGTGAGATTGCCAGCCTTGTAAACCTATACTATACCCACATAAACACTGCCTCAGAAGTCAGAAAGATTATGTGTGCCTAAAAGCATTTCTACATACCAAAGTATTTTAGATTACTGTCCGTATTTCTATGAAAATAGCATTGTTGTGTGCAACTTTAAATATGGCAAAACAATTCCACTCATTTCAGTAAAGTAATATTTGTACAAGTAAAATTTTAATATTTCTCAAGACATCTCGTATTTTTTCTCATAGTTTAACATAAAAATTCATTTTGGTAAAGGTAGAAGAAGATATGTTCTCTCACAGACTCTTCTTATGCCACCTAGTGGGGGATCTGAGACCTCTGGAGTCCAGCCTTTTCAGTCATGTTCTGAAAACAGTGCTTACTCTAAAGATATTAAACCTCATATTTATGAAGCAGTAGCTTACACAACTATTTATTGTTCAGTATATTAGCTTTTCAGGAGTTTTTAAAGCATTTGGTTGTGCTATAATTGTATTAATAATTGATTTAACTTTTAAATAGAGACAACAAAGGGAATGAACACATGGAAAGACTAAGCACTGGTTTTGACTAGTTCATATCCTTTAAAATATTATGCTGAAGTAATGCTAATTCAGAGTTTCATTTTTAAACATCAGTTTTATGAGACTGCTCATCGATGAAAATCAGCCCATTGTACTATTTACACTAATAGGTGAATTGTACACTTGCAGTGCTGTTTGAGTTTTTCCTAATACTGTTTGTGGAAAAAAAAAAAAGTCTAGAATAATTTAATGGCTTCTAAATATGTATCAGATGAATAGGCTAGCATTATGGTTTCAACCCAGTCAAAGTATCTAAATACATACTAAATTGAAGCATGCAGGTTATCCTATGAATTTCAATTATAGTGTAGCTAAGTTCATAGCTAAATACTTGGATACGTACAAATGTTGATCTGGGAATTGTGAAAATTGAGAAGGAATGGCTCATAAATAGAAAGAACTGTTATGTTTTATCTTCCTTGTCATGACCAAATTGATCTCAGAGGTGTGAATGTAATTTTTACATACAGGTCGCATAGTTTAACACTCAGCAGTTGGGCATTGTGGCTGAAGGGAGAAGCCTTTCTGTCTCTTTCACCTGTCACAGGAAAGTAAACATGAAAAGCAGGCAGCTGATGCACAGACAGCAGCCTAAGAAGGCACATATCTCCTCATCCTATTGTCTGTATGCAGCCTCAGGGAGTATCAGACAGTTACTCTAAAACAATAGAAAACACAATTAGAAGGTGAATAAAATGAAAGAATGAAAATAAAAGAGCTAAAAAACTGTCATTCATTAAACTTTTTTGACTTTATTCTTCAATATTCTGTAATTGTCGGTGACTCCAATGACAATTCCTAACTTGACTAATACAGGTTTTGTTAGAGTTCCACTGTCTATGTTAGGAAATTTTAACACATTAAAAAAGCTTTTCTGCTCCAACTTCAAAATCAAGGAATCTATAGATATTTCTCCAAGGGTAGTTGGTATCATAGTCTAAATGCTCTTTCCTCTTGTCTTTGTATTTCAGGTTGGTTAGTAGATGTTACTGGTGAATACCAGTACATGTATTTTGTCTGTGGAGTGATTGTGACTGTGGCCAGTATCTGGTTGTTCATTGGCAATGCCATCAACTACAGGCTTTTGGCAAAAGAAAAGAAGCTAGAAGATGAAAAGCAGAAAGCTCAGAAGAATGCTGACCCAAAGGAAGCGGAACCACTAACAAACAATGAGAATGAAGATGCTTCTGGCAGAGCCGACAAAGCTCTTGAAGATCCCTCAGAAAGAGAAACCAATATTTAATCTGCATTATAGCTCAGAAGGCAGTATTTATTACTTCCATTAGGAATGTGTCTTCAAAATACAGGCCAAGTTTTGTGGTAATAATGATCAGTCATAATATTGGATAGGAACAGATTTTTGCCCTATGGCAAGACTCTAAGTTAAATTACTATCTACAGTTTATTTATTTCAGTGATACAAAGTTAAGATTACAGAGGTAGTGATTCCATGCAAATGAGTTCATCAGACTTTGACTCTGGACAATCAAGAGTCATGTAAACCAGTCTATAAAACCTTCCAGTGACAAACATTTTTTTCACAAGTATATCTAATGCAAAAGTATCTCCTATTCTTATTTGTGAAGATACTTGCATTCATCTTTAGAGTATGGTTAAAGTCTGTTGAAATAATCTGCCCAAACTCTATTTACCACTAATATTAAAGAGAATATAAGTTCAAAAATTTGTTTCAAAAGAGGCAGAGTACCTGACAGAAGCACATGGAAACTTTTTGTGTCATTTGCATTCCCAGTAGATAAAAAATACATGTCTGAATAAACAATTATAATATGGATGTAAAAGTTAAGGGTAGAAGATGAACAGTTGCTGGGTACCAGCTCTAAAATAAAATAAACAACTGATTTATAATATATTTCAGATGTAGTTTCATCTTGTGATAGCTGACTACATTGTACTTCAACATACACGTTTGAACACAATCTTCATTCAGACCTCACTAATTCAAACTAAGCTAAAATCTACCTGTACATAAAAGATTTATATTGCTAACAAGAATGGCAATTTGTTTGATTATGTATTCCTGTGTGGCTGAAGGATCTGGATTGGACTGTGAAGTCTTTTTCCTAAAGGGACTAGATTCAGAATCTACTGATGTTAAAAGGATATTAACCCTTGGCTTCTGTGGCCTGAATCAGTTACATGGCAATGACTTCAAAGTAGATGGTTTTACTGGCAGATCATTAGTTTTTTTATGATTTCCTGGGATGAGACTGAAGGTCTAACTTCAGGTCTTTGCAGATAGGAAGCTTCGTACCAGTTCTCACCTCCCTTTTGCATGAATGTAGTGAAAAGCTACTTTTTTTTTTTTTTAATGCTGCTTTGAGCAAAAATGCTGCAAGGCACCTTGACAATGCCAGTCTGGAAGCTTTGTGCAGGAAGCTTTGTCTGGAATTGACATACCAGTTTTGTGCAAGATATTTAGTCTTGTGCGTACAATTTCACACAGACAGTCATATAAATTCAAATGTACACAATTGTTCCTCTTCCTTTAGACAAAAGAAAGTGTAAGGACAATTTTCCTTTACAGAAATCATTTATTATTGCATTTGAAAGCTAAAAGTGCAAGCTTCTGAAGGTAATAAGTGAAAATATTTCTGTTCTATTTCTATGTAAGGAAAGGTGCTATTTGTTTTGGAGATATGCATATAAATGCCTCAGAAATTGTGAAAATTAAGGGTCTGATTCATAAAACATTTATGCACTGTTTATGCAGGATAAACCTACACTCAAATCCAGGAAAAGAATATCATTTCTTTTAGCCCTCTTTTAAATCTCAAGAAGTTGGAAATACATTGCACAGAGAACTAGCTGTGATAAACACAATTTGAAGTGCCAATAACAAAAGAAAAAAAAATTAATAGTAACATCTAGCAGATATGGGAGTGTTTTTAAGAAAGTTATTTCTTAATGTTATTTATATTATTATGTTCAATATAATTGTTTTAACTTTTCTTCTAAAAATTTTTGTAGTTCTTATTTCAGGTTTACTGGATTATCATCTCTGAAGTTCTATGAAGTTTCACAGTAGTCCTGAACTTTTTAATTATCTCAGCACTGTTTTGGGATAGTAGCATCATGAATCTATTTGCAGCATGGTACAGAATTTAATACCTTCTTTTTACTTATATTTTTAATTATATTCAGGAAAACCCAACATCTCCAACAAGTCCTGTAATTTTATAGAAGCATCAGGAACAAAATATATGCATTTGAGTGTTTTGGGAGAAAATATGGATTGCATGTTTAGATTTGAGCACTGTACTGTGTAAGAGAATGATTTAGTCCCAGTAAAATTGAAGTTCCTCTTCCAGCCCCTAGCTTCAGAGAGGAAATAAATACATTGCACCTTCCTCAGAACCTTAGTCTTGCCAGCACCCCATGAGACAAAAGCATTGCTCTCTTTTTGGCTGACATACTGAGTGAATTCCAGGACTTGTGAAGGACCTGTGTGCCCATAGCCAGAAAGTGATGAGGAGTTTCATAGACACTAATCTTTAATACAGTGAGGAATATCAGTTATAAATACTGGATTATGAAAGAAGAACTGAAATTTTAGCTGAAGAGTAGTTATCAGGAGCATCACTGTGCTCTTGACAGGAACTGATAGAAAGGCAGAGATAATTTGAAAAGAGATTAATACAAAGGCTGAACCAAAATGTCTGAGGCAAAATTGGAGGTGCCTATTATCTCTTTGCAAAAAGCAGCATGATTAAGAATACAGAGTAGAAGACAACAAGTGTCAGCTTTTGACTGAAGACTATTCAAATTTCCTTCTGAGTAAATAAAGGACTCCAAAAAATGATGATAAAAAAGGTCTCTCAGGAAATATGCAGGCAAACCTGCCTGTTCTATGCAGGATCTCAGAATACAATACAACATGGCATAGGAAATAAGGGAAAAACAAGGTTCCTTGAGCCATAGATACATCTGACCACCAGTAACAAAAATTATATTACCATCTCAGAGGAAATAAAAATTTCTATAAATCCTGTATAGAGATGCTACTCTTCCATCTCTGGTCAAGTATGTTAAAAAAATAATAAGAATGAAAGACTTGTTTTGCTACCACTCAGCAATGTGCAATTTTTAATCCTATAAGGCAAAATGATATAGCAGGCAACTGGAGCAATATAAAGTAGGAAGAGTCAAGTGAAACATTTCCTTAGACCTCTTTCATTACTTTTCCTCTTAATATGAGTAACAACCTATCAACATACTATTGATATTACTGAATATTAAAGAAGTTAAAATCCAGAGATGAATGAAGAAAATTGGAATCCTATCTATGCAAAAACTGCCTGAAATTAAAAACTTGTGTCTTCCAAATAATGGGTCCTAAAGGAGCAATTGCCTAGTAGTGGAGGTAGCTTGTATTTCTAAAAGTAATTATAATAGTAAATTGCCTTGAATCAAATCTATACTGAGCAACACAGTAGCAAAAATGAGTATAACTTCCCTTCAAACCCCTGAATATTATTCTTACTTGCACTGACCTGTTATTTGTACTGTAAATCATTTAATCATTACATTTCTGCTTTCGTGATTAGAGCTGGGTATATACACCATCTCTCTAAATTCCTCTGGTTTCTCTTAATTACTTCACCCTCACTCTGAACCACAGCAGGGTCAGGACTAAGAGACAAGGCATACCACATGCATCTGTTATGCATTGTAAGAATCTGTAGTCTCTGTCAGTCAGTGCAAGCAAGTTCTTAATTGTTCTTATTCTCATTTATACTCATGTATACCTCATTCTTTTAATTACTCTGACACAATATGACTAAGCCTAATTATTCTCTTATTTGATCAATCCAGGAAAAATAATGTCAAAATTTTTAAATTAGTAGGAAAGTGGAAAGCATCAGTATTTTTTTCCTATGTAACGTCAAAGTTAAATTTCAAGTAGTTTTAGAGTATACATCCAGATACTCTTTCTCTCTACTAACTGGAGTGTTCTGTATCGCCCTTTCCAAGAGAAAGACTTCTCACTAATAATTCTCAGTACTATTTCAGGAACATATCAAAATTTCCCCCCTCCCAGCTTTCCGCATTGAACTGTGGTTGCAGTTGTTGTCAGTTCTGTATTTCCATTCGCATGTTCAAAAGAGCATCTTTCCATATGAAATCCTGTAGCATAAGTAGTGAGACTACAATGCTTTTATTTTTTTTAAGTGATGGTGTCCTTACAAGAGAAAGTTCAACCATTACTTACTGCTGAAGTGAATGGCAGAAATTTCACTGATATTATGATTCAAAATTCATGTGAATTTTAATGCAAAATTTGCATATCAGCATCTAGTGTGCTTAAAAACATTTAGCAATGTGTACATGATTTTTTCTCTCAGATAATTCTTGTTCCTCTTGAAAGTTCTCCACCTCTACCACCCCATGGTATTCTTCATTTTGATGTAACACAAAGAATTCAGACCGTGAAAGTAGTGACTTTAATGCTTTCTTGTCATAGTTTTTCCTGAACTGCTACATTTGCCGTGTTGCCAAATGCAACATTTTTCATTTGCTACTTTGAGGCCCAGTTGTGGATATTAGTGGAGAGGTATTACTGAGATACAGAATAAGCTGCAGATACCACACACAACCAGATTTGGGGCAGCTATGAGGATTTCACTAAACAAAACCAGTGATCACTTTTATAGACGAACATGCTATAACTGACACTGAAAAAAACTGAATCAGGCAACTTTTGTTAGTTTCTCTATAGATGACTATTTTTCTACTCACAGAGAGGAATATAAAGGGAATTTTTAGATAATTATTTTCAGAGATGGCGTAACAGTTTTAACAAAGCTGTCTGGATTTCTTTGGGGGGCGTGAGTACACTTCTGGTATTTTTGCATATATATACATTGAAAGAGCTTGCATGAACTATCACCTTTTTGATCACAATTTGCATAATCATTGCTATGTGAATTCAACATAGTTTGCATGTTGTAGTTTTGCAGTTTAAATTTTTCTCATCATCTACCTCTCAGTTGAAGTTTGGACACTTGGACAATCCTGGAAGAATAGAGTTAACAAAATGCATAATGGTAAAACTTGTACAGACTATTAGAAAGTCTCACAAATATTTGAAGTTGCTTACAGTTCTATTTTTAAGGCAGTGCATATCTGTGGCTGAATTCTTTGTATCAATTGGCATAGCTTTATTAAGTCTAAAGACTTAACCCATACTTGTGAAGTGTTTGCATCACTGACCTGTAGTAAAAACTCAATGTGTCATTTAGATATCCAAAGCCTACTGACCTTGCAGTGACATTTGCCTTCCTTTTTTTTGTTTGTTTTCTTATAATTTCTGAGTTACTGAAATTAACAAAGTTAATACATTCAGTTTTTTAAAGTTTTACAGAACACTTTGCATTTTGCATCCCTGGAAAAAAAAAAAATATAGGGTTTTTCAGTTTAGAAATAGTACCAAATTTTAGTTTGCTTTTCCTTTCATGAGGCAGTTGAGGGAGATGGTCACAAAATATGGGGTTACAGTCAAGACATAATGATTGTTCTTCATATTCTCTTTACAAAACCAGAGGTGATTGTTTCTTCAAAGATATTCTGCAAACCAGTCTTGCCTTCTAGAACGTAGTACAAAGTCCATTGAAGCCAACATAAAAGTATCTATCAAAGAGCTTTATCAGACACTGGAGGTGATGTGGCTTCAGTAGAGGCTTCAGCCTTATTTTCTCCATACCAAATCTCAGGAGTATCAGATATAACATAACAAATGCAGGATTTGTTATAACTGGCAAATTCGCTCTGCCTGCATAATACTACTAATGAATCAGTCCCTAAATTAACGCACAATCTGTATTATTTTAATAGTCTGTGTAAATAAGTAAACTAAAAAAATCCCACCATAAACTCTGAATGTAGAATATAAAATATAGAGGATGTATTTTAAAAAAATATCCAAACAAATCTTTTAACCCCAAAGGAAATTATCTGTTTCCTTTCGAACCTTCTTTCAAATCTTCATTCTTCTTATTTCCAGAGAAGATGGTTTATGTCTTTTGTGAATGTATATATAGACATATATATATAAGGGAATATATATGCAGA
This sequence comes from Xenops minutus, assembly GCA_035221455.1. Classification (NCBI taxonomy): domain Eukaryota; kingdom Metazoa; phylum Chordata; class Aves; order Passeriformes; family Furnariidae; genus Xenops; species Xenops minutus. The sequence goes on from JAWWEE010000040.1 coordinate 31,036,845, forward strand.
AGTGGCATGTGTGTATATATGTATTCCCCTATATATAAAACTCTAATTTATATATATTATATATATTTATGTATATATAAAATATATATAATGTTTTAGAGTAAGTTGCATATTGTGCCTGATAAATGGAACATATTTGTAAAGAAATAAAAGCCTTCCACAAATGACAGAAAAAATTAAAGCTTTTCTGTAAGAGTATGTGTTATTTTCAAGTTTTGCTACATTTATTTATAGTAGAAATTCATTCAAAAAAACTGCAATATTACTAACACTGGTTTCCAACCATGACTCAGTTCAGAACAGCCTAAGATCACTGAGAATTTTCATTGATGGTAGGTGGTAAAAACTACATTGTTGGTGAAGTTGTTGGTTGGGTGGTTTTGCTGTGGAAATATTAACTGAATGATGTCTGAACAAAACTGCAATAGACTTGAGTTTTCAGGCATTGTAGTATGTATGAGCAGTTCATACAAAGTACTGATGGACATGATATTCTTGTAACAAGTGTGTAAAATGAAAATACTCATGGGCCTACAAACAATATTCCTGTTAAGTTATTAGGGGAAACTCCAGAACAGTAGTTACTAAAAACACTTTGTCATACCTTTTACAGGTTTTATTGGTTTTATTTTGTCTGCAAGTAGGCAAGCCAATAAAAAGTCTACATTTGGCTTTCTTTAAAAAAGTACTACCTTAAAATTACTGAGAGATTTTTTTTTTTTTTCCAGAGTGGTACATAAATCATTTACATAAATACCCTTCCTGAAGAGTGATTTTCCACTTATAGCCTACTTGGAAAGATCACCTTATCTGCAGTTTATCAATAGACCTTGGTATTGCTATGCAATAATTAAACATGCAGTAGCCATTGTTGCTGTAATAAAGTTGTTTCTTCCTTTTTGTATTTTGCAATACTGTATGGTTTTTACTTGAATATATTGGCTAGATTTTTTTTTTTTTTTGGACAATCATTTATTAGCTAGAGGTGCTATTGATGTTCCAAAGAGATTTGAATGAATGACAACATTCTCTTTCTAGATGCCAAATCTTTTTCTTGACCTGACAAAATTTATTGTTCATAATGTATATTAACCCCGTAAAATGCTTATGCATTGCATTACATTGTATTTAAATGCATTTTTGCTCATTAATTTCTATTCCAGGCTTGTACTACTGTGTAATATGTCAAGTTTGTCCATATATATTTATGGAATATTACAATGAAAATTGTGTATAATAAGAATTGGGTGGGTGGGGGGGAGAAAAATGAAAATAAAATTTTCATGTAAAGTTTGTGAAAGGATGTAAGTGCTGTTTTCTTAGACTCCTTAATAGTGTCATTTACACCTTCAGAGTGTGCAAATATTCATAGATATATTGATTGATTCATCGTTCAAATGTAGCAAATATCTAAAAATCACTTATCCTTGCATGCAGAAACAAAACTTCAAGATTTCCTGTGTAAAAAGGATACTACCAGTAGCAGAGCATGCTAGCAACCCCTTGCTATTCCTGATTCCACCATAACAAAGATTTGCTCTCATATTATTCAAACACCGTCTGAACACCAAGGATTTTTTTCCCCATTACTTTAACTGGGATGTTTTTCTATATTCCATGTATATGCAACATCATTCCTTAATCACCAGTACTTGTTTTGATACAGAGGAGGAATTTAACTGTATGGCTTGAAACAGTATATGCAAATAACTATTTTGTAGCATCTTTCTAAATGTCATTAGTTCCTTTTTTTTTATCAATTGACTTAAGTCTGTGATTGCTTGCCCCAGATAAATTGGTGTTTATTTACAGAAGGTGATTGGATATTTAAAATTAAGATGATAGGGACAGTATTAGAGATACTACCTTTGCATACTGTCTAACCACCTTTTACACAGATGCACAGTAAACTCCTGGGAAAAAAAGTGTTTAGAAGAGGAACTATTGAATAAGAAAGAAATTAACTTTATCAAAGCAACTGATTGTTATTTTTATATTTCTAATAATTGTAAAATCTATTTTCAAAGAGTTATATCTATAATTCTCTTGATGTGAAAGTTTTGAAATAGCTACCAGAAAATATTTAGGGTTTTTTTTTACATTATAGACCTTTGTGATATATGCATATCTGAGTATTTTAATAGCCATAAAAATCCATTTTCAGGCATTGGTGAAGTAAAAGAATAAAAATAAAAAGTTAAAAATATATAATGGTGAAATTGTCCCTTTGGCACAACAAATGAGGTATGGTATTTAACCCTGATCAAAAACATTGCTGATACCACTTTCATGCCTACCGATATGCTGCCTCACTGAATCTGATTCCATGCTTAAAATACATTGCTAAGAAATAGATACTGAATTCAGAAAAATCATTCCTATTCTGGAGGTTTTGTATTCTGATATTGTAGTGGCAAGATAGATGGAAATCTCAGTTTATAGCTTTGTCTCTAAGATCAGCTGTTACTGTTTTCTCACAAATGATATTTTATTCTAGTAATGAACCCTTTTAGCTCTGCTGGTTATCCCAAATCAAGTAAATAGGTTAAATTTGCCACTGCATTGGAATATAATAACTTCCACAGTTTTATTCCTCTGATCAGGAGTTAAAAACATTGCTACTCAATAAATTTCTTGATCCATAACATGCAGTCAATCTTAAACTTGTGTGGGATCTGCTGCTCCGGCTGGTTCCCTACAAGTCTATGGGACCTGATGGGATTAATCCGGGAATACTCAAAGAGCTGGCTGATGTCATCACGAGACCTCTGTCTATGATTTTTGAACTATCTTGGGAATATGAATAGGACCCAGTTAACAGGAAGGTGGCAGAAGACTGAATTCGCCATAGCACATTATGCTTTGCTTCATCTTCTTACATTGAGATAAGACAGTGCCCTAGACATCAGGGACACCAAGTTTATTTTTTAAATATAAAGTCTGAATCATAAGTCAAATAAAATTAAATGTTATACATAGTGCATTAACAAGAGATACATAATTGGTGATTGACATTCACTGGTCAAGTAAGTAGTTCAGTTTTCATTAGGTGACTTCTAATTACAAGTATCTGGTGACACCAAGCTGTAAAGCTATCCTACGAAGTAACAAATATTTGAATAAAATATATCCACCCTTGTTGAATGACTGTTTTTTCTCATAGGAACTTCCAACAGGATCCTATTGTAAAATGTATGATGTTCTCAAAATTCATATATGAAAATACAATTCTGTTATTTTTTTGACTAGCATGAGACCTCTCTCTTGCTGTCTTTTCTGTACAAAGGAACTCTTAATTCATGGTTTCACTATTTTTTCTCACAAGATATAAAAAAAGATCATACACCTGAAGAAAATCCAAAAACACTGACATAAATTGGTATTTTAAGGACATTTTACCCACTTTTTTCCATTAGTACTGGTGCATCTTAAAACACCTGGAACTGTACTGTCTTCAGTTTAAAATTTTAGGATTGCAGATTTCGCATATTATTTGCAAATTACCTTAAATCAATATTTCAAATTAGTATATCAGAATAAAAATTAATTTGTCAAAACTAATATTAACCTTAGATAATTTTTTTTTTAGGATTTTGTCAAAATTTAGAGTAAATGGGCCTGGAAGGTAATTATTTCCCCTCTTTCATGTGTTCTTCTCCTCCTAACTTTTTCACTTAATATTGATCATGCTAAAAGAATCCAACAAGTATAATAATACATTTTAGCTGCTAGACATGGATCTTTTAAAAAAAATTACACCTAAACAATAACAGTAAATAAGTTTTTTTTAAAAAAAAATCATTTTCCAATCATTTGGAAAAACAAAACCTCTCAGACTTTATGTGATAAAAGTCACCTCTGAGAAATTGCTTGGAAATGAAAAAGTCTACATAAAGAAAAAAGTGAATCAAAATGCATGCCTGGAGGAGATACTGCTCAGCATTTGTAGATACCATCTAAAATCTTGCAATTAAAGATACAACTAGATGTTAATATCTGGAAATTGTCAATTTTAGTTTGAGTGCTTTTAAGCAGTAGTATCTATACAAGGGTTTCTTTTGTTTCATTAAAAAAAAAAGAAGTATGAATTTTCTCTCTTTTGATATGTCTCTTGTTTTCTGAATTATTTTTTTTTCCCCCACTGGAGATTGTGTAATTATCCAGCTAGCAGAATAATTTTGGTGCCTTCTATATCAACTATCTAGAGTTCCAGTCAATTCTTATGGCTGTTCCTCTTCCCACTTCCCCTTCATATAATTTTTCATAATCTGGAAATGTCTACAATCTGTTTCAACACTTTAATATCTATGGATTTGGAATGGAAAATTTGCTAATGCCACTTCCCTTTTTTCTTAATTTAAGACAGGCAGAAGGTCACCAGCACAATCCATTTCAGTTTTGTTGTCCTCATGAAAGCTCATGGAGCCTGACAAACCCTATGAGCATTTAATTAAACTTTTATATGGCATTGAACTCACAGCACAAAAGTAAAGTGAACTATTTAGGAAAATGTCCTATTTCAACATCATAAAACTCAAAAGCTTCTCTTAAAATAAGTTCAAACTGAACACTAAAAACATTTGTCATATATAATATAGTTCAGATATTCCTAACTTGTTTGTGCTTGTATTTTCCACAAAATAAGTATTTTCAGAAATGGTCCTGTAGAACCCTAAAGCTGTATATAGGTACCAGAAGAAATGGCAGCATTTTCTGAAATACCTCACATTTGTCAGTTTTCACTGACAAAGAGTTTATTTTGGAAGAACAGTGATTCATTTTGCCAACCTTCATAATATACTTTGATTAATAACTGCAATTCTAGTTTGGCCTGAATGATAAATGAGTAACAGTTAGGCACTATAATTATTCAGTTCAGTCACTGAACTGAATAATTGGGGGAAAATGGTTGAGGTTGAAATGAAGGGAGTTTTTTCCCCTCACAGAAAACTGCTTATTTGCCTTAATTACAAAACAAAGCTTTTCAATTCTATTTTGTACCTTCTAAATGGAAATAAAGGGAGAATTTGATACAATTCATGAAACAACAGGATTTGGCAATAATCACATTATTCATCAGACAGAGAAAGACAAATTCTGTTCTTTCTTCTGCCTGACAACAGTGAACCCATGTTTCCCCAGTTCAAGACAAAGTTGCTGTCCTGCTGATAATTTTTACTGCTACAGAGACTAGCAATCCTTTGTCCCAGTGTGCATGGTGTCACTCTACCACCTGGCCTAGAGGCTCTTTTAGCAGCAGATATCTTATGCAAACTGAAGGAACACCAATAAAAAAATTGCCAATATCCGCACACGAGAAAAATCTTATGGAATTGTGTTTGGGCTATATCACAACAAATGCATTGGTTTGAAAAGATGCAATACCCACAGCTTTTGAAAGTCTGGGGGAAAAGGTAGATTTGCATTGATAATCTATTTCTTTTCACTCAGCTGATGTCCACTGAAAATAATAGTTTTTATTTTGGGGTATTAATAAAATCCATACTCAACTGTTTTGTGTTTACATTGACACTGGATTTGTTGTGTTTGTTTGAGGTACAGTCTGATTTGAATGAAAATGACTGCTTTAGACAACTAGATATTTTTTTTCCCATCCTCAAACCCAGAGGCATGAAAGTTTGGTCTGGATACAAAAAGTAACTGAAAATGGAAAATAATGCCCCAAAGTAGCAATTATTTTCCAAGAGAATTAATCTTTCTGGCAATGTTATTCCCACAAGTAGCAGAGTCATTAAATGATCTTAATTCTTAGGTTCCATTCAATTTTATTAAAGCAATATTTTCTCTTAAAATTAATCAAGTGAAAAGATATTAAAAACTCATTCTTAAATTCTGCCATTGCAACAGCAGCAGCAACCTGAAGGTTTAGCACGTCTGGCAAAGGGTTGCAAGTGGGCTATTAACAGAAGTGTCTAGTCCCAGGTGCTCAAAAGTGTGACATACCTAATTGCCCCAATAATTTGACACTAACAGGAGTTTGCAGCCAGAGGACTGCTTTAAGTTCTGCAGTTGGTGGAGGGCATCAATAACAAGCATGAAATACCCTGGAACCATTTACAACTCCATTCTGTGTATCAGTCAATAACTTGTTCCCACATCTGTGTCCTCAAACTCAGCAATGTGTTTTCTGCTTATCAAAGCAGCAGCCACTCAGAGGCCTCCACAATAACCTTTCTCTCACCTTCCTCCAAGTGCAGGGCAGACAGCTGACTGTAGAGCCTAGAGTGGAATTGCTTGCCTCACACTTTTTGCACATTCTCCAGAATACAGTTAAGCATCCACAATACACAACCACTAAGCAATGCCTTGCCTCAGTGCTGCAAGGTACTCAGGCCAGAGGCTTGTCTCACTGGGTTACATCAAGAAGTATCTGTTCTGAACACAGTCCAGATTCTTCCTCACTGTGCCCCAAACCATGCCAAGGGATCATCACAAAACTTTTAGGCTGAACAGTTTGTGTGGTTCTTTTGCTTTTACTTGTAAGCTTCAGTGTGCACAAACGTAATGCACAGGGGAAAGTTTTAAAATTTGTGGGATTCTCCTTCTGATAGATTTCACAAAAACCTGAAGAAACTCACATGAAGCAATCAAAAAGCTTTGCACTTTAGGGTGCCTGCCCTTAGGAAGGTTTCTCCACTAAGAAATTTTCAGTCCCTTTAAGGAAAAATACATTCTTGGTCAAAATTTTTTTGACCCATGCATTTGACTGTGGAAATTCTTTGTAGTCACATGCTGGAAGGTGGTTAGAAGGAACACAAAAATACCTTCGAATATGAGAAAATTCAAAAATAACACATCCATGTCCCTACTGCATTCCGGAAAAACTTTCCTCTTTTGATGCAGATTTTATGGGACAGCTTATAACATTTAAAAAGTTGTCCCTTAAAATAGAGTCACAGTATAAATAAAAAGAAATTAAAGTCCAAGATAACTGGAATTTGTTTCACATCTGGAATTTGTTTCACATCCATAGTATGGATTATTTTAGGAAATTTCCAAGCAGCTTTCTGGACGTGATTTGTCTCTGTTTTCCTACATTTCTAAGTCTACAAGAACTTATGCCTAGAGATCTTTGTAAAGAAAGGTGAACTCTATGAATTCAAGGGGTAATATCAGTGATAACTAATATTTTTATGTTCTGAGAACACATACTGTTTTCCTTGTCACCTTTGAGCAGCTGAAGAACCACTTCCCCCTGTTGCAGAATTGCAGGCAATAAATTCTCAGCATGAGGTTGCTAGCATACCTGAGGAAAGAGTACCACACAGCTACTCACTTTCTAACACCTCTGGCCTAGAAAGAACTTCATAGTTCAGTAAAATTCAAAGAAACTTAAAGGCATTTCTCTGTTAATCTGCTTTTTTTCTAAGTGGTTTATTTTCTAAGGGGTTTATTACCATAGGAAAGAATAGATAGGGACATTTCTAACGGTGCTAATGGAATAGATGCTAAAGAACATATTATGCTCTCTGAAGATAAAAATGTAAATCAAGCACCGGTTTCAGGAATATCATCTAATCTGTCGTTTTACAGTCACCATATGTCCTTTTCTACTATGAAAACAAGTATCTGTAAATCCATCTGGTTACCCCTACATTGAATCAACTGGTTAAAATTATGCAGTTTTGTGGACCTGCAGAGGGAGCAGAGCAAATGTAGCCTCCTGCTCCCTTGAGCATTCCTAGCTGCTGCACTGAAACACAGACTATTCAACCAGTGGTTGAAGAGAAGGCCATATGCTGCTAAACTGGTGTTCTTTTTCCATCTTTTTCTCCATTTCACGAGATAGGGAATGCTCTGTCATAGTTCCCAGTTCAAGATAGGATGTAACCAAAGGGAAACATTCTGCTTTCCTATTAACATGTGAGTAACATCTAACCTAACAGTGGGTTAGTGGAGTCTGGGACCTGGTCTTTACCTGGCTAGCTCTTAGTTTCCTTTCACAGGGACTTTCTAAATGTTACATCTCTCAAAATGGTCTCTATATGAAAATATATGCGATTACTGATGAGTAGGAGCATTCTTGCTGCGATACAGTTCTGCTCCTATAGGACAGGTTGCCATGTATTATGCTGTAGTCACTCAGTAGAATATTTATGTCATAAATAGCCATTTGCTTCATGACAGAGTAGTTTACTTACATATCTGCTTAGGTGTCACTCACATTATCTCTGTTCTGCTATCCTTAAGCCTGGCTGATCCACATGAACAAGCAAATATCTCTCCAAACCCCATCATATACTGCTGTTTCCACCCACCTGAAAGCAACAACTTCCTGTAGCAACTCTGAACAGGGAGTGTGTGTGAGGAGCCCTCACAGGCAGCATATGAGCAGCACTTCAAACCAGCTTCATTAATAAGACTGAGGTGAGCAAAGAGAACGGGGAGTCTTATAGAGCTGCATGCTGTGATTGCTTCAGCTTTTCCAATGCACATGTGCCTGTACATGTGTCTGTGAGATAATCATGAGTTGCCTGTTTCACTACAATGAAAATAACAGTGATCTTTCAGGATCAGAAAATAAGCTCTTCTCCAAAGCTTAGTTTCAATAGCACAAATAAAAGGAGAAGGCAGGAAGGAAACAATGAGTGCAATCGACAAAGGACATGATCAGCTCTGTTTGTTTCTTAGTTAATTCCTGATTTACGAAGTTTAAAGCATAGCAGTCTCTTTGCTTCATTTAACTGTAGTGTTTTTGAAACTTTTTATGGAACAATGAAGACCACTGCTAAGGTCCTGCTTTCAGTTGCAATACATGACAGAGACTTACAGGTGCAATGTAGCGTTTCTGCTTGCTGTGATGAAATTCTGAATTACACTTTTTATTTAAAATATGATTTCAATTGCATTATAGAAGAGTGGAAACAAACAGGCCTTTAAGAAGATAGTTCCTGGCCTTCTACAGCTAACCTTTTAATATAGCACAAGAATGAACATATCTATTCTGATGTTTATCCAAAGCATTGAATTTACCAAATCTCTGAATACATATGAAAACCTAGAGTCTTCATGGAGCTCTGCAAATTTCAGACTTGTCTGATTGGGTTTTTTGCTTGATTGCAATCTGATTTAAATGAGTTGGCTATTCTCAGCTGGGGATGTCAGGATCAGCTTTTAAACTACTAGCCACATATTTGATTGGGTAAATCTTGCCATTGAAATCTATCACCTGTTATGCAGGTAGCTGTTTTGAACACTGACTGTGATTGCAGTGAATTGCAGTTTTAAATTAATCCCCAGGAACATATATATATATATATATATATAAAATTAATGCAAGCAGAAAAAAATATGCACATATTTTTAAAAGTTGTTTTATCATGTTTCTATACACATTTTATTTAGCATTCAATAGCTTGTAAATGTCCATTTTATTTAATGTTCAATAGCTTGCAAATGTCCCTGAAGACAGAAGAAAACAAAAATTTGCTTCAGGAAGCAAGTACTTCTCAGAGCTATTTACTTGGTCTCTTTTACATATAATGAAAACAGGGTTATAAAAGGAGTCTGTCAAGTTTTCACTCAGCACTAACACAAAAAACTTTCATCCCAATAAAATAATTTAAAATCTCCATCTGAATACAGCTTTTATCTCTTCACTTTCATTTTCCTTAGCATGTATGCATGATGTTCCACAGGAATCTGCTGTACTGAGTATACAGTTTCTATGGAGCTCTCCGGGTAACTTTCAGCTGAATGTCCATTTGATTTATTTCAATTTTAAAATGTTAATTATTTAAAAAGTTTCATATTTCAAATTCTAAAGCTTTCCTGCTCATAGGGAACAATCCTCATTTAATTCAGCCAGTTTTTCTATATTCATAATTAACCATCTATTTTATATTTCATCTGCTTAAGCTCTTTTGTTAGGAAAATTATTTAAGAAAAAGAGCATATATGAAAGTGTCAAAAACTACATCTGCTTGCATGGATCAGTAAATGAGATCTATCCTTATAATCTGAGTCATCAAGAGAATCTACTGAGAATATTAAAGGAATGGCCGTGAAATGTTCTGGCAATCAAAAGTGGTATAAAGTCAAAAAGCATACTTTCTGCTCTGTTCATGAAATCCATCCTTTCAGAAAAGAAATGAAAGGCATCTTTGGCATTCCCAAACTTCAAGACTGCAGCATAGAATTGAGCTGGGGAGAAGAGAAATTTAGTTTTAAGTCTTTAAAGAGTGATACAAATCTTCTTGTAAGAAACCCAGTTGGGGCTTTACATCTTTTCAAATAGTTCAAAGAGGTACACTTAAGTACAGCAAATTGTACCCATTACAAAAAAAAAAAAAAAAAAAAAAAAAAAAAAAAAAAAAAAAAAAGTGTTCATCAAAAGCCTAGTTAATTTGCTGAAGCAATTCTTTATGCAATGATCTGAGAATTTCAATTTTATGTCCTTCTACAGCTTTCTGATCTGCTCTCCTAACCTGATGTGGTGTGCTGCCCGTTGCATTGCAGTAAATACCTTTGCAAAGGAAGCTATCCTCTTTCTTTTATTTCCACAGCATTATGGAAACTATCACCACCATGACTCTCATCTAGCACCAGCTTCTTTGCAACCCAGTGGCATATGCTTTTCCATGAAATTTCTTGGCTTATTTCTGCTAGATATTTGTTTTCAACACTGTGAGGGAAAAATAAATTCTTGACAGAATGAAAGAAATAATTTTAAAAATAAGATCACAGAATCAATTATGTTGGAAAAGACCTCTGAGATCATCCAGTCCAACCTTATCGACTAGCACTAAGTGCCACATCCAGTCTTAAACACCTCCAGGGCAGTGACACCAATACCTCCCTGGACAGCCGATTCCGATGCCCAATCATCCTTTCTGTGAAGAATTTCTTCCTAATATCCAACCTAAACCTTACCTGGTGCAGCTTAAGACTATGCCCTCTCGTCCTACTGCTGTTTGCCTGGGAAAAGACACTGACCCCCAGGCGGCTACAACTCCTTTCAGGTAGTTGTGGAAAGCAATAAGGTCTCCCCTGAGCCTCCTTTTCTCCAGGCTGAAAAACTCCAGCTCTCTCAGCTGCTCCTCATAGGACTTGTGCTCTAGACCATTCACCAGCCTCATTGCTCTTCTCTGGACATGCTCCAGCAGCTCAACAGCCTTCCTAAACTGAAGGACCCTGAACTGGGCACAGCACTTGAGGTGTGGCTCCACCAATGCCAAATATACGGGAAGAATCATTTCCCTAGTCCTCCTGGCCACACTATTCCTAGTACAGGCCAGGATGCCATTGGCCTTCCTGGCCAGCTGGGCATACTGGCTGACTCGTGTTCAGTCTGCTGTCAATCAGAACCCCCAGGTCCATTTCTGCCTGGTCACTCTCCAGCCACTCTGTCCCCAGTCTGTAGTACTGCAGGGGGTTGTTGTGGCCAAAGTGCAGGACCTGGCACTTGGCCTTGTTGAACCTCATACCACTGGATTCAGCCCATCTATCCAGCCTGTCTAGGTCCCTCTGCAGAGCCCTCCTACCCCTCCAGCAGACTGACACTGCCCCTCAACTTGGCATCATCTGCAAATTTGCTAATGGTAGACTCAATCCCCTCATCCAGACCATCAATAAAGATATTAAATAGGGCCCAGCACTGATCCCTGGGGGACACCACTGGTGACTGGCCGCCAACTGGATGCAGCACCACTCACCACCACTCTTCATGCCCGGCCATCCTAACCCAGCAGAGAGTGCACCTGTCCAAGCCATGGGCTGCCAGCTTTTCCAGGAGTGTACTATGGGAGACGGTGTCAAAGGCTTTGCTGAAGTCTACAACCACAGTGTTGTCCTGATCCACCAGGTGGGTCAGCTGGTCATAAAAGGAAATCAGGTTGGTCCCTCCTAAATCCATGCTGGCTGAGTCTGATCCTCCATCCATCCTGTAGGTGCCATGTGATTGCACCCAAGACGATCTGCTCCATAACCTTGCGAAGCACTGAGATCAGGCTGACAAGCCTGTAGTTTCCCAGACCCTCCTCCTGGCCCTTCTTATGCATGGGCATCACACTGGCCAACTTTCTAGTCATCTGGGACCTCCCTGGTTATGCAGGACTGTTGATAAATGATGGAGAGCAGATTGGCGAGCTCTTCTGCCAGTTCCCTCACTAAGAGGAGTAGTACACTGAAATGTTTCTACACACTTGTTTTTTGACAAAAGTCTCAAAAAAAAAGTAAAATAAACCTTCTCCTTCAAAGTACTGACCAAAGTACTGATAAATCTTTGTTCCTCCCAAAATAACACTAAATATTTCTTGTCACTTAAAGCCCATTCTGGATGGGTTCAGATATAATTCTGGAAAATTACAAATAAACATCCTCAACAGCACAGATGTCACAAACACTTCAGAAGGAATGACTGCTTTTTAGCAAAAGGGTGTTTCACCTTTTTTTTTTCCTATCCCTTAATTTACCACCAACTTCATTCTAACACTTGACATGATCGCACATATAGATGTAAACAAGTCTTACAGGTTAGTTTAAAAGCAAGCTATTTTTCATTTGTTATCACAGAAGCAACAACCTAAAAGACATTCTCTTTTAGGAACTATATTCCACATGACATCTGGGAGAGCTGTTCATCTCAGACTTACCTTGTTTAATATTCCTAAGGAAGGTTTAATTGGCATGTCAGGGTCTAAACTATGATGTGACTTGTTTACTGCTGAAGAACCAGCAGTTCAAGTCTAGAACACACAGATTCACATATGGCCCCCCACCCTTCATTTTGGTTAAGAAAAAAAGCCCCATTCACAAAAATATTCCCGCTCTAGCAAGTGGCAAAGACAATTTGAGATGACTGAACCTTTGAAAGAAATGTTCATAGCTGATGAGCCCAATGAGGTGATCTTTTACACATCCTCCTCCTCCTCCATTTCTTTGAACTTCTAAGAACTATTTGCATGAAAAGGTGCCTTTAATTACTGCAGGAGTGATATGCAGACAAATATGCTCAAGTGCCAATGTGTTTACCATTAAGAACTGAAAGAGACATCCCCTTCCTTTGATGCTACTTGACCTTCCTAGCTCTGAGCAAACCCCAAACCCTCCCACTCCTGCTTATGGTCCCAACAACAAAGACCAGAAGCAGACTTCTCTTGGAAAACACTCGAAGGAAATCACTGACTGCCTGGGCTGTGATTAAAGCCACTCATAGTTGCATACAAAACACAACAAAAACTGGTATTGCAAGTCTCTTCAAAATATCCACAGCTTAAGAAAGGACACCACATGGGGGTTTGCTGGACTCAAATTATGTGCATGACCAGAAAAAGCACAGTTCTGTCTGAGGAGTGAGTGCACAGTCTAAACAGAACAGGCTCTGTGAATGCCTCTCTGCAATCCTCTAGTCAAAATGCTACACATCTGACAGCAAAGTATTCTGCCCACAGAAACACAGAACTTGCATGTGAGAGTTAAATTCATGAGCTAAAAGCACTGCATGTCCTGACATGGTGAAGACTACACTCACAAGGAAGCGTTTGGAGTGAGGAAGCAGTGTGTGCACTGTGGGCACATGAACTCTGGCATGAGCCCACCCAATGGCATGGTGGCACAGGCAGAGGCATGGGCAAATGCCACCCTGGGAGAGCAGCCACCACCACAGCAGGCAGAGCACTGGCAGCAGAGGAACCACAGAAATTCAGAATAAATCTGCCTGTGGCAGCAAGCTAGTGTTGTGCTGCTTTGCGAATAGATCTCTGGCCCTAACTCCAGGAGCTGAAGTGAATGCTGGGCTCATATTTGTTTCAATACTAAGAAAATTGCTAGCATAAAGCTTATGAACTTAATCAAGATATGAGTGGAGCTTTGTTTGTTTAACTTTGCAGAAGTTTTAACATTACTTGAGATGTCCCAGAGAAAGGATCAGGCCCAAAAACTTACCTAGGCTGATATGGTCCTCAAAAAAAAGAGCTGTTAATTATCAGTCAGGTGTATTTCTCAGAAATGCAGAGGTAAAAATTGTCCTCCAAGTAGAGTCTTGAAGCTGTAGGACCATATAAGGAAAGTCCTTTATGAAGTCCCATTTTACTGCCACAGAATGAATGCATCACAAAGTTACTGGCAATTTTATTCAACACTGGGTGATGCCATCAACAGATATAGGAGAGGAAGGGGTCACTGGGAGCTTTGCTAGAGTGTGTATAAATCATCAGTTTCTAGTGGGCAAGCCCATGATGCTGCAGCACACAACTGGCTGGGGATTAGGAAACAAAGTGAGGGTTTGTGAGATCAGAGATTTATGATCAATTTTGTTTACCTTTAAGTTGAAGGTGCTGACTCCACCTCATATACAAGGAACTATCAATTGGTTTATAGCTAGTACCAACAGGCGTAAAAGTGCTACAGAATACATGTGTGACGGATGCATAAAAACAGTCTTGTAGACAGGAAGAAGGAAATAGATTGTTTACATGGAATATATTTGTTAAGAGAAAAATCCTCAATACTGTATTTCCTGCTTTCAGCCTCTTTTCTATGGAAAAGAACTAATTGCTCATTGTCATAATTGGTAGATACAGTCAGAGCTATTTAAGTTAAATTTCAGTCTTTAGTGGAAACATGTTTCACCTGTAATGTCATTATTGCTACCTACCATCATTGCATTCACAGTCATTGTGGCTGGCATTAGGCCACCTTCTGTCATCTGCACTGATGGGCAAAGGTAGACATACAGGTATTCAAGAAATTACTCAGAAGAATAAAATTCCCAGAGTCATAACTTCAAAATAATTACCCCATGTTCTTAAAAATCACACTTCATGAAAGAACCACCATGAAACCACCTTGTTTGCAATAGGTTCTCTTTTCTCCAAATAGCAGAATTTTTATTTTTGAACAGAGACTGTTTGGGTATATGTTGATCATTCACTGCTCCTAAGAAACCCTATGCTAGTTTTTAGCATGCTTTCAGTAGATACTTTCTTAGCTGGGGATGAGCAATAATCCTTTAAATCTAGGACCAAGAATGATTCATGCATGTATCCCATTATTTTAGCAAAGCTCTAGTTTCATGTGGTTTTCTTACATTACTCTTTCCAACCTGTTTTCCTCAGGATTTGTGCCTATAGGATGACTTCCCATGTGGATTTTAATTTAACTAAGATTGAGCTCTTACAGCCTTTCCACTAGAAGGCTCTCGTCTTTACACAGCATAATTTTTTCAGGAACTTAGTATTTATATTTTTTCTTCCTATTAGTCAAATCTGCATGAAAGAGGCCAATGAATTCAAGGTTCACAAGGAAAAATTAGCAGATGCACAATCACATAAACCTTGTTTTCTTAAAATGTCAGGTAAAAGTGTTCAGCCATAGCAAAGTAAAAGAACATCAAAAGAGCATGTGGCTATGGTTTTATCTTACCTTTCTGTTTCAAGAGACATGGGGAAGGCTGAAATGCTTAAGAACTACTTGGCTGCAATGCTAAGTGTGTAACAGTAGCATGACACTGCAAAACAACTGTTAACAAAAAGTTGCCATAAGAGGGGATGAAGAGAAATGGAGATCATCTAGATAAACACTTAAGACCATGAAATAGGAAGGGGCTGTTGAAAACCCAGATTTTTCTTGGCTGGCTGTACAACTGTCTCACGTAAACCTTCTCATGGGTTTACAAAATGCTTTCTAAAACTAATGTGTTATTTTTGTTTTCCTGATCCCAGCAGTCTGCCTAGGATGACTATTGCTCTAACAGCACTATGTCTGTTTTTCCCCAGGCCACACCTTGTGGTAAGCCTTCATATCCTATGCCCTTCCATCCCCCTTCTATCCATGTAGGCATGGTTTGTACATAAATGTAGTTCTATTTCAACTTTATTGCTCCCTGCATGAGTCTAAACTGAATCTCAGAAATTATCCATAATACTAGCACATCCATCATGAAATATTCTTTTTCTGTACTGCTCTCAGTAATCCATCAATCTTTGCACCACCTCTTGAGTAACTTGTTGATCCTCACACCTTTGCCCTTCCTTCTTCAGGAAATGGTAAAACTCCACTAGAAGTTTCTTGGAAATATGTACACTTCTGTTCACTGTTTTATAAGTTCCAGATCCAAATCTTTAATTTTTGTCATAGAAAATATACTTCTGAATCCATTCTCATGACAGTCTACCCCTTTTTCTTCAGAAGGGCATACCAGTTACATTTATGTATGTTCTCTTTCTGATGCTAATTGCATCTTCCTTAAATTTCCCAACTTTCTTCCTTCCATTTTCACACCATTTGGTCATTTGTTCTCTTTCACAGACCATTTATCATGTTCACTGTTCCTTGGGCACCAGACATTATCATCACAACTTTTTCCTCTTTTCTGCAGATCCTGCCTTCTCTCTCTGCTCATATGATACTCTGTTTTCTTCTTTTTCTCTTTTATCTCCTTCAGTAAAAGAAACTTGTTTTGCCATTTTATTTTTCCTTCACTAGCCAGTCAATTTGATTTATGCATCAGTTATTCAAAAGGTCACTTCCACTATTTGCTTGCCCTTTTTTGCCCAAGTGTTCTCTTTTGGTAAATGCCTACAAAAAGTCATCCTGTAATCTTCTCCTCCTTCAATCACCTCTTGCTGTTGTCTGCAAGCATCCATCTAAACTTATGTTGTTGTCACAAGCTATAGCTAAAATTTTTCTTAGAAGATATCTGTGCTTATAGAGTCTACTGAGTCTGGCTGAGATGGAGTTAATTTTCCCTAGAGCAGCCCTCAGTGTGCTTCACATTGGTAGCTAGAAAGGTGTTGATAACACACTAGTTTTGTGGCTGCTGCTGTGCAGTGCTGGCACAGCATCAGTGCTGTCTCTCCAACTTTCTGCCCCCCAGCAGTAAGCTGGGGGTGGGCAAGGTCTTGGGAGGGGACACAACTAGGCCAGCTAACCCAAACTGACCAAAAAAATACATTTCTTGCTCTTTGCTTGTGCACACACAATCATTCACTTTTGCTTTAGTGAACCGTCTCATCTCAACCTAGAAGTTGTGTTCATTCCTGCAACACTCTTCTCTATGTAATTAACAACTGTGGGTTGGTGTAGGGAAATAAGATTTTTACCAGCATTATTTGAAACAAAAAAGTCTAGTCACTATAAATTCAATATCATGTTGATAAAGCATCACAGAATCATTTAGGCTGGAAAAGACCTCCAAGATCTTTAAGTCCAAACTTTAACAGATCACCACTCTGTCAACCAAACTATAGCACTGTCACGTCCAGTCATTTCTTGAACATCTCCAGGGATGACTCCACCACCTCCCTGGGCAGTCTGTTCCAGTGCTTAGCAACGCTTTCCATGAAGAAATTCTTCCCAATGTCCAACCTGAACCTCTCCTGGCACAGCTTGATGTTATGTCCTCTCATCCCATTGCTAGTTACCTGGCAGAAGAGCCCAACCCCCACCTCTCTACAGTCTCCTTTAAGGTAGTTGTAGAGAGCAATAAGGTCTACCCCGAGCCTCCTTTTCTCTAGGCTAAACAATTCCAGCTCCCTAAGCTGCTCCTCATAGGACTTTCCCTCCAGACCCCTCACCAGCTTTGTTGTCCTTCTCTAGACTCACTCCAGCACCTCAGTGTCCTTCTTCTAGTGAAGGGCCCAGAACTGGACACAGCACTCAAAGTGTGGCCTCACCAGTGCAAGTAGAGGATCAGTCACTTCCATGGTCTTGCTGGCCACACTGTTTTGATACAGGCCAGGGTGTCACTGGCCATCTTGGCCACCTGGGCACACTGCTGGCTCATGTTCAGTAGCTGTCAACCACCCCCAGGTCCTTTTCCACCAGGCAGCCACTCTTTCCCTAGCCTGTAGCACTGCATGAAGACACCTTAACAAAAGAAGTCACCTTAAATAAACAAAAACATCATGAGAGATGTGAAGCAGTTCTCATAGGAAGAAGTAATTCAGAATTCAGAAAAGGAGGAAGGAGTTAAAAGAACATTGAATCAGGAGAGATATTCTATGTTCATTACATGGTAAGGTTATACTATTCCAACAAAAATAAACCCCATATATTTTATACAAGATAAATGAGGTCATTAGTTTATGTTTGAAACTGGTCTGATTTCAGTCACAGGCCTAGGATTCTCTCTAGTACAATGTATTTTTGGGAAAAGCTAATGCAAATGGTCACATGGGAATGGTCAAAATAATTTAAAAAAAATAAAAGGAAAATAAGATCCATCAGGCAAATGTGTGAAAAAGTGCTTGAATAGATGCATTCATTTTGAGAAAATTATTTTCCACATGTATGTAAAGATCTGTCCTTTTTTCAAACTGCTAAATCACTTGAGGGAGAATGGAAGTTACTTTTTGAATGCAAAAAGAACAGCTAAAATGGAAACGCCATAAAGAAGTGGAATTATTGCAGGAGAAAATAATCATACTTTCATCTTACATTCGTGCAGCTCTTAAGGACTTTTTACTTACATACTTCTTGATATGAAATAATGTGTTCTTACATGGATCAGTATTCAGTTACTATCAAGTCAAAAAGTGTAAGAACTCCCAATTTCTTCCCATAATTTGCAAATATTTACATCAATGCAGTAATTTACAACCCATCCTGCAGATTGCCAAAGGTTATAATGGATAAAAAAAAGAGATGAGAGTATGAGAAAATATATGTGTTGCTTTTCAAGCAGTTCCTTCTTTTGTTTTTGTAAATACCAAGAACAGGCATTTCTGATAACCTCAGTACAACAGTGAGACAAGGAAATTATTTGCTCCTTTATGTTTTTCCTGTAGCTTTTAAGACAAGTAGTGTTTTACAGGCTCCTACTAGAAATACAAAAGCAGCTGAACAAGTTGATTTTTACAGAAACACACCTGAACTACAAACAGGAAACCATGTTCTGGGTCAGGTTTAATATCAGGTTTCAGAATATCGCCTAATACAGCGAACACACTAGTCTGTGGTTTAGGTCACAATACCAAGGCAGGTGGCTGCAGACTCCTCATATGAGTACATACAGGTTTAATAGAAGTGGTTAGTAATTTTTGGCATAGCTTCAGATTACTTCCAAACCACCAGACCTATCTGGCTACCACTGTGTTTAAGCCCCTGTCCTCTTACTGGTTTTCTAAATTAACTCTGGGCAGCTGAAAAAATGTCAGTCCATATTTTCTGAAAAATTCTGTAAATGGCTCCTTTCAAGTGTTGAAAAAGGCTGAGATGAGGTTTAGCTGGTTATGCTAGAGCAGACCACAGAGGAGTGTCCTTAGAGAGGAAGAGCAATTTAATCAGCACGAGTTTGAGAGAAAAATCTGTTGGCACAAACACAGACACTTTAAAGGTATCATTCCTATAGAAAGGAAGGAGGAACCTAAGGAAATTAGTCTTTATCACAACTCTTTTGTTTCCTTTTTCATGGAAAAGTAGACCACAATGTAGATTGATCTAATGGCCCACGTTAAGTGATAGTTTCTTGCTGTAGCAGCAGCTCAGATGCTTCTGTAAATGGAGCATATAACCTGGATTACTTCAAAGGGATACTGACCATACCAGCAGTGGATCCATCAATTCCCCAGTTGCCTTCTATAGCCAAAAAATACATACTTGGAATATCCACTGTTGAAGGAAGACTGCTTTTAGTAACATGGAAAACTAAACTTGCTGGAATTAAGATGAGAACAAAGAAGGAAGAGAGAACAAAGGAAGGGTTTGAGAATACTAACTTTCCTAAAACAGAGAACTCAAATTTGTTTGAGGGTGAGTTTTTTGCAGATGGACTTACTCAAGCACCCCAACAGAAGTAATATGCTATTCACAACCAGAGCCAATGATGACAGCAAAGGAAGTGAAGCTTCAGTAAAAGCAAAGGAAGTATTCTGTTAAAGCCATGCCAAGACACTAAAATGATTGCAACCTACTTGCCAACACAGTCCCACTGTCAAGCAAGCAAGTTTTTCTCATAGAATAGAAACTCTCCATTTGTAAGAAGTGTTTTTAAATTGTAATATGAACAAGTATTTACATGAGGTATTTGCCACTTATTGCTAGGAAAAAAACAAACAAAAGAAAACCCAATCAAAAACCCCCATTCCAGCTACAGTCCAATCAGTAGTGCAGACTGTGACTTGTGGAGATTTTCTGATTAGCCCTTTTCCTTTAAGGTGATAGCGTAACACCTCCTGAGTGAGTTCACACTCCAGCATATAAAACCAGGCAAAAAGAGCTGCAGGGCTGTGAAAAAAAAGCACAAGAGGACTGCCTTTCAGCATCAGTCACTGCTTCTCACCCTTCCCAGGTCACTACAGCAGTAGCTGTGGAACATTTTGGGTAAGTCTGCAGCACCTGGCCAAGCATGGCAGAGAGTGGGTTTCAATCACTACCACCCTACAGGCAAAGCCTGGCTTTTGGTGAGAGGCAGACGAAAATGAGTTCAGTAACTGCTCAAGGAAGGAATAGAATACCTCTCTGTACAGGTTAGGATGGGCAGACATTCCTACAGATAGAAGGAAAAGAGGCCTAAGGATGCCGGGCTTCTGCTGACAAAGCTGAATGACTGAGTGCTGTTGCCAGTGGGACAGTAAAAGGCTGGCCAGATGCAGGGAAGGAAGACAGGACCCAGAAATAGTTTGGTGGTTGGACAGCCTTGGCCACATTCCACGACCAACATACTTGTCAGATGCATTTAGATCACCACCAGAAGAGCTACATCCAGCAGAAAAGACAACGCTAATGATGACACAATGTCATCATAGAAAGAAGCAACTCATTCTACAGGCCAAAAGAATGTCCCAAAGCTAGAGGTGCCTTGTAAACCAGAATCAGGAACATAAATTTAGCATGATATCTTGTAATGATGAAGGCAGAAGGATGTGCAGCCAAGGAAACACTAATCGTAGACATGCAAGAACTGTATTTCGTAGCAGAAATAGGGGTATACAATACTGCAAGAGTGCGTTGTTAATGATTTTATTTGACCACAGGAGGAAAAGAGAAAGGAAACCACTGACTTTGAATATTCAATTAATATCCATAGGAATTCTGCATATTTGTGTACTAAAGAAAGAAGAGAAGGACCATTACCATAGTCATTCTCTTTTTCAGACTCAGTGGAGCTGAGGAATTTAAGTATAGCAAGGATGACAGGATTACTGCCTCCTAAGAGAGGTCCAGGGCCCAGAGCACCAAGAAGAAAGAGCTGACAGTTTTGGTGACCAGGCTTTGAAATCATCACAAAAGCTTAGCCATGGAGTTTGATGCTGAAGACAGTTGTTCCCAGACACTGTTTTGGCCTAGCAGTACCACTGGTTCTGTATGATAGCCATACAAGTTCTTCAAATGTCAAACATCAAATGTGGACCAGTGTGCATTGTTTAGAGGGAAAGTTATTAAGAACTATAGCATGCTTCAATTCTACCACTTTTCCAATTCAATTGCTCAAATATATAAATTAATAGCATAAGATACAACTGCATCTTCTGTGATTTTATTATATATTAATATATTTATATATTATTAAAATACATTACATATAAAATATATTGTATATATTATTAAAAGCTTCCCACAGTGTGGTTTGCCATATATGTGCTATATTACCTTCCATCCTTTTCTTTGATCTGCTGCCTATGTATATGATGTGTCATGATAGTTTTTCCCTAAACATTTCATTCTTTGAATTCTCTCCAATAGTCCCATTTTCTTTCTGAATTAAGACAATCAGTTTATCAATAAACAATAATCAAGTGGATGGGAAGATCACTTTTTTCAGCTTAATAGCTTTCTTTCTGTACAGTGAAGCCATGTAATATAAGTCCACTTCAAGGGGACTACACCAGCCCCTTTTCTAAATACTTGCTTAATGAGATGTAGTCCCTGTGGACTACCTTGGTCCATGTATACTGCCAGAATCAGTACAAAGGAGTTAACACAATGCTGCCCTGTACCATATGAAATGTCAGTGTTATGAGCCCTGCTTAATTCCATTATGGACTAGCATACAGAAATGTGCAAGTCCTTTACAAAGAAAGTAGACGATAGAGTAGCACGTCCTACCAAGTTAAATTATTTGAAGGCTCACCTAAATCCTCAGTTGTATCCCTTTCCCATTATTTTAGATCTACAAAATATAGAACAGAAATAACACTCCTATTTTCAAAGTCTTGACAGACAAAAATGTTCATACTAGTGTTAACAGTATTTTTAGGGATAGGAAACCAAGTTGAAAGAGCTTAGAGGTTCACGGCATGAAGCCAAAAGGGATGTATAAACATAACAAGAAAGAAATGGAAGAAAAAAGCCTGAATACTAAACAAATAAGAAAATGCCATTTGGTCTTGCTAGGGTCTCCTATATCAGCCACTATTAAGAAAATATGTATAATCTTTGAGTCACTTCAAGCTCTATCAAAAATATTATAATATCAAAGACACTGCTTTATACCTGGTCACAAGGTTGAAGGTGGCAAGTTTTTGGCTAATTAAATAAGACTTGATTAACGCAAAGAAAATAATCAGAAGGACTAGAAAAGAGGGAGAAATGAAAGCACAAAGGGGCAAAAGTAGTTAAGTCAGTGTTTTGAGTAATGGCTGGGACTAGAGCAGAGCCAGTAAAGATGGTAAAATCACCTCAGTCCTTGCTACCTTGGCTTAGTCTGAGAACTTTGGGATTTCAGTGCATCATGATTGAACTGTGAAGTGTTGTGACCCACACTGGTGTTGACTTTGAAGGTAAAGCTGCACATCTTTTTACTCAATCAATGAATTCCAAAGGAGATGAAGAGGGGGGAAGGCCTCCTCTTCTACTATTTAGGCTTAATTTCAAAACACTGGGTCCACTGCAATAATTTTCCTGTCAAACACTTCTACTATCCATCAGATATAATCTCAATATGTTCTTTAAACCTGCAGGAATTTTTGACTGAATTAATTCTATTTTTATCTTTTTCCTGACGTTTACAAATAATTTTATATAACAGACCAAGAGTTGCCATCTGTTACCTCAAACTACTTTTAGGTCTCTATACAACACATCCTGCAGATGTAGCCTACTTTTTTTGCTAGTATATATGGCACTTATGGTTGACAGTATTAAATATGTTGGGCTGTGACTAAGGAAACAATCTGGATTGCTTTGTAAAAGTAAATGCTCCATGTTTCATCAATCACTGTGTCATCTGCAGCTATCAATAGGATGGTATTTCACCTTCCTGAGCATTGATAACTGGAATGAACAATATTGGTAGCCATATTCAGAATTACAAATTTTAGCCTTGAGTAAGCTCTGCCAGAGTAAGAGTGCCAGAGTAGATAGGCCTTGGGAAACAGCCCTGTACCAACAGTTCAGTTCCAGTGGTTCAGTCTCTGCTGACTGCTGGTGATGGGGTCTGCTGCTCCACAGCTGCCTGCAACCCCTCTTGCCACTCAAGTCAAAAGGAGGCTGTGGAGGGTACCACAAAGACCTCAGAATTATCATAAAAGATTTTCTGGGCAAATGCCAAGTCCATCCTTGGCATGAGCTGACCACAGCCATCTGGGCAGGATTACACATGATCACCATGACCAGCTGAGCCACCTGCATTAGGGCTTCCTGAAACAGAAATTCTAATGGCACCTGAACTGTTTGCGCACTGCTTCCAGATCCAACTTCAGTTAGCTACAGCTCATGTGGTGGCTGCTGGAGGCTGTCAGGAGCCGTGAGCTATCCTAAGCATTCCACCATAACATTGTTACACCAGCAGGGCCATAGGTACTATAAGACTGGGAAAGGGAAGGGAGAACATATTGCATAAATATTTAAACACCTCTGCTCCCACTAGACTTGGCACTGATAATTTTGTGTTTTGATTAACGTCACTACTGTTTATCTACTTTCTTTAAGCCTTGAACTTGCTTGACTGATTAGACAATTTTTACTTTTTACCTATTAAAAAAGGATTGGTAAGGCTAAGCACATTTTTCCTCTGCCGTCTTTCCCTATTTCCTTTTCTACTCTAGCTTATAACCACGTACTAATGTAGCAAAGGCAGCAGCTGGGTACAGGGTGCATGACAGACCATGTATGACATCAGGGACTAACATGACAACAAAACAATCTTTCAGGTGGCAGAAAGAAGAAAGACATTTGTGAGGCTGGGGTGTAGCAGTAAAGTTAGGTCACAAGAGAGGGCAGAAAGCCTGAGGGACCTGGAAAATAATGGCAGCTTAGGCGGCAGACTGGCACACCTATAAACATTTAATGTGCATAGCAGTGCTAGCACTCACTTTATGCCAGTTCAGACCTACCTTGTTCTAGGCATTGTAGCCAAAATTGTAGGGTACACAACAGTAACCTACTGCATCCTTGCTGACAGAAGCCTTTCTTGGGTCTATATTCAGGTTTTGCAGCATGAAAGGCCACCATGATACTGATGGCACGAGCAATGAAGTTCATAGCTCAAGTGATTACTGTTACAGCACCACACTGTATCTCTACACTGCCACATTTCAGCATCTGACTGCAATCATTGTGTAAATCAGATACATGTTACATGATACAGAGTAGCACAAACATGGACAGCGACAATGCATGTGTACAACCTGATAGCACTTAAAATTATCGCCTTGGGAAAAAAAACCTGAGAAAGCCCAGATATTGCATTTTCAGTACAGCCCATTGTATATGTAGCTATTGGCCCCTAATGAGGTAAGCAGGTAGATAAGGAAGTGATTTATCTTCTACTTAGCCTGAGAACTGTAGAGGAAGTATCAGGCAGTAAGTTTTTGCATCATCATGATACTAACTGCTCAGTAACATGAGCTCAGATATCAGACGTACCCATTCTAAAGTAATTGTCTACCAGCTGACCAGAATTAGAGGCAGCAATCTTGAGTTGGAAGGGACCCACGAGGATCACTGAGTCCAACTCCTGGCCTTGTACAGAACACAGCAATCACACCATGTGCCTGAGTTGTCCGAATGCTTCTTGAACTCTGTCAGGCTTGGTGCTGTGACCTGTGACCATTCCACTGGGGAGCCTGTTCCAGTGCTCAACCACCCTCTGGGTCAAGAACTTTTTCCTAACATCCAACCTAAACCTCTCGCCACACAACTTCAGGTCCCACCCTTGCATCCTGTCACTGGTCACCACAGAGAAGAGATCAATGCCTGCCCTTCTGCTTCCTTTGTAAGGAAGCTGTAGACTGCACTGAGGTCTCCCTTCAGTCTCCTCCTCCAGGCTGAACAAGTGACCCGAGCCGCTCCTTGTATGAACCTTGTAGAGGTTTCCCCCTCTAGGCCCTTCATCATCTCTGTAGCCCTCCTTTGAACGTTCCTTAGGGAGTAGTAGCCCTTTTGACAAGAACTGTACAGATGCAGTTGGGACAGTGACAGCTCTTCCCCTTCTGCAAACGGGCCTAAAGAAGACCAAGGAAGCCAGGGGTGCACAAGAATTTGGGATGGGGCACAGCCCAAATGACCCCAATTGACCTAAGGGATATTTCATACCATATGGAATCATGCTCGGTATATAAAGCTGGGGGGAGAATGAGGATGGAGCAATGGCATTTATCTGCGCAAGCAACTGTTAATAATGAGGGATCCCTGCTTTCCTGGGGATAGCTGAACACCTGCCTGACCATAGGAAGTGGTCAAAGAATTCCTTGGTTTGCTTTGCTTGTGTGTGGAGCTTTCGCTTTACCTATGAAACTGTCTTTCTCTTAACCCACAAGTTTTCTCCCTTTTAGTCTTCTGATTCTACCCCCAGCCCCAACGGGGAGAGTGAGTGAGCAGCTGTTGGTGCATCATAGGAAGCATCCCAGGACTTCATGAACAAGAATCAGATTGCACCACTTAGCCTATGCATATATTGCACAGACAAAGCATTTCACAGAGGACTGTACTTTGGCCCTACATCTCTCTCAGGTTCTAATACCTGTGTTCTCATTGGAATAGAAAGAACAAAAAGAACACACGCCATTAAACACCTACCTCCTTGGCCTCATCTTCTTGGCAAAACTCAGGCTTCATCTATCACACATCTAAAAATAATCCAAGTAAACACAGAATAGGGTAATCTATCCCACAACATAGGGGGAATGGAAAATCTGATGCAGGTGGTGACTTTCTTACATGAATTAGTATCTATTACATAGAACATTGACACAGCAATACATTTTCCAGAGGTTCTAAAGGCGCCACACTCCAGCATCAGGAGTGGAAAGACTAGAGGCTCATAGAAATGTCTCAGGTTTTGAGTTCATTTTTGGCCCCTCTGTGTTATTGCTGTTAGGCACACCACCACGCTCGTCGTTATGGGAGAGATGAACATGTCTGTAACAGCCACACAGACCACTGCCTGATGAATCCCATGGTACTGTACAAAAACACAATTCATCTCAGGTGTAATTTTCCTGGACAAGAGTGATAGAGCTTCCGCTTACACCTACCCCAGAAAAAAGGCCCCAGTTCATACTTCAAGTACTGAAATGTAATTCACTACCATAAGCAAAGCTTGTAATAATTAAAACTTACTGGGTTTAGGTTTATTTTAATCTTGCAGAAGCTTTCTTCTGGAAGCTCCTGAACTGGACCAACCTCCCCTTTAAGGGCACGGTGCAAAAATTCAGGGAGTGAACAAGACCCTTTTCAGATTGAAAACTAAGCTTCAGCCTGAAACATAAGGGCTCAGCAAAAAACCCACACACAACCACAGTGATTTTTTACCAGATAAATCAGACAAAAATAAAAACAAACAAAAAAGTAGATTTCAAAGCAGCTGAAAACCTGTTACCGTAATTTTTTTTTAATTTGCTTCCACATCCACAATTTTTCTTTGCAGGTGGGACACAAAAGCTGCTCTTGCCTTTCTGGTCGAAAGCCTTGGCACCAAAGTAATGTTCCATCCAGGAACACACGCCACAGGTA
Organism: Xenops minutus; assembly: GCA_035221455.1. NCBI lineage: Eukaryota > Metazoa > Chordata > Aves > Passeriformes > Furnariidae > Xenops > Xenops minutus. Next base: position 31,063,701 of record JAWWEE010000040.1, read on the forward strand.
ATACAAGATCACTGGGCTATCACTTGAACAGTCCCTCCTAATGTGGTACTTTCAAAGTTAACCAGCAGCAAAACTACCCCCTATTATCTTCTAATACACACAAGCCTCCATGCAGAAGGGAAGATAAATATGACCTTACCTCATTCAATGCCAATATTTTCATATCAATTCCTTCATCTCATTCTTGTGGGACAAGGCTGGATAAATGTTAGGCAAAATCCCCACTTCTTGCAAAGGATGAAACAGAGGACAGAAAAAGCGCCCTTCAGAATAGGATGATGAATACTCCAAGTTCTTTTCAGGTGAAAGGGGGAATTGGGAAATATCATGCTACTTTAACAATGAGATGTTTAAACCTATTTTCATGGAAGTCAGAAGTACAAAGTTTCTTTTTAAAACATCAACCTTCTTTAAAGTGGTTAAAAACAGTTCCTGGCTTGAAAAGCTACTGTGGAGAGCGTGGAAAATAGGAATAAGGTGATCAGGGACCAGGAAGGGATCTGATAACTAGGTATCATGGATACTATTTTCTTAGGTGGCCTAGAACAAGACTTTCAGCACTTAGGAAAGAAGGTCCAAGATTGGATTTTTTTTCCATTTGTTTACTGACACACTGGCATCACTAAGTTCTGGATGTAGCTAATATCATCCACAAAGATAGTTCTTTGTTGCAGTCATTGCAGAACTTCACCAGAAGCCTAAAACAGTCAGGCAGACCAAGAAAATACAGGCAGTTTTGATTGGGTTGCAGAGGAAAGCATGACACACGAACTAACAAGGGAAGAATGAGAACTTCAAGTACAAAGAAAACAAACACAGCAGAAAGAAGCAAACTTGGGAAGAGAAACTGGAAGGCCAGGTAAGAGAGCATTTTCTGCTTGGAAAGTCTTGGCCAGGGAGAAGAAACAGAAGTTCACTTCCAGTCTTTACACTTGCTTCCCAGAGCAAACACGGCAGCTTTCATTGTGATGTAGCACTTTCCATGTCTGAGGAAACACTCCTGCCCCTCTCCATTAAATACAAGCCTTTCACTTCAGGAATTCCACTAAATCACTAAGGGTAACTTTTTCTGTTTTATTTCTCCTCATGTTTACAAACTTCAGAGGCAGGACACATGTTCATTTTGGACAGAAGTTCACAAAGCCTTTACATTAATGTAGCTGAGAGGCTAAAAGACTTCTAGCTAAAAACTCAACTTGCTCAGATAAAAAGATTGACTACTTCCCTATAAATAAATTCATAAATTTGTATAAATTATGATTCAAATATATATTAGAAGGCTAATATTCAAAACATTCTAAAGAACAGAAATCTGGATATTTAGGCCCAGTCTCTCAAACATTCACACTTTTGAAGGACAGTTCCACTTCTGCTACAGAATGTCTCTAGAAGCATATACTGTGTGTGTGTGTATATATATATATATATATATATAAAACAGATATAAAACATCCTCCAGAAGCAAAGTTCTAGAACTGATTTCTACAATTGCATTGAGTAACACTTAAGCACGGGACAGTGGAAGATGCAACTAAACTATTTAAATATAAAGAATGTGTTCCACTTTCATTCGTAATTACTAGGGTAAGCATTTCCTTATGTTAATTGAGTACTCATTCTTACGAAGTATCAAATGGAAAGCTGCACACATAACATTTTTAATGCATTGATGTGTTTTAAGTGCTTATGTATTTATAGATGTAATTCTCTAGAAAATGGCATTTCCTCTTAGTGTCTCAAGCTTCCCAACGTAAAGTGGGAGGTCTCAGTCATCATTATGTGCATGGTCCAGCACCTAAAAAAGTACAAGACTGAAGCCAGCCCTCAGTGAAGAGAAGTTCTTAAATATCAATTTTGCTAGCATGGGAACACAGCACTCTCCTTGGTGACAGAGAGGGCAACTGCACCCTGCAGGGAAGCAACTATCTTGAATCTAAGATTTTAGCCTGATGCATGCCAGTATCTTTAGAAGCAGCATTGACAGACAGTAGCTGGAGGGGTGAGCAGCTGGTGACTGTTCTTCACAAAATAGGTAAGACAATAGCGCAAAAAGAGATCAAACCAGGGAATAAGAGCATCTAAAGCTTAATCGACTATGCTGTGAATCTCAATGCATTTTTATTATTCCACGAGTCAAAAGAAGTGCTCAGAAAAGCGACAGAGGAACATTTCTTGCAGTACTTTCACCCAGTACAGCAAACAATACACAATAGGGACACTATAAACTAAATAACTTTGCAGAGAAATTCCATCAACTCAGCCATGTGCCTATTTTAATGTTTCTATACAAATTCACACAAGAAGTCTGACTCAGTGAAACATCTGAAGAATAAAGAGGAAAAAATTTCAGCGCGAGACAATGCCATAGACAGTAACATGCCAGCAGTGCTGCTTTTTAATTGGCATGATGCAATTTTTCTTTCCGAACTAATTCATCAAATCACAATAAAGGCTTACTGAATTTGCAAGATATGAGCTACTCCTGGCATTTTAGGTTTTCACAGATTCAGAAACACCAGCTTTTTTACAACATCACTAAGATAAAGCTCTCCATTCCACTGAAGAAATAATCTTTTTGCCTCAAAGCATGATGTTGTACTCTCCTTCATATAGGTGGTCTATGAAAATTGGACAGTTGAACAGTAAGAATGGAGACTAGGTCAAATCTAAGGACAGAACTTGACTGGACTAACTTCTGTATTTTGAATGCAAGACTTGAGTAGTGTTCTGAACCAAGAAATGGATGGATAGCCCTAGAACAAAGCTAACCATCTTGTATACAACTCCTCCAAGAACTAATTTACCTGTACATACCTAAAAAACTACTAAGCCATATTTAATCAAGATCTATGTGGCCATGAGGACAAACCACCTCATGTATTATACATCTCACCAGTAGTCCCCCACCTGCATTTTTTCAGTAGTACTATCTATTTTAGTACAAGTTTTTAACATTCTCCTGAACTCTGAAGTCATCATCCAGAGCACAAAGAACTAACTGTTCAGGTGGCAAATGAAGTTTAAGGGAGATAATTTACACAGGAGAGAAAACAACTAAGTGCTCAATGGCAGTATACTCTAACACATTTTCTCTCACTGATTTTCTCCCTCAAACCTAAAAAGATACAAAGGGAGCCAAGATCTAGTCCTACCAAAGTTGCCTGAGCATAAGGCAAAACAACAGGGAGGATAATTTCACACAAGCCACATACAGGCACTTAGCTGAAGGACCTTCACCTCCTTTACAATCAACATAGAGAGACAAGCTCCTTGAAAGGCTAATTCAAATCAAATAATGCTATGGTACTTGAAAGCATGATTTGTATCAGGGATATATATCTATATCTACCTTCTTCACTGAAGAGAAAGGCACTGGTGCATTAGCCAGTTAAAATCAATACCTAAAAGGTACCTTGTGAAAATACTATCTTAACTTCCATATCAAACCTCAAAGGTCTCTGCTTGAGATGTGCTGTTTGTTAGGATGTGAAAAGCAGGCAGCTACAGCATTCTTTTTGACCCTTGAATTAAGTTGGGGAAAAAAAATCCCAGGGTATGTTTTAAATTTGCAGACAGTCAACAACTATGATTGCTATTTAACTTAAAATAAAACCTACTAGTAAGAACACTTAATGTGTTAGTTTATTAGTGAGCATGAGAACACCCAGCTTTTAAAAAGTTTAGTTTATGACAGATCTTGAATTACCAGAATAACACATTGCATGGAGAAGAAATGAAGTATCCTCAGATTAAACTTGTTCTCTGTGTTCTGCAAGGCACTTTACATTCAGCAGACATGCAAGACCAACCTCTGCATGTCTTCTAGACACACAGAGTTAAAAAAAAAAAAATCAAAAAAAGCACAGTTAAACATCGTGTTTCTTCTCAATATTATAAATACATTAAAACCATGAATTTGGAGCACTACTAAGGCACAAACCTAATTTCAAGTGTTTAGCTAGAGCTTTAACTTTCACCATAAACTCAACAGATTAACCACAACCTGCTCATAGTTAGGTCTTATAAAGATTGAAGAATTAACTTTCATTTTTAAAAACATGAGACAGTTATGCAGATTTATTGTAAACATTTGAATATATTCCAAGTTTAAGCCATTATAATAAATGATCAACACATTAAAACTCGTATGAAAAAGATACCCTTAGACATCACTGTAAATATTCTAGAATTTTTAATTAATTCACAATATTAAATTAATGGGTTTGCTCGTCACAGTAAGTCATAATATACAGCAAAGATATCTCAGAAGTTCACCTAAAAAGCTGTTAGCATCAAGCAGTACAATTAGTCAACTATACCGAAAAAGACTCTCTTACCACTATAAGGAAGTGATAATTACATATTTTTGCCTTTGTTAAATAAATATTCCAGACTCTTTACCATTCAGACAAAAGCACTTAATACCATACACACAAGTCTTGTATATTAGAACACACAAAATACACGTCTGTCACTGATCTTCATCTTCACAAAACAGAAAATCCACCTCTTTCAAGGATACCAGGTGAATAATAAGGTCTAAGTATGAGAAGAAATGGAGACACTTGCTCTTCACCTCTTCAGGTGCCCTCCAGCCAGCGTGAAACTAATGGTTTTTCATCCAGCTCTGTGAAAGAAGCGCCATCCTACTGATGGGGTCGAACCCCACTACTCATCTCGGTGGCCAAGGCTAGATTCCTCCTGCAGAACCAGGAGGAGACGGAACTGTTGCCACCTCAGTAGCATGCAATCCCGGGAAAACAAAGGGAATTCCCATTGCCATTGTCTTCATCTGCAGCTGATCATCACCAGCACTAGCAAGGCAGTAGCTTGCGCAGTTATCTCCACAGCGGGCAATGTCACAACCCGACCAACAGCACAAACTACTACCTCAGCCAGGGCCCTGGTGCTCCCGACCCCTTCTGCACGGGGAAACGAGCAGGCAGACAACACAGCAGTCGTAAGTGAAATCAGAGGGAAAACCAGCAGAAAGACAAAAGGGCTCTGGGGTCTTTGGATGATCCTCGTCTCCTTTATCTGCTGCAGACATCAACCAGACTCCTCTCGCCTGACTGTGAAAAGCAAAGGGAAACCCCGCCCAGCTCCCTCCCCAGCTTTGCCCTTTTCCTTGCATGACCTGAAACCGACTGGAAGAGCTTCATTTATCAGATACATTACAGACCCCAGCTGGTACAGTAAAGATCACGTTTAATTTCAAACAGCCACAGTTCCGCAAGCCTGTAACAGATGGGGAGGGGAGGGGAAGGCGGGAGGGAGGGAAGAAAGGGGAAAATGGGTGGTGGACGGGGGGAGAGAAGCACAGCAAGCAGACACCCCCCCACACACAACCGCACACCGCCGGTCCCTCCAGCCGCCCCCCGCGGGGCCGGCACAGGCACGGGCACCTGCACAGGCCCCGGCCCCGGGCCCGGCCCGCCCGCGGAGGAAGCGGGTGCGGGGCCCAGGGGCTGCCCGTCCTCCCACCTTCCCGCCCTCCCGCCCGCAGCCCGCAGCGGGGCGGACACGGCCCGGGGCGCGCCGCACCCAGACCCGCACCCAAGCCCGCTCGCCCCCGGGCGCGCCGTGCCGCCGGCCGGGCCGAAAGGGCCGCGGGAGGGCCGCTCCCCGGCCGGCCCAGCGGGGAGCCCTCGCCGCCTCTCCCGCTGCGGGGGAGAAGCCGAGCGCTCTCGCGAGGGCGCTGAAAGGTCGGGGAGAGGAAAGCGCTCGCCTTGCCGAGGCCGCAGACAAAGGAGGCGCGGCGCGGCCCCGGTCGGTCGGTCGGTCGGTCGGTCGGTCGGTCGGTCGGTCGGTCGGTGTGCCGGCCGAGCGGTGTGTCCGTCCCCCGGCGCCGCCGCCCGTGTGTCCGGCTGAGCCATGGAGCGCGCGGCGCGGGGGGAGCGGCGGCTCGCGGCGCACACGTGACCGGGCATGTCACTCACCCGGCCGCCGCCATCTTGCAGAGGGAGGGGGCGCGCTGCCCCCGGCCAGGGCCCAAGATGGCGCGGGGCGGCGCGAGGCCGCTCCTCACAGCCCGGCCCCGCCCGCCATCCCGCCGGGAGCGGCCGCGGCTCCCGCCCGCCAGCCGGGGCCTTTCCGCCGGGACCGCGGCCCTGGGGCGGCAGCGGCGGCGCCCCGCACAGCCTGAGCCACGGAGAGGGGGGCACGGGCTGCCAGGGCACCAGCCCTCTCGCCCGGAATGGAGACAGACGCCAGCACGATCGCTCCACAGAGGCCGACCGCAAAGCAACAGACCGTGAACCTCGTTACAGATTCACAAAAGTTACAAACTAACATTCTGATCGTTTGTTCTGCCCTTCACCACCAACTCATTTATGAACAAATCTATTGAAAAAACAGCTGCCAGCACACAACAGGGATTAGCCTGCAGGAGTTTAAAAAAAGTGTAATTCCATTTACGAAGACTATATTAACATCACTGATGTAAAATATGGAAATAACAGCGTTAGAGTTTCCACTACAAAACTATCTGCAACACGGATTAAGAATGAAATGCAATGCCTCTAGTGACAACTTGCAACAAATTTGTAGTTGAGACAGTAACATTAGAAAGCAGCCAAAACATTGCCCCCTTAGATACAAAATACTTCACAGTTTCACGGTTCCTCATTTATGAAGTTGTTACCTACATGAAGCATCTGGTGCAATCAGATCACTGGTCGCTTGTTTAAAAGACTTTGAAACCAGTGACATTCTGTTGGAGAAAACATGCCAAGAGTTTCTGTATGCTTATAAAGTACATGTGTTTTTGATACTGCCTGGCACGTTCAAAAACATTGTACAGCTGAGAAAATGGAAGGATCCAGTAACTCAGGAGTCCTGGTTCTGGAAGGGACTGACCTCCTTCAGACCACTTTCTCTCAATTCCTTGGTAAAGCCAAATAATACTATTTCTCACAGGGGCAGCAAGACTTCATTGTTGTGCTATTTGAAGTCAAATAAGGAGAGGTAAAGTATTAAACACGGATGCACCAAGGAAATGAATGTATGCTCCATTCCTACTCAGTTACATTGTCATACACATGACAACCCAGTTCTGAAAAAGAAACAAAATTTAAAATTGGGAAAGTGTAAGTGTTTATTGAAAAGAAAAAGTCAAAGCTAGATATTGTCATACTTTTTTCCCCACACAAATAATCGGATTTATTTTAACTCTATTAGAAAATATTGTTAGTGAAAAAAAACCAAGTTTCATACTTAGAATATTAAAGTTTTTTATTTAATTCTGGGTTAAATTTAACCTTTTTTTTTAATGTGCTCTCTTCTGTTCTAAGGCCACTATAATGTAAAGTAACTTTTGCACAAGACTATCTACTTCACATCTCAGTGACTTGTTTTCCTGAATTAAGTTCTCTTCTATATTCACTGATTAACAGACAGAAATCCATCCGAACATCATGAGAACGTTTAGAAAGTTTCTTAGACAAGGAACTAGCAATTTCTGTATGAGGAGAATCAGCATTTCTGGGTGAAAGTAAAATGTAAATTTAAACCACATCATTTGGATCAATCCAAATATTTATACAAAGAGGAGATAAATAACAGTAAAATACTGTTTCCTCTTGGAGGTTGGTAAGTTTATTAATTGAAATATTTGTCATTTATCATGTACAGGCAGAAATTGTAATCAGCTATCAGTACAAACTACTGGCAGATACTCAGCATACATCAGAGTTTATTATATGGCAAATCAGAACACCTACACTGATGTTTTCTTTTTTGGATTTGCATTTATCTAAAAACTAGAAGTCCAAGAATTATTAAAGTAGATCCTGGAAAGCAATGAAAAAGGACCTGAAAGGTTAGGAAATATGAAAAGGTACAGGTACCAATCTGCATGCCTCCAGACTGTAATGTTTGTTGGAGCCACCCACCTTGCTGATTCCCTCATGCTGTCCCACACACTGTAATGCTAAGCTCTGAAAGATTTTGAGGATGGGAGCTCTTAGATACTTTCAGTAATTCAAGTATTTTTTACCTACAGTATGAATGTGCAGGGACTTGGAAAGAACTCAGGTTTACTAGCAAGTATTTTCTCATTTTCCTCAGAGATGACAAATTCAAATGCCAAAAATAAGCATAGAGGCGCCAAGCTATAGGTATCAGAAGTAACTGTAACCTTGCTGAAACACTTGGGAAAAAAGCAGCAGTTAAATGTAATATAAAAAACAAAGATTCTCTGATGAGTCTACAAAAGTGTAGCAGAATGGAAATGTTTAGTTCAGTTTACTGAGTTTGTGAAGACAATAATGAAAAAATTGGGAAAACAGTGGAAAACCAAGACAGATCAGTAGCAAAGAGAACTTAAGGTTCAAAAAGAGCTGTTTTCTACACTAACAGTAACTGTAGATCTCTTAACTCTGTCTAATTATTTAGACTACTGTCATGACAACAAGGAAGTCACAGCATGTTGTCCCTTGCAGACACAGGGTAGAAGAAATAAATATTTGAACATGATCTCCACCACGGGAAAAAACCAGGCAAGCCTTAGAGTAGGCCCTGCAAAGGACATATAAAGAACTAAGAAACAAACAAAAACCCACAAAGAAGATGCTCTTAGAAGAGCTCAGAAAAACTGTAGCACTACCAATACCTGCCAATAACAAGGTCAACTCCATTTACTGTACCTCATCTCCATTTTGAGAGGTTTAAAGTAAACTTAGTTTACTTTAAAAACACCATGAAACCCCATGAAACACCAGATGCCTAAGCCTAAAGCAGTGTCCCCTATACTCCAGCAGCAACAGTTTACTGGACCTCTTTGTGGATAGAACGGTTCTCCTGCCAGGCCTGCCTATTTTGTCTTCCCTGGTTGCAAATGAAAGCCAGGCTAGTTAATCTTTTGAGGTAGACCTCAATATTTTAGTTTTCTAAACCTCAGAAGAGAAATTCGATTTTTGCATCTCAAAGCAGATACTCCTTACTGCCTTTTTAAGTTTGATTACAGGAGGAATGATTTCTGTGAAAGGGGACTTCTCTTTCACAATGACTTAAATAAACAAAACCTATGTTTTAAGCTTGATTTTGCATTTGTATTATCTCTTCTAAAATATTATTACTTCATTAGCAATTATTTAAATGTTTGTTTGCAATTAAATACAGTCACTTCACAAAGACTGGCAACCTTTTAGAACTAGGGTACACATTTTTCATAGTTAAGATTCTATAGCTTATTAGAAGGTTACATTTTATTTTATCTGAAAATGTCTGAGTACATTTTTTTATTATGTAGCACGTCATTAGTTTGCTAAGAGCTCTGGATGCAAAGTACAGTAACACAAAAAATGGTATTTGAAATAATTTTTAGATTTACCTGTTTTAAATGTATTGGATACATTCATGAAATACAATTTGCTAACAAAGACAACAACTGATTGTTTCTGGTTGCTGCTGCCTTCAGCTTTTAGATAACAGTAGATTTTACTTTCACAGGTCTATCCTGTGTATGGAAGGGGAAAAAAAAAGCTACAAAACTTTTTCAATTCCTAACCCATTTTCAAGTTCGACCTAGTTGTTTGAATTGAGCTGGCTAAAGTGAAATTAAACTACAAGAAACAGCTACTGTTATCAGACTGTAGTTTAGCACTTTAAAAACTTGCTTCCCACTCTTAACTCTAGAGAGAGGGAGGGGTTTGTGCTACTCCATTCATCAGTTCAGTGCATTCTCTTTGAGACTCTGGCAACACAACTCCTTAAAGTTTTACAATATTATAGTGCATACAGCTGTAACAGACATTATTAATTTTGTATTTTGAAAGAAAATATTTAAATTGCTCTGTTCTAAGACAAATGTTTATCTTCCCTCATTTTTCTAGGGTAGTACTCCGTGCAGACTCTGGGATCATTTTAGTGGTAAGGTAATACCATATTATGCTATGCCAAGCCTGGAGAGATGAAGAGGTACTCAGTAAGTAAATCTGCAAGTAAAAGTTGTGATGTGCTCCAGAAACCAGTTCTTTGTACATGTACATACCAACAGTACTATGCACTTAATATTCCAGTCCCCTTCACGTTTTCTCATGAGAGAGGCTGATCAAAACCAGACTGCTCTCTGAATTGGTGGCAATCCAGTTTTGGTTGCCATTTTTCTATGGAGCCTTTCAGTCCCTTCTCTCATGACCAGACATTAGTCTGTGGTGTGATGGGGGAAAGAAGTGTGAGCCTTCTGGCAAGAAAGCCAGAAACATAAGCCATTTCTTGGCTACTTTAATTGTTCCGTGTGAGAAAAAGTTAACACTAGAAACAACAGACTAGGCAATGTCAAGTTTAGACGAGTTTCAAGTTTCCAACTGTTGCATCCTTATAAGCAGTCCTGAAGCTGTCAGCTTTGGAGAGACCACTAGTCATGAAGACTCATGCCAAGTCTAAGGCAGATGTTTAGTGCACAGAGAGCAGCAGGTGTGACTCCAGTTTGAAGATCAGAGTCTTCAGTAACAAAACTGTGAAGCTGCCTTCCAAGGGATTTTCTTTCTCATTTGTCTATTGGTAATCAATCCCGAAACAAAACAGACCAATGAGTATGCGCCAACATCACAATATTTTTGATTGAAGAAAGAGATAGTAGGAGTACTTAACTCATTCTTTCCGTAAGGAACACACTTCAGGTAGAAAGAGGATAAAACAGATTCCTTACAAAGTTCTTAAGGCAGGCATCTGGACAACCAGTGGGAATAAAAGTTTTAACATGGAGAGAGAAAAGCTTATTATACTGATTTTAAAAAGCAGCTTATCTGCTAACTCCTCTAAACATAGATAATAAAGTAAATTCAAGCAATGAAAAGTCTCATCTCTTGCTAGTGAAGTACTGCAGTTAGTAGAGTAAACACGCAATTATCCTTTTTATCAAAGCTGTTTCATAATCAAGACAAAAATGTGTAAATAAAGAGCTCAGAAATAAGGGGATTTGTTTTTAGCATGTTACTCTCTAACTCACAGGACACAAGGACCATCACAAAGATGATCTTAAAAATGCTGAAGTTACTCAGATTAGTTCTTTAGATTCCAGGAAGAAATTCTTCAGGCCCAGTCAATTTGACAATATGTAACCATTTTCTATCCTGTTTTCCTTTTGCTTTTGAGGCAAGCTTTTTCAATATTTGTCATTCATATCAATTGCACAAGCAGTTGTTTTTTGGATCAGTCATCACTGTAACAAACAAACAAAAAAATTCAACACACAAATCACAGCTCTGAACCAAACACCAGTCACCTGTGTCAATAGCCATATTCTTTTAGGTAGTCAGCACTTTTGTTAGTGCAAATCTTTTACTGCTATCAGCTGACAAGTGTATCTCATCTACTTTCATCCCTATCTGTTAACACAGTTCTTTGGTGGTATCTGAATTTCCACCTTCCATGGGCCTCTCCTCTTTGTGTTTGAAGTCAATGAAATTCTTTGTTTAACTGAGTTGGTCTCTTATTACAGCTAGTCTGGCACATATTTTCAGTCATGACCTTCACATCTCCAAGAAACTATCTTATCTCTTCAGTTCCTCTCTTACTTCAGACTTGTCTTCTGTGAGGTCTTCCCTATCAATTTTCTGGTCTGCCTTCTTCAAGTTCAGTCATTTTTATTTTGTGGTTCTCTCTCCTCCCTAAGAATTGTGAGTATTTAATTTCACTTTCTTTCTTACACAAGTTGTCTCAAGCCATCCATGCAATATTTTGCCTGCTTGATGCTGCTGTAGTCATTCTTGATCCCAACAACCAGTTCCTAGGGGGCATGTTGTCTGTCATAAATTACACAGCAGTCAGATACTTTGAATATGGCATAAATGTGAACACTACAACTCAGCTATGAACCCTAAAGATCATTTACTCGCCATATGAAATCTGTATTCTATACTGACCCTTTACAATCATTTTAATTGGACTTATACTTGCCCTGATATATAAAATGCTGTCTAGACAAAAAGTCCCTGTCTCCAAAACTTACACATGAAGCACACAGAAAAGCACACACAGAAAAGTACTGTCAGAAGGCAGGAGTGGAAAATCCAGGGAGAAATTAAGCTTTTCTCCGGGCATAAAAATATAGTATCAATATTTTGCTGATAGTTAAATGGTTTACACCTACAGATACAGGCCTTATCTATGCACAGTTTTGGATTTCAACTTACACGAAATGTACACACTAACTGCCTGATTTGGAACTTTCTGACACACCCCACTCTAGACACCATGGTGAGCCTGTAGCAGTAGCTAGTCAGAATATGCTCTTCTCACAAGGCAGGTGTGCACAGCAATTCCTTATTCAGGACTCAAGCTGAAGGTTGTATAAGATACCACCCCATACAGAAAATGATTAGCAAGCTGAAAATTTGAGGTGAACAACTAGTGAAAAGAATGACACAGAACTGAGCTGTACAGAAACAGACAAGGAGAAAACATGCATCCCTCACCCCCAAGAACAGTAGTATCCTGAACTTCTAAATGAATTTCTGTGAATACACTGATGACTAATACTTGTATTTGCCATGTGCTGAGGAAAAGAAAGGCATTAATCCCACTAAAAACATCTTACATGAAGAGTTCAAGGCCAGCTATGAGAAGATTATCTGTTTGGCAAGAAGAAACAACTCAACCCTGGTAAAAAAAAAGAACCCCATCTGCAGAATATGATGAAAAACTACTGAAGTTTCACAGATGTACTCTTACTTACTCTTGTAAATAACTAACGCTGACCATGTGTTTCATGTAGTTTAATGTCCAGTAACATTCCACAGTTCACAAATTAAAGAGGTGGGGAAGCAGACTCATGTACAAGGGAACAAAATGGATTACAGTTAGATAACTGTCTCTGAAGAAAAGCAAATATCTAGTGTAGGTTACTTCTAGGAATAAGACTTTCTTTAAGAAGTTCCCAGCTTGAGGCATCTTTCTTTTTTCATAATCAGTTACTAAGAAATCTTAAATCCTTGTGTACATTAAGGCAATGGTCATGGCATAGAGACAGACAATTTTTCCCAAGTAATCCAAAGTCTGGATATGAACATGCTAATAATCCAAAAATTTGGATTCCCATCCATGTTTTCAAAGTTGTGGACAAGAAGGGAAAAGGTGAAGATTGTGGTTACATTCAATAAGCAATTAATTCTGATCTTCTAACTTCCAGCTGACACACTTCTGTGCAGTCAGCTGTATCTCTTCTAGCTGACTTCAGTGACACACTGCAGACCCCTATTCTGAAAATGTCCATGGGCTTTACTTCTTGTAACTAAGCAACCCTACAGACTTGAAAAGACCTTGGACAAGGGTCCACTCAATACGCAGCATTACATTAATTCAATTTCTCCTGAAGCAAGATTTACCTTGCTAGAAATATGCAAAAATGATATTTAAACATTCAAAAGTACTAATTGCATCAAAGAAGCCCTAAAATGTTTAGCAAAAAGTACAAAGAGAAAAAAGAAACTGATACTTCAAGTTGGAAGAAATATTTGAGTGCTGGACAAGAAGGCACAGTAAAGGGAATCATTTTTGTTCACAGACAAAATTAGTCAATGAAAATATCTTTTCTGAGCTAAGTAGTTTTGCTTTTAGTTCTCAAACTATTTATACAAAATACAAGAAAGCAGTTTAAACATGACTTCAACTTACATGTCCAAAACACGCCCCAAATAGCACAGATTCTATTAGTTTTGTAAATAAGAGGAAAGAAAGGAGTTAGCTCATTGGTAGTTTCTTTCAAAATTTTTTGAAGATTAATGTCTATAGGTGGTAAAGTAGTATAAACTCAGAGTCAGGAAGGACTCATGCACCCCCTTTCTGAATTACAGATGGAGATGAAGCTGTACCTCACAGGACAAATGCATCTGTATTATCACTGAAAAATCAATTAGAAACAAATTCACCCACAGCTTGGTCTGCACATCTCTTTCCAGAAATTATGATTAAGGTAATATATTCTAAAACAAATGAATTCCCTTCTTTCATGTCCTACACTTTGATTCTTTTATGACCTCATAGACCTTGACTTATCTTCCACTAATTAGGAGAGCAGCTGTGAGGTTTTTACTTTCAGCGTATGGATAACATTGTTACTTGTATGTGAGACCCAGTTCTGCAGTATACTGTAACTGCTCCTCCAGAGAAGGTATTTTGACATATATTTTATTAACTTGTTTTCTTAATGTAAGCTGTGTGTTCTCTTAAAACTATCCAGGCCTGACAATGAAGTTCCATGCAACTTTGGTCACAGAAATGTGCAAGGTCTTGAAGCCTCTTTAATGTTTACTGTACTTTGAAAGAGAAAGCTTTTAAAAAGGACTATAAATTGGAGCTTTGTGGGAGCAACCTGTCCGAAGCCCTGCTTGGAGAATATTATTCATGCAGGGTAACCTTGACCAGTTCATCACACCTTCAGCTTGAAGCTTCTACAACTTTTACAGGTATTCACATGGACCAATCAACATCCCTTTAGCCAGGGAAGTGCAAAGCAAACAGATGTAATACCATTTCTTATGCATGATAGTATCTTTTAATATCTACAAAAGACTTGAAGAAACAAAACCCTAAAGATAAAGTCTGAAATTCTGAAATCCATAGAAAGGCACCTGTCTTTTTTTTTTTTTTTTTTTACATTTGGCCTTTGTGCTTTCACATCACAGACTAAAAATATATGAATACAGGTGAAACATTATTGAAATCAAAATGAATTAAATAAGTTTAAATGCTAGATCACAGATTTTAAAAACAATACTATTTTAAGTGTTTTGCTTCAATTGTGTGTTACGTGAAACAAATTCACATTTACTTATGACAAATTTTACTGCATTTCTAGATGAGTAACTATCTTCAAAACTACTTGTGATTTTTATCAGATACAGTTTATAATTAAAAGACTAGAACATTTTTTGGGGGTTGAAAAGACATTACAAAACAAAGCACTTAAAATTATTTAACACAATATTACAGCCAAGTATTTTAGGTATTTGAAATCGCCTTTCTTGAGTCACGATTCAAAGACTGTGATACTTGCCAAGAAGGTCAGAAAAGGCTAACAATCTCAAATATGTTTAGGGTTTTTTTAAAGCAAGGCTGCAACTACAAAAATTGATAGAGTTAAGTAGAACAAACATCTTGAAAAAATATATTATGAAGTGAGGTATGGTAGTGTTGAAGTGCTACAGTGGATTTCTGCATATTCAAACTTATTTCAGGTCAACTACTCTGAAATTTGAGATCAGCAGATTGTGACTGCTTGTTGCAATCTTTTGTTACATGACCCTTTGTAGATGTCCAATGGCCACAAAGAAGGTACATTCAATTAAGCAAAAACTAACAACATGATCAGATATGAATGAGCATATCTGGCAATTTAGAAGGCAAATTGTAAGTAAAAATGCAAGCATACAACTTGTTCATAATAAATACATTTTCAAGCATTTGACATTATCAATATTTTAAAAAGAACTTAAATAATAAATGCAACTATTTTATACAGAACTGTACCATTTATTATACACACAAGTATATCAGTTCCCTTTGTTTACAAAGGCTGGTTACAGATATATGGAATGTTACAGTACCATCTTGCATAAAATTTTAGTACAATTCGTACTTCAAAAAAAGGGTGCAAAACACCAGCCTAATAAATCTGACTGAATTGAAATATTTTTAATTACATCATTAACACATACACAACAAGCTGTACATAAGCCCACTTTTCAATCACCACTTCAAGATACTGTAGCAAGTACATTAGATTATAAATGATTCCAACTAGTCAGTTAAATTTATTAAAGGTTTGCACTGCTACTCACTCTGGAACCTTTGAGATATAGCCTGTATTCACAACTTACTGAGCTCCTGTTAGTACAGTTACAAGGCAATCAGCACTGGTCGCCAAAGTACTACTAGTCACAAGAGATTTCCTCAGAGAAACTTCATCCGGGAACAAACATTTTTGGATACTTTTTTTCCCTTTGAGAATAAAAAAGAAGTTTTATGGGGTCAAGACTCTCCATTCTGTACCTTGGATGCTGGTGGATGCATGAAGTCCTTAAAGGGAACCAGTGCCTCCTTCAGAGCAGAGCACACTTCCGAGGATGAGCAGGTGATACATTCTACTAAAGTCGGGTACAAGGCAATAACTTGCGCCCATGTGCTAGCATCAACTGCAAGGAAGAAAAGAACAGACTGAATCACTTACTACTGTCCAAATTCTTACAACAGATTTTTTTTCAATACCTGTATAAGTAAGGGCACATTCAGGTGCCTAAGCATAGGTACCTAGTGCTATACAGACACTATGGAACCTGCACAGGGCACTCGGATATGAGGCATGATTTCTGCAGGAGAGCCATACTCGTTTTTTTGCAGCTGCTACTGGAGGCCAGATGGGATAATATCTGTAAAATGGTGCTACACACCTGTGTTTCTACATATGAGTCATTCACTGTGTTTTCTGGATGAAGAACTGGCAAATTTAAGATAACACTTCAATTAAATCCATAATATACATGCATTTTCTGTCTGCTTTTCTCTGCTATTGACAGAAAATTGAACTGAACGCACATTTCACTTCTGGAAAATTGTCAGCAGTGAGGCTTTCTATTGATTTCAAATCATTCCAGATCAGAAGAGCTCCAGAAAGCAGAGGTAGAAACACTGGACCAAGCCAAAAAATATCCATGCCAATGTTCATTAGTCCAAAAAGTAAAATTAAACATTGTAGCATGAATCTTTTTTATTATGTCACTTCCTTGCTTATCTCTGTTTTAGCTCTGCTCTCAAAAGAGAACAAATCACTGATTTCAGACATTAATAATTATCTTAAATAAAACTATTAAAAGGTAGAAATGGGAGTGAAGTGATTCTGTAATTGGTCCAGTGGTTCTGTTTACAAGCAAGTGTGTGAGAGGTTGGCAAGCACTGCTGCATATGGACCAGGAGAAGCATGTCACTCATTGCACGAGCAGGGATGTGGGGAACAGTCCAGCTGAGCTGGCCTCTACCTTCTAAGAAGAAGATCCACCAAAGTAGCACCTGAATTGCCTTCAGGGTTTGCCAAAAGGCTTTATGTATCCTGGCATAGTTCTGCCTGCACCCTTTTGCCATCAGCCTTGGAAACCACACTATCGTAACTCTGGCTGCACAGTGATGCTGCAAATGAGGCACTGCCTCTTTTCAGAAACCCACCTGCCTGTGGTTTTTTTTGGAAAGACTGGTTTGTTTGTTTGTTTCAGAGTTAAAAAGGTTTTTTTCTGTTCCTCATAATATCGAAAACAGGGAAGTAGAGAAAAATGTTGCATACACAATTCTGCCAGAATTTCAGAGTCCAATACCAAGACTCATGACTATGTTTTCTTGCAAGAACTCTCTGCGCATACACTGTAGGTGCAGCTTACAGGAGGAACAGGATACGTGGTTATAAACGAAGTTGATGTCTTTCATTTAATTCAACCCTTTAAATGCATGTCAACCATTTACTCAGGCATCAGTGAGCTAAGACATCTTTCTCAATCCTGGGCACAGAGGTACTAGAGCAGAAAGAGAGGGATAGCAAGACCACAAGTTTAAGTATCTACCAATCTGTCCGTGCATTTAACTTGTACACTCATTTAACTGCAGAGGGCACCTATGTGAACATGATCCATAGCAACCTACAAAGGCATTATGGAAAGAAAGAAATAAAGAAGGATCTGGCAAGCTTCATATATTTAAGAATTCCACTAACATTTTATGGAAGGTTTTTGGTTTCTTTGTTTTTAGAAAAGAACACCACAAATTGAAGTTTTCTCATTTATTAAACATACCTTAGGACCTTATGCTTTTAGGCATACTGGAAAAACTGTATTTTTTGTTTCTGTCTACCTGCCACCTAGATATAGAAAGATTTACAAAATACTTAAATCTTACAGACTACACTTTTCTTTCAAATTTCTGGGGAAATTACTAGAGGAAATAATAAATACATCTTTGTGGCACATAGAAAGTTACCTTGTTTAGAATCATGTTGTTCAACAATAACTTACCATTTTCAGGTTGAGTTTTTTTAAGTGAATCTATGAGAGTACTGACAGCTTTTAAAACAAATATGATTTCTGTTACTTGCTGCCTACAAAGGAAAAAATGCAAAGAGTTAACTACTCATTTCTGCCTTAAGAATATAAGCCTCCTATGAAACTTACACAACATGAAAACAACACGTAATGGCAACAGCTGCAGCCTATCAGAAAAAGGAATAGTTAGTGGTTAACATTATCATTTGTTTTTAACTTCACCAGCATCACTGCTGTTGTCTCAAATAGGATAACTTTAAATTTGATACTGGAAACAGTAGCACCATACACATCTCAATCTGAAAACACTAATATCAAAATGCAATTGACAGTAACATGAAAATAATCAATTCCCTCATTCATGATCAAAACCTTCAAAAGTTGAATAATTTTCAAGTAAGTTCCATTTTACAGAACTTCTTAGTATTTCAGTCAATTTTTTCCATTTCAAGAACAATTACTTGAGTAATGACTCACAATGCTGTCATTTGGATATTTTATCTTATTTTTGATGAGACTCTACCTCTCAATTTAGAAACTACATATAACTCTATTTGGAATAAAAATCAATCAGATTTCAGATGTTCAGATATGAGAAACATTGTTTTAGCAACTGAAAATGTAACGGTACAGAATACGACCACTATTATTTAAAGGTTTTCCAATAAAAAATTGGTACCAGCATTTTCTTTGAAATATCTTCCCCACAAACATTTTGTGGCTTTTAAATTTCAGCCCCCTACCTGTTAATTTATTTCATGATTGAGTGATATTTGGAATGCAACCTTCTTCTCATAAAGTCCTGGTAATACCTTTAGTTCCTAAAGAAAACATACATACCGTGGAAGAGGACATTTGCCACTCAATCTCTCATCTTCTATGTAGCGATGCAATACATCCTGTGACCTTTTCAAGAGCACAGAAAGTGCCATTCTAGAGATGTAGCCTTCCTGAGGAGTTGTGACTTTATTACTGAATGAAAACTGGAGCAGTGTTTCAAAACACACCTTAGAAAACTCCTCTCTCATTCGAATATCTATTTCAGCTTCTGTCAAAGTAGAACGACACATTTAATTGTGCAGTGTGCATGATGTTGCATTTCAATCAGTTTATTATACTTTGAAAAAAGGTTATCACTCCTCTAGTATGAAAAAATGTTAACAGTGATAAGAACAAATATGAAGAATACATTCTAAGAAAAAATGACTGTGCAAAAATCATAATACTCCCAAAAATAAGAGATGAATTATGCAATGTACTCAATAATGTCATGTACTTGACATGGCTTTGGTAATGAAATACATGAAATCAATTTCAAAAAAATAGCAGCCCCAGTTCTTCAACATAAATACTAATATTTGGTACTGTATAGTCCAAATATCTATGTAATGGCTTATGTTTATTTTTTCATCTTTCAAAAAAAACAAACAAAACTTTTTTCTTAAAGGCAGAGAAGGTATGTGGTCAGGTACACCATATAGTTGTGCTAAGGTCATTTAGTTTTTAAGAACAGGATATTATGTCTGTCTTACAATTGTCTGAACTTGTTAAAACTGGCACAAAGCAAAATAAACTATGTAGAAACTAACACAAGTACAATATTACATATGTTACTGTCCAAGCAGTAAGTAAATAATTTTTTTTAAAATTTCAAGGAATGTTTGGCAACTATAAATATAGTTTATAAAAATAAGCCAGATATCAAACAGTCTATAATGAATACATGCCATTGAACTTCGAGTTTTTATCAGAAAAAGTACTCTCAATAATTTAATTAGTTTCTAGTAGATTTAAATACCATATATTTTGTCATTCAGGTACCATACCTGTAAAGGAAGATGACTGAGAATGTATTGAACCTTTATTGAGCATAGTCATTATTTGCCCAACAAACTCCTTAGGAATAAAATTAGCATATGGCAGTATCTCTGTGCTGATAAGCTGCACCACCTAAAATAAATAAATTATATTTATATTGGTTTTCTGAATATTAAAATTGTAAATCTAGTATGAAGAAGACAAACATTAAACAAGAGAGACAGGCCTAATGAAACTTCATAAAGTCTTCTATTGCTAGCTTTTAAAATTTGCAGATACATCCAAAATTGTAGTCTTGCATGGAATATTAAACTTGAAATAATAAATGTTTTTCCCTCCACTTTTAGTGGAATTTTTGAAGGAGTCAGATTTCCACTGACATTTGAAGTATATTCTTCAAATTGAATTTAGGGTATTGAAAAGAGAAAATCCAACATTAGGAATTTCCCTCTCCCTCCATACAATTCAATATTCTCACTATGACATTAACACACATATCACATGCTTACAACATGACATCTACAAAGCAGAATAAATGAGTTTATTATCTAAATGAGCTTAAGGCAATATACATTAACTGAAAAGCTTTCTATCCTTGTCTTGATGCTCCCATGCAGGAACAAAGTGGGTTTAGATCTCAATAAATGAATGCATTAGATCTGAGAGTTCTGCTCACTGCAGGAAGAACCGCTCCCACTTTTCATCCAGAAATCTTTGTGTCCAGCTGCCACTCTGGAGAGATGACATGGAATCAAACCCACAGATACTGCCATGTCTTCTCTGCAACTCCTTTTGCTTTGTACTCCTAATCCCTGTTCTGCCACATCTCTTTGTCCTGGAGTGAAAGGGGACAAGTCCCTCTTCATTTCAAGTATTATCATCTCTTCATTTCCTTCAGTTTTATCCAACCAATTATTATTTGTTTACAATTACAGCAGTCTCTTTGCTGCACAAACAAGACATAGTTTCTTCATTTATGCAGAAGCTTCTCAGTATTGAGAACAGATCTGAAGGGCAACAATTTCATGCTGACTGCCCCCTTCAATGCAGAAAGTTCTCACTACAGGTTTAATTGTCAGCTTTCTCTGTGGTTTACAATTACCTGTGCAATTGCTTGGCAATAACATAATATGTAAGGATCATGTAATGTGTCAGAGGCAGTAACACATCGTAGTTTAGCCACTCTACGCTATTTTCAAGTTGAGAGGACAAGAAGTAGTTTCTGGCATTCCCCTTCCTACTTTCTGCATCACCGTGAAGCAGATGAATTCTGGACCTATGAATTTCCTGTCTTGTTTTCAAAAAGGAATACAGTATCACAGAAAAAACAAGACAGTAATTTTTAAAAAAAAAAATTATTTCAGAACCAAATGGAACTTGTGAATGTGACTTACTCATTATGTTCGACAGCATATTTGTTATAGGCTTCTTACCTCAACATCAATACTCTCATTCTTCTGAAATTCTTGAATTGAGAGATTATCAGGAGGTGTACTAAAAATAAACATACTATGTTATACTTTTAAATTAACAACATGTGTAAGGAGATACGTATGGGAAAATGCATTGCACTTATAGTTATGACATGCATCAAGTTGATACTATTATATTGTAATAATTAATGATTACAAGGCCAGGTTGGATACGGCTTTGAGCAACCTGGTCTAGTGGAATCCTGTGATTAACATTTTCACTCACTGTGCAAGAAAGAGACTTTTAATTTTCAGTGGTACACTTGTAAAAAACTTTAATCTAATTTTACATTTTCTTCTACATTAATGAAACACTAATTACTTTCCTTCATAACTGAAATGATGTATTTGTTCTCATTCTTAATAATTTTTATTAAAAGAAAAAATACATTTTACAAACAATAGTTTTGAAGACATTTAGAACTTTCTGCAGTTCTTCCATTATATATAAAAATTTATTTACAGAATAAATGTCCAGAAATGATTCAGTGATGAAAATTACCCACTACTTCACAAGATCCTACTGTACCTGCTTGTAAATTTGGAAATCTTGTATCATTTGATTGGAAATTTTATGCCAGCTATCAGTCAAGAGGTTTTCTCTGGTGACATTTTATCTCATTTACTGAGTCCTTCCATGTATTTACTTGACTGACTACCTGTTCAGTGAATTTCCTTTCCTTTGCTGGATTATGCTTCTGTTGACTTATTGGACCAAATTCCTCAGCAGGGCAGAAAGAGGAAAGCCTCCTACTTAGATATCAATCAGTTACTTTAGCTAATGTGCCTACATTTGCTGTTTTAGTTTGGATCACACTTTTCAAGTTAAACTTTCAGACATGCCCTTTTATAAACTTTGGTTCATGTCTGGTATTAAGAGTGCACAAAACTGGATTCATTTTCGATGAAACTAAACCAAAAAATGTACTCCAAACTCTCATAGATGCTTGAATGAGAGGAAACCACACTAGAGCTACTCTGAAACAAAACACCTGAAGTGAGCACTCTGCAGGTGACGGGTCCTCATCATGAACTACTCTGCTTTACAGATATGCTTCTACTGCACTTTGGGGAGGGCAAAAAAACCCCCAAGACCAAAGAAGGGACTTCACACAATATGTTAACTCTCAATTACCTTGCTTATAATCCCACAATTATAGGACTGCCTGCTAAAGTCTACACAGATTTAAGATACAGTTAGCAGAATTACAGGAAGAAAAATCGATTATCAGCTAAAGACAACCTGTGGTACGAGAACTTTCTGAGCTATATAAATTGTGAGGCTAAAAGAGCATATCATGAAACTATCACTATGTGGTCACCTTGCACTGTTCTGTAAGTATTCCACTAATTTTACTTTTAACTTTAGAAAATAATTCTGACATCTTCAAGCAGAGGAACAGTTTGGAAATTTGACCATTTGAAATAAATGGCCAGAAATAATAAAATTAAGACTGTCTGTGGTACTTCAACGTGCAGGTATTGTGTACGGTTGTGCGTTACAATGCATCTTAAATTAGACAAGTTTGTTTTTTGGGTTTTTTAACTCCCAACAAATCATCCAATTAAGTACACATGATGATCACTACTGAAAAGGAAGGAAAATTATAGAGTCAATCTGAACACAACATTCCTTGCCTAATTTGTGGCAGAATAGGCAGATGCAAGCAAAACAGTGCTCTGGACTGAACAAAGAACCAACCTGTTCTGTAAGCAGAGGAATTGGTGCACTGTTGTAGTGACAAGCAGACTATTACCCTTTGGCTTACTTCCAAACTTCCAGCTTTTCCTCCACCCCATGTCACTCCCCAGGAAACAAGAGACGTAGTGGGTAGCTCAGAGCTAAGCACATGCTCATGGGCAAGGCAGCTGCCCAATACATGGTTCTGGACCTGTGCCAGCCTTGTCCTCAACAAGGGTACTCACCTCGGCCCGTCTTCTCCATTCCACCAATTTTAATGGAAGGTTTTGGAACTTTGAAGGTTTTGAAATCTCATTCAAATCTGATTAGTTTAGCTGGCAGTTGTTTTATTTTTTCAGGGGGTTTTTTGGCCAGTGCTCATATATGTTGCTGACCAAGACAAATAAGATTTTTCCAAGATAGGTTTTTTAACCCCCATCTTCTGGGTGCTTAGTATAGGACACTTTAAAATTAGTTTGCACACCAAAAGCTAATTTTCAGTTTTGATATTTATGACAATTATGACTGAAGTATGTGCCAATGTTCCTGCTTGAAAAATAAATATCGCCCCTCCTCAAAGAGACCTTATGTAGGTAATTTCACCTTGTCTATGAAACAGACAAGTGTTACATGCATGATTAGAAAAAACACAAAGAATAAAAAATACTGTATTTTAAAATCACTGAAAGACTTTCGTCCACTGTAGCAAACTGTTCAAAGAAGCAACTGTTCACTGAAGCCCACCCTGTCCTGAATACCCCTACTAATACAGACTGTGACAGTAACTTCAGATGAGATAAAGGTGGCACTATGAACAATTATCCTAAGAAAAGAATGTATTCACAAGTGTAAAAGAGTAGAATGCTGACAACTCAGACAATCAAGGTGCAAAGTAATCACCCATGAGAGCATGCACACCCCCACCTCAGGCTGGGTGTTGAACAAGACAAGGAGATGGAAAATCCTGAGAGGTAGGATAGTGTTTCTATGTCCTTACACAAATGACTCAGCTGTAATAACTCCCATTTGGGGAAGTAGCAGGACAATTCACACATAGCCTGAAGATACTCATCTCTGCTGACAGGCCATAATGGACTCACATGCACTGATATAACAGGCAGCTGTAACATCTTAAACGGTGTCAAAGACTCACAAAAATGTCCAGCACTACATCATCCAGTGCAGAACGGGTACTGGGGGCACATACACCTAGCCTAAGCCCAAGAAAAGACCACACAATGCCTTCACTCAACACCTGGTTTTCTTCCCTCACCACACACTACTTTCCTTACCACCCTGGACTTTGCTCACCCATGAACTTCTTCCCTCCCCACTCAAGACTTCCTTCACCACCATGAGCTTTTCCCTCACCACCCTGGGCTTCCCTCAATGGATCCAGACTGCAGCTATCACTCTGACAAGACTGGGAGACTCACCACTGGGAAGACCACAAGAAGAGGATCAACATGATGCTGTCAGAATCCATGGGTGATGATACCTTTTTACTTAATCTGTCTGTCACCCTCTGTCTCTCTTCCCCTCTCTCTTTTCCCTATTCTTTCTACCTCACATTTACTGTTCCACAAAAATCCATATTACTGATTTAGGCATGTGGTCTGATTTGCACCTTAATTTGGGCAGAGGCATCTCTCTAATAATTTGAAAACACCTGATCATAACAATGCTGAAAACAAAGAATAAAATAAAATATTAAGTAGCTGTTCAGTCATTACCTTTTGTGACACACAGAGTTGTTAGCTATGCAAAACCTTTAGACAGTCATGTAAACTATTATGATACATAGAAACATAGGTCATGTTGAAATACATGGGCAGCTTTCACTCTGACACATGCTTATCTATGACTGACTTTCTGAATTGAGATTTACTTAAAGAGGTATTGAGACCTTTCTGTCCAGTCATTCATACCAGATCTCCCATACATGCTACAGATTATGCTACATACTTGTTCATGTAGCAAATTACTCCCAGGTAGACAGATTTTTGTAAGGTGTCTATACGAAACATCTATCTAGGGGCCAAAAGCTTTGTTGGTCTGACATAATATACCCAAACTGTACCAGAATGGTCAAGAGCCAGGAAAGATAACAAGCCATGTGATGCAGCAACTTCTCTAGGTACAGAGCTTCCAGCCACTACCCACAGTCTGGTGAGGGCTTCAGATCAAACAGTAAAGAGCAAGGAGGCACCCGGAGTCCTGCAGTGCACAGCAGCACTCTGTTCAGAAGCATCTTTTGGGAAAAGTATTGATTTAATTTCCTCATCTGAGCACAGACTTCTGCTCTGGTAAATTATATATACACACACATTTGTTGAATTTTATTTTATATAATGGCTTGACTTGCTTCCATGAAAGCCGCTGGGAAAGAAGAACGGTATGAAATAATAAACAGATCAGCTTCTTACTAGAAGATAATTTTGTGTAAATTAAGTTACATGAAATGTATTAATTTTAAATGTCATTTTCATTTATAATAAAAATCAAGATTACTGAGTCTCCTCAGCTGTAGCTTGCTTTAAAAAAAATGCTGAAATTTATTTCTTGGAAGCTGTTAATTCTCTATGAAAGTAACATTTTCCTTTTTTATTTACCTAGATTCTTCTGGCTATATTTGAAATTTCTTAATGTACAAAGCTGTAGAGATCATTTCTGCTGTGCTTTTGTACTTTTCAAATATCAGTGAGTATCCCCTCTCATTCAGCCCCATAGGTGGCTTGAAAATCTGTTCCTGTTCAAAAAGTATAGGTGGGGCTGTGCAGAGGAGGTTTACTTTTTCCAACACAGATATTCACAGTGCTTTAATTTAAGGGTTCAAACCACAGTAACCTCTTGTCTAACCAATGCCAACTCAGTTTCATTGTCAGAAGCAATATTAGGCTATCTACACATGCAATTTGTAGGGCCACGGTGACTAAAAGAATTATGAGTTAGACTAGAAAAATGTCTGATAAAAAATTCAGAACATCAGTGAAATAGTTTGATCTTTCTACTCTGTCCTCAGTCAGATAGAAACTTGGAAAACATGCCTACAAAAATGAGACAATGTGCATTGGCATATTTCAATAAACAAAGCTAAAGGAAAAAAACCTAACCAAATCTGTTATGCAGTGTTTCTAGGAGGACTACTGCATTAAGGCATTAAGAGAGTTTCAGAGATGCAGGTGTTTCATATTTAGAACGATCCCTGCAGTCTTAAGTCAGCTTTGAAGAATAAGGGTTTGAAAATCAGGTACGAAAGTAAGCCACTTAACTAGCTTTGCATGAAGCATGGATAGACAGTAACATGAAACATCTAGAACATTTAATAGTGGAAAGTGTGGGGTATGAAAAGGTATCAAAAGTAAGGAAGAAAAGTAAGGTTTTTTAGTGACATAACATTCCAGTTTCCCTGAAGCAAGAAGCTTAGGAAAAATAATAGAATGCCAGCATAAGAAAGTTGATTTTCAGTTCTAACCATATTCAAGTTTAGCTGAATGCATCTAACTATTTCTGTCACAAGGGGTGACATGTTGGAGAATGCGAAAATCCAGATAATGCAGTAATGCGGTTACTCTGTCTCACTGACAGCCTCTTGGGGTGTCAGCTGAATTGCATTTTTGAAATTCTTTGTGCTTCAGAACCTTTTCAATCCATGCTGGCCTTAGCCAGATTTGTACACTTCTGCACGTGACTTAATGGCTCTGTCCTGCATTGCACATTTGCAAGTTGGAAAGCCACCAGAGATGACTTGACTCACAGCTGCAGCAAAGCCCCTTGGTCATGTTGAGCAGGGTCAGTAAAACCAAGTAAAGTTTAAAAGTCACTAATCTAAGAGCACAGGGTGCTCTCATCTTCTCACCTGAGGCTTGGTTAATTGATTTTGGTGATATGGACAGAAATCCAAGTAGTACCAAAGTTTTAAAAAACAGAACTCACTGTTAATATAAATAAATGAGGAAACACATGAAAAAACAGTTCTATATCACCTAGCTGGCCTTAAATGGAGAATCAACTTGGATACTTGGAAAGTCAATTTTCATTGCCCTCCCCTATAATCTGAAGGTTGATGTGCACCTCAACTCAGTGTGAACAGACTCTCTCAAATTACTCTGGAATAAGGCATCACTCTGATTAACATATATTTTCTGCTAGAATTATAACAAAAGAAAAAATTGAAAGAACACAGTAAATTTGAAAATTCTGAATTCAATTTCCTGACAAATGGAACAACTACAAATTTAAGGGAATAACTAAACCACCATTACAATCCAGCAGAAGACATAATTTAGAAAATTTTGGCACAAAAGGGTTTGCCCTCCTTGCTAGTTTCATATCACCTTGCAGAGAGTGCAGAGAGACTTAACCAAAGGAAATCAGAAGAGAATTACCTCAGCATGGGGAACTTCAACATCTATCTCTAGAGCCCTCCTTGCATGACAGAGAGAGAGGCGTGCTTCAGTAGCATTGTGGGGAGGAGGAGGAAGAGGATGAAGAAAAGGAGAAATGACTGCTATTACTAATTGTCCTGACTTCTAGCATGAGGAAACGTACTCCCCTTTTTAACTTTTTTTAGGACCACAGGCTCAGGCTGATAGAGGGAACAGAAAGGCTATCTATCCTAAAGCTACCATGGGATAGGGCTCTAACTGTAAGTACGAGAACCATACACTTGGGAAGACAAACTGCTTTTTAGAAAAAGATGGACATTAGGGAGATTTAAAAAAAAACAAAAAACAAACAACCCCCAACCAGACATTCTGCAGCCAAGCAATGTACAACTATATAAGCAAAATTTATCTACTCACAAGAAGCCTGGAAAGAGTAATGATAATTGCCATTAATTATAATAATAACAAGCCGAATTATCTAGCTGTAGCCATGTGGTTCTATAAACCACCAGCCTATTTTTAGTGTTTTAAATTATTTTGAACCCTAAAGCTTCTAAACTGAAAGAACAGAAAAGTTTCCTACAACTATTTTGAGAACATCTTCAAGTATGATGAAAATGTTGATTCCTAAACCACATTTTGTTTGTAAAATTACAGAATACACTCTGGTATCTAAAGAGGCAAACTCAGAGTTAAACGAAGACAGACATCACAGGGCATCATAAATTTTCACGCAAGTATTATTTTTCTTTATCTCCAGAGAATATTTGCCCATGTATGACAGTTGGCAAAAACTATTAGAATTAATATGAACAGTGATCACTCTAGAAAGCAACATAGTAAGATGAAATCGCTACGGTTGAAATAATTTTCAAGGAAAGCATAAGTCACTTATTAAGAAAAACACACAACATACTTGGCTAAAAAGGTCATGCAGATAATGGTGGATTATCCTGAATTACACTGAAGACCTGTGATAATTTTACTTCCCTGGATTTATGGATAATTAATACCAAAAAACTGCAGCAGTGCCAGTCTCGGCCAGCTAAGAACATGCAAAATGGAAATGTTTTGTCTGTTTTGCAGACATTTAGTTAATTCACAGTAAAGACTAGTATGTATTCCCAAAGCAAGTTCTAAGTGAACACACATTCTGCTATAATAATTTGAAAAACTTTCATTTTCATTTTGTAAACCAAACAATTATATTGATTATATGGTGTTAACTGATCTGGACTTCCTGTCTCAGACTGCAAGCAGGACTACTAACTGCAGCTGAAAACAAAACCAAACAAGACACTGCAGAGATTATTTTAAATTAAAGAAACAGGGAAGCATAAAAATAAAAACTGGTATGACTGAAGTGCCTTTTAAAGCAGTTGGTATGACTGTTTGTATTCTAAGGTCCTCCCATTTAATATGAGTTTCTTTCAAATAAACGCAAAAACAGTAGAAAGGTTTTTCATTTAATTGCCATGTAAACCCTATTGGTGAAATTCCAAAACTATTCTTTATTAACAAACATTTTGCCTAAGGGATGTGTCTCTAAATTTAATTTTCCTTGGTATTTATTCTTTGTTTGTTTTGTGCAAGTTGCTATTTATCCACCATTAGTAAATACAGCTGTGTTTGGTTGCTGATTTTTGTGTGTTTCAGAACTAAATACATACACATATACAGCATATTAGTGTAAGGCATGGAAGAACCCTACTGTTTTCTGTTAAAAAAGAAAGATTGTTACTGAAATCAGCATACAGAGAAAATACAGGGAATTAAATTTCTCATGTTCCACCTTGTCCTTTAGTCTGAAACACTATTAGATATACTTAGACTACTCCTAAAAGATGCTTGCCCACAGATGTTCACGGAAAATGGAAATTCGATACCATTCCTAAGCAATCTTTTACAATACCTAACTTTCCTTATAGTAGAAGGTTTCCTTAGTGTCTAACCTAACTATTCTTTGCTATACAGAAATCCATTTTTACCCATTGTTAAGGGACAAATAAAATTCTTATCTGGAGCAAACCTTTACCATATTCTGAAGATTTATAAAGTCTTCCTAATGACATGTTCTTTTGGTTGAACAAATTAATAGATCTAAGGCCAGGTTGGATGGGACTCTAAAGCAACCTGGTCCAGTGGAAAGTATCCCTGCCCAGGGCAGAGGGATTGGAACTAGATGATCTTTAAGGTCCCATCTGACCTAAATCATTCTATGATTAAATTGTCTGTCTGTGATCATTATTATTTCACTTCTGGATTTTCTCAACTTGTCCACTGCAGATGCCTACATCTACAGTGTTCCATTCTTGAGAGACTATGAATTTACTCATATCTATCTATCTTTCTAGTTATAAATATGACTTTTTAGCTACATTTTTCATAGAGTATCATATATAAAGTGTGGTTAATTATTAAGGCACAGTCAATTTATCTTGGGTAGAAAAAAATGCAAGAAAACTATGGGATCCTAAGTGAACAGTGAAAGAAATAACTTTCAAAAATTCATAGTAGAGCAGAATATTTCAGGATGGAATTTAGGAGAAATACATACAGTTAAGTGTTCATCTTAATTAAAAAGAATACTGTTGCAATTCTGTTCGAAGTGAAGAAAGGAACAAATTGAGTACATATGAGTAACTCTATCAAATCTACGGTAAAAGTTCTTGGGAGTCCATACAGAACTCCTTGGCCTGTTCAGAAAGACTATGCCTTGTAGAGAGTTCAGTTGAGTTCTTTCTTGCTCTTACCTTTTGATTGAAGCTTTTTCTATTACTTTATAAAACTATGATTTTTAGAAGTAGACATTGGTTATCTTTTCTCCATCATTCATTAAAATAATTTTCAGATATCAAATCGCTTTACTGACAAATTTAGTGAACAAATTATGTATAAATATTCTCCTTAAAAAAAAAAAAAAAAAGGAAATTGTGTTTACCTTTTTGTGAATAAAAAGTCTTCAAAAGTATTTGCTAGCTCTGGCCACATACTGTCAAATTTTCCAGAAGATGCATGCTGCCTTGCAACAGGTAGTCCAATGGAGAGAACTTTAAGAAGAGAGGAAACAGCTAGCTTCCATGTGCTTTCAGAAGGACAGGAGTATTTCAGACTGAGAGGTATTCTTAGTGTCTGCAAAATGAAAGTTGAAACAAAATTTATAGTTGCTCAGACAAATCTGAGAGTATGGCAAGTTTCTGCAGATCTTGGTGGACACTGTCAGAGAAGACAGTACACCTCCCTACCTTTTTTGCTGGTATATCGGATGGCCTTTTAAAAAGGTAATTCTAAAGATGATTTACCATACACTAGCTGGCTAAAGCAGAGGTCTGTAGCCAAGTACAAGGTTAGAAGCCAGAATTGATCCATTATCAATTATATTAAGATATTACACACTAATTTTCTTTTTCTGTATTGTCATCCACCATTTCTGCTAAGCCTGACAAACAGGCTTTCCTAGCATCTAAGAGACTGCAGGCAGTTTATTACCATGAGTGTATTCTGGAGAATTTAGTCCCGTTCCTAGAAAGCTACTCCAAGTGCTTCCACAGTAAAGAGAAAAATCTTCATTAAATTTAAACTTTTCCCAATAAAGATGAACTGTATACATTACCACTGCAAGAAACCTGTTCTCTGCTAACCATTAAACCACACGAAATTAAAAAGTAAGAACAGTCAGTGAAATTCTAAGATAAAGGGTGCAGAACAACTCAAATGTAGAGCAGATGAAAACACTGCAAATTCTAAGTCTTTTAGACAGAAAGCCAGCTTCAAAATCTATAAAACAAAGTCATTAATAAATTTTAAAATATTAAGCACACAAACTATCTACGCTATATGTATTCCTTTTAGCGTTATTAGTCAAACTGACTTAGAACCTGATAGCAAATTATCTTGGAAAGCTAATTATTAAATTTACAATTCAAATACATAGTGACTAGATTCAGGTACTACATGTATACCCCCCATGCTGTTAGTGCAGCCTCTGATTTGAAGGAAGTGAAGGGAGGAAAGATTCACTCTGATTATCATGAGAGAGGCAATTATAATTAACTCTCTACTGCCAAGAATTAGGACAGCTAGAATCTAGCCCTAGAGATAAACAGAGTATTTTTTCTGCTGCTATTCATCATATGTGTCAAATCTAATTCCAAAATCAACATGGGCTTTATAGACATGAAAAATAAATTTAAAAGTATTTTTCATCTACTGTGGTGGTTCGCATTATTACTAACTGTAAATGTTAAAGAAAAGTGTTTATATCAGTTTCATCAATCCTATTAAAACAGAAGTGGAAAACACCTGCATTTTGAAATAAAAATATAATTCATATCACCGACTTTAAACACATTTGGGTTTCTGTATTTCTATACAGGAAAAACTTGATGTCAGCCAAGTCGTTACAAACAAACCTAGGTCAGATACACTTTTTTCCCAGACATTTACTATTACATCTATTATTTAACAAAATTTTTTTCTGAAACAGAAACAAGGTCAAAGAAAGTGAAGAGTTTGACAGTTTCACCTTAAAGGTATATTTGCTCACCCATAACATTTCACAGCTACATCAACACAGAAAGTCATTAGAAGCAAATCAAAAGTAATAGCTACAGCACAGGCCCCAAAGTATATATGCCAGTCTACAGAAACTGGTCTTTGCTTTCAGTGCCATGTTTACTAAGAGGCCTACTTACCACACTCAGGTGCACAATACTTTCAAAGATTAAAATTTTGTGGTCTAACGCATTTGTTAATTTTTATCTTAACACTGAAATATTGATGCTGACATCATCCAGCTAAGAACAATACATATAGCCTAATCAATAGCCTTGCAGCTTCAAACGAAATTATTACCTGCCACTCATCTTCATAAAATATCCATCTGTTTACTACAGCTTTACGCTTCCCAGGAAGTGTTTATCAACACTAGCTGAAAATAAAACTCATTATTTTCAATACGAGTTCATTAAATTCAGAGCATACGGAGGACAAACTTTTACCTTAATAATGTTCTGAAGAACTTTCTCTGTTACCACAGCTTTATGGCAAGCTGTCTTTTGGTATAAGTCCACCACAACTTCCAATGATCTCTCAGCAAATGGTACGTAATTCAAAGCTACCCATTCCGCCTAGGAAAACAAATTAGTAAATTACTAAACTATATATGAAAACACATTAATTAAGGAACAGAAAGTGTATGCTTTGCATTGAACCCTCAGTTTCATGCATGCAAGGTTTGCTAAGAATATGGTCCAAGCAACAAAACTGCAAATACAACGTAGACTGGCTATAAAAATGTACTCTACATTGAAGTAAAGTACATTTAAGTAGGAGAAACGTTGCAGTCTAGGCAAGACAACTACATTAGGACAATCTTTAAGGAAATATAACTCACCGGTGCAAATAGTTGTATCTAGTGTGATTCCATTGTGTTGCAGGACAAACAGAATAAGAAGAATTAATACATACATAATAGTTACCTCTTTGATTACACTGAATCAGATGTTCATGCTTAGTGAACAGCAGTGTATACAGATAAAAAGAATTACTGAACACGTCCCATTTCTTTACAGCATGTGCAATTCAAAAACCTGCAGCTTGAGGGAATTTTCTCCATTCAAAATTATCATGTCTTTGTATTAAATTTAGCATCACGTGTAGGACAAATTATTTTAGATTAATTCATTGTACAAATTCAGACACATTCACTATGTCTGGTGTCCAGGCAAGACCTTTCCTACATGAAGGAATAAAAAGTATAAAAGCAAAGAAGAATGTAAAGGGAGTAAATGATGCTAACAAAAGCATGTAAAAAAATTTATTACACAACATACATAGCGAATTTTTTACAGATTCAATAAATGCATCTTGCTGAACAACCTATATCTGAAGATGAATTGGATTCACCAGCCAAGTGAAACAAGTGAGATTTTCAATTAATTACCTGATTATACTTTGCATTTGCAATGTGCTTTGTTTCCAGCTGTCCATACTGTGGAGGCTTGCAGGAAAATTCTACAAAGGCCAGCAGTTGGTCAAAGATTGCAGGATACATTATCTGCATACTTTCTGAGCCCACACATATAGCCTATACCAAAAGAAAATACAAAAGCTTAATATATAACTTGGGCTTTGGCATTCAACATCTGCATCAATACAAGGAACTCGGAAAGAAAAAACCCCATATAACACTATGCAAGAGTCATGCTGTATAAAAGACAGTGGATAGCTCTAACAGTTTAAGAAAAGTAACTTGTTCTTTTATTAAGGAAAATTAAGTGGCAAGATACCTGGGCATATATAGTTCAGTAAATACAGCTCTCTCATCCAATAAAAGAGATATATTTTCTTTACTAACTCCACTTCGATGTGTCAGTAAAATAGAAGTCTTATATAAGTCTTATATATGAATATCAGCCACATCTTTAAGTTCTACTTCAAGGAATGTTTAAATCTCAGAAGTAAATCATACAAGGCTTCAAAAAGTAGTTAAAATAGCACCTTACAGAAAGGAATACAAATAAAGTGAGAATTATATAATTTTGGTACACCTGAAACTCATAATCTTGCTTTAAAATGGAAAACATTTAAGAAGGGTGTACTTAGATGTCAATGAAATATGTTGTCAGAGGCTAATGATTTCCTGTTGCAATATAAATCCCAGGGATATCTTAGAGCATTTATTTTCAAAGCCAGATACAATGATTCTGTGAAGTTAACTCAATTATTTTGTCATTTTAAATACCTTGCTTTACTTCCCAAAGTCTCTCCTCTCACAGCTTCAAGAAACAGTCAAATTACTGCTCTACAGAAAGACCTTGTGCTTGTACTGTCATTTTTCTATGGGAAAGAATCAAATGCCCTTTTCATTAAGCACAGATCACCCATGAAAAATTGTGGCTGAACTCACTCAAGGTGACAACAGCTCCAAAGCTGTTTAAGTGCAGCCCCCATGCTGGAGCCATGCCACAAGCTCTGTGAGTCGATGGGCAAACAAGTTCCTGGCCATGAGAGGGAGCAAGCCAACAGGTGCTATAGGCATTCATCACTACATCATCCTAAGACCTAGCTGCACCTTCAGGCAATGAACAATTTGCAGCAGAGCATTTCATGAATCATCAATGGCCCTTTTCCTTTATTCAGCTTCCTACAATTTAAAATGCACATCTAATGCTCAAAAAGCTTAACCACCATTATGAATACAGTGCAGCACTCCTTCTAAAAAGGCAAATTCTTTCTCTGGTGCTTGAGTTTAAGACCATACTGAACTCTGAAAAGGATGCTTGGAAGCTACATACTCACCCACATTGCAGAAGACTAAAAAGTTAACTGCTCTAAATGATCTAAAATTATTCAACACCCGGAAAAACAATTTCATCTGATCTGCTCTGCTAAAGTCACTGCACTAAAATTTAACATATTAATGTGAGATTACATACTTACTCAAAAAGGTAGAAAAATTATTCTATATACAAATAAATGGATTAGAAAGGGAAAAAGAGCATCCACAAATCCCAGGGTAACTTTTGTGTAGATTTAACTTACTTGCACAGAAGCAATTTACATTACTCACAGCAGACTGTTTTAACATATCCCAGAGTGCAGTCTTGGGACCAGATCTGTTTAATATCTTTATTAACAGCCTGGACAAGGGGATTGAGTGCACCATCAGAGAGTTTGCAGACAACAGCAAGTTTGGTGGGAGTGATCTGCTGGAGGGTAGGAAAGCTCTGCACAAGGATCTGGACAGGCTGGATTGATGAGCCAAGGCCAACTGTATGTGGTTCAACAAGGCCAGGTGCCAGGTCCTGCACTTGGTCACAACAGCCCCTGCAATGGTACAGGCTGCGGGAGGAGTGGCTGGGAAGCTGCCCAGTGGAAAAGGACCTGGAGATGTTGGTCAACAGCTGCTGAACATGAGCCAGCAGTATGCCTACGTGGCCAGGGCCAGTGGCTTCCTGGCTTGTATTAGAAACAGTGTGGCCAGCAGAACTACAGAAATGATTATCCCTCTGTACTCAGCACTAGTGAAGCCACATCTTGAGTGCTGTGTCCAGTTCTGGGTATAAAAACGTGCAGTTTCTCACCATGCTAAAAACTCTGGTAAGCCCTACTTTAAAAGGCACTAATGCCTGCAGCCTTTAGAAACTAAGATCATGTAGATAATGAGACTAAGAAAGAAGCAGAAAAATCTGGGATAAATAAATTGAGTGATTAAGTGAGGAGAACAGGATTTGGGCAGGACTGAGCTTCTGGAAAGGGGCAGATACAAAAGGTCAAGCCTGACCAGAAAACGATGAAAATATAGTGGACATGATTGGCATTAAAACTCCATGTTATTTACATAACCACATACAAAGCTGAGATTTAATACCAACTTCTATCCAAGCAAACTGAATTGCAATTCAAGTAAAACAATTCACTCCATAGCATTCCTTTTCCTGCCCATGGCAGGAGGATCGGAACTAGATGATCTGTAAGGCTCCTTCCAACCCAAGCCTTTCCATGATGCTATTCTTCTACCTCTGTTTTCAAAATACACTCATGAATATTTGTCAAACCCATAAAGGAATGGCTGCAAAGATTATGATTCTGCCTTGCTTGTTTAAGTATGAGATAAATCAACCTACACTTAAGCAGAAAAGAGAGCAAGATACTCAGTTGTTGCTCATTTAGTAGCCACCATGTGTTCTATGAGCTAAATGGGGCAGGATCCTGTCAGTGGCAGGGGAGGAAGCATGACCACAGAGTTAAGCAAAGTAGTAATAATATGAAACTCCACAGGGAACAAAGTCAGGGCACATGGATAGTTTTAATTCTGGCATTTCCCAAGTAGGTTTTTCGCAGGGTTTGTTTTTTTAAAAGTAGTGCTTAATATAAATGTACGATCTCATTAATTATCAACTTTGCTTCTTTTGAATAAAGTTTTCTGAATGAGCAGTGAATTTTGCAAAGAGGTATTTTACAAATCCAAAAAGAAAGAAGCAGTACTCTTTTGTTTTTTTCAGCTATTCAGAAAAAGAAAACCCTAATTTGTTGTTTACAGATTCACCTGCATCAAGGATGTTGTTTGACGATGAGTTCTATAGCAGGAATTTCTTAAGCAGAGATGCACCATTTTCCTTAAATAACTGATTAATAAAAGGCAAGGATGTAGCTAATGTGACAGAGACCCTTCTATATTTTATCTTTGTCATGAACGGAAGGTTCTCATGATCACTGTTCTTTGTTTATGGCAGTACGAGGGTACTGTATGGAATACTGTTTGGGACTGTTCCCCTTTTTCCATGTAGGGACCTTCAATATCAACATCAACAGTACTTCAATATTAGATAGACAAGTAAATGGCTACAAACACAGCATAACACTTCCTACAATCAAGCAAAAGTGCATTTCACAAAGATTATACCATTCCTTTCAATGCAGAGCACCTGGGTTACGGCAGGAATGGAGATCTGATTGTTCTAATACAATACACTGTGCAATTACAAATAATATAAAAAACCATGCTTAAGTCACCACACTCTAGTTCTGAGAAGTGAGACACAGCGTAGTATATCTTTCACCACACATCAGAAGTCGCATTATTACCTTTTGTAAAACATCTAAAGCTGTAAGTACTGCTTCCTGTAAACTTGTCAAAACTGCTTCAGTGTAAGATGGAAGGA
Organism: Xenops minutus; assembly: GCA_035221455.1. Classification (NCBI taxonomy): domain Eukaryota; kingdom Metazoa; phylum Chordata; class Aves; order Passeriformes; family Furnariidae; genus Xenops; species Xenops minutus. The sequence goes on from JAWWEE010000040.1 coordinate 31,100,751, forward strand.
TGAAAGGGGAAGCATCTGAACTGATTGGAACTGAAACAGCACCATGCAAAATGACACCCAGCTTTTGGAGATCATCCATGCTGAAACCAGTTTTGATGTGTTGGTAAAGAGCTGGGAATATTTGAATTAAAGCTGTAAGAAAAGGCTGACTGGGAATGAATGTCAATTTATCACAAGTAAGTGGAGGCCTTGTACTTTCTGAACCAATCCTATACCAGCTGTTCCAGGCTGCCCACCAAAGATTCAAATCTTCAATCTCATCTGTTATTACAGGCAGTTCAGATCCATTGTATCTTCCTATTCTTTCTCCTATGGAGTCAGTTCTCATGAATGATCTGCCAAGACTAGTGGCAGTTGTTGTCCCTACCACCAGAGGTACAGAAACATTGATGGCAGGTGGAGTCTCAGGCTTCTCAGAGTCTCGAACTGGAGAAACAATTTGCAAGATCTCCTGGAAGCTTTTCAGAGCAGCCAAGGAAACTTCATTATTTTTGCTGAGTGCTGCTGATTGGATGTGATCAAGAAGAACATCCCAGGCTTGCGAAAAGTCTCCTATTTAAAAGAGAGAGAGGGGGGGGGAAAAAAACAACTTGGAACTTGCATCCTATTCCCCTTTCCACCCACCCTGCCTCTCTAAAAGGCTGTTCATGTACTAGTTACTCTAATAGACAGAAATTTCAAGAGATTAGGTGTCAGCTTGAATGGCTCTTATAACATGTATCAGTTCACCCGTAACCAGAAAGAATGAATGTGAGGAGAAACACACAAATATGAAGAATGAAACAATATATATACATTCATGTTAAATTTGCTAGCGAAAAATCCCATACCAGGTCCATACCAGTAAAATACGTTTTCTTTATTCAGTATAGTGAAACAGATTTGTTCTTATACATACCAGATGCCTGTTGATTTCAAAAAGGGATTAAGGGTCAAATATATAGTCACGCAATGCATTTATAAAGAACTGATTTTTAAATGCTCTGATAATTGTACTGTGGAAAGATTTCAATTGGGACATTTGAGTTTTTAGCCTTAACCTTCAATGTTCTATGACCTAATTACAGGGTTTAAATATTTAAATAGTTTTAATTTTCTTATTCAGTTTTAACTCAAGTTTAATATAGTTTAAAAACTACCATGTTTCTGCAAATGACCACTACTCTTGATAGCTATTAATACATTGATATCTGTATCACAGTAAACATAATGAAATAAAATACATCTTATATTGAGTTAATATATATTAATTGCATACTATAGGATGGTGAAGGTATATTAATGTAATGATGAATTTGCTTTGCAAGCTATACATTCTCTACTTCTTTTTCACTTTCTCCTTGTAGAAATTACCAAGCTATTATAAAATATTACTAAAATGTAAATGTTCAATACTCCACTGACTTTACAGGTGAGTTCTCTTTACATTCTAAAACTACAGTTAAACTTGACACACCCATGCCACAGAAGAATTCCAGGCAAGCACTGCATAACCTTAGAAAGACTAAAGGAAAAGTATGTTCTGACAACTAAAAGAAGAAAAAAATTATTATTGTTATCAGGCTACTGTAATTTAAAGCTATTTGGCACCCAGTATTGTGATGACAAATTTAATCTCAATTACTGTGATACACAGAAGATGAAATCCATAGTTAAAATTTTTGTCTCTAAGGAGCATGAATTAGTAACCCCATAATTATCATAACATTAGAGGTGAGACACAACAAAATACACTTTTAAGCTAAGATTAAGACTCTTGCCTAGTACTTTAACAGAAACAATATACAAAAGCAATAAACTTATTACTGTATCTTTAAACAACTATAAACTTTACCTAAAGGCTGCAGTAAGTATCTCCTAGTGTTAAATATTCTTGCAACTCCAGCCAGTGTTAATACCCATGTTTCCGCCCACTGTTTCTCAGCTGTATCCCTTGAATGATGGATGAGAATGTTGCCTCCTCCTGACTCAATCTTCTCTTTGTCAGCTGTGGTAGAAGATTCTCGAACTCTATCCAGCAGGTGAAATAACACCTGTGATAGTCAGAAAAAAAAGAGGAAAAATGCAACTTTTCAAATAACATAGTTGTATTCATAGTAAACCAACAAAAAATAGTAATTCTTCCATTATCCTTTCTGTCACTGTGTCACCTGGAAAACTCCCTTGTTCTAAATAGTCTCCACAGCATCCAAGATTAAGAATCAATCAAGTGATGGCCACTTGAGTTAGAAACAGCACAATCAAGCCCACTGAGAACAGAAGGCTAAAACCAGTGGATGTAAGATTCGTCACAGGTACAATAGGCAGGCTCCAACATAGCCTATTTTTTACATAAAGCACAACAAACATGATTGTGACTTAGAACAGGTTACATGACAAATCTTCTCAAAAGAAGAGAGACAAAATGGAGTGCAGAGCAAGGCTCCATCTAATATCATATTAGCCCAATCACATGACCCTCAAACATCTCCATTTTCACACAAAGAAATAAGTAACTCATTCTTACAGGAAGAAAACAGTGTTTTTATCCAACTCATGAGTAAGAAATAAATAATGAAGATATGAAAACTACATTTCAAAAGAGGCTTTGAAGGCCACAGAAGTGTAAAAAGTAGTTCCAAAACCTGAGAAATTAGATTTCTCTCACCGTATGTTATCTTTAAAAAGTCTTAATAAATTATATAACTGATAATGGTTATTAAATGGTGAATGCTCAATTACTATTGAAACATGAATGCTATTTACAAAACCTTCAGTGGAAGCTCACACATTGTACCTTCCATATTACTGTGTGCCACGTTGAATGTTGCAATAAAGTTCCATGAGCGCCAATAGTAGAAAACAATGTCTGTCCAGCACTCTTCCTAACTGCAGGTCGGGGATCCACACACAGTTCTCCAAGTTTCGCATACAGGCATAACCAGAGGCAGTCAAATGGTGATGCAGGATGAAAAGGTCTATTCAGCATCACTCCCTTTTCTTCTGCCTGTTTCTGCAACACTGCTTCTTCTTTGTTTAGCTCTTTTTCAATTATTTCGCCTCTTTGGAAAAAATAATCTGAAATATTCCACTACAAAATAAATAAGACACATGGTGTTGTACAATAAAAATATTGTAGTGCTCTCAATGATCATTAAAGAAATTGCCTCTCACTTTCACAAAGTATTTTGCATAGTACATCAAGATATTAGTTTCCCTACACTGATGCTGTAAGATCAGCACATAAATATTGCAAGGTACTGGAAGTATTTTTCTTATTCTCAGCTTTTAGGACCTAGTTATATGTGAAGCAACAAAAAGGGAAAAATGCATTAAAAATAAGATACTGATGAACATGGTTACAGCACTATTTCTTTTACCAAGCCTGGAATCATGCAGATTAAAGATAATCTGTGCTCACTCAATTTATATATGATTCCAAATAAGAGCATTGTATGAAACCCAAAAAAATATGTTGTGGCCTTCATTTGTATAACTCACTACAGATTAGTATTCATTAAAAGAAAAAAATGAAAGCCAGAAGCAACATCACTGTAGGTAAATATAAAACTCACCAACAAACCAATTGAAGTTAAGCTAATATTTAGCTCTTGATTGTGAAGTCCAAAGCTTCCTGCAACTTCAACAACTATCTGTAGACAAGTACATGGCATTGTTGGAAGGAAGTCGGTCACAACCAACTGAAGACACTGGAATGCAGTCCGTATTAAGGACTCACTTAAAAAAACAAAACAAAACCAAAATATACACACACACACTGATTTCAAATTTCTTCAAGAGCACAGAAATGTTTTGCATACAATACCTCAGGAGGTAGCATTATTAAAAACAAAAAGAAATAAATAAATTTAATGTTTTTGAGATGAATTTGCAATATTTTACATGGGGTTTTTTGAGATATAACATCATGTTGAAGATTGAAATTCTGAAGAAGTATCTTAGCCCATGTCAACTATCTAGTGGAGATGAAGTTCAGTGGTCCTTAGTTAACTATATATAGTAAAGTCCACTTCTCTGTTCTAGATTTCTAAGATTTGTTAATTCAAATGTGTTAGCTGAAATATTTTTAAAAATACTCAAAGGACAAAATAAAGCTTAAGTTTAAGCATGACAATATTTCAAAGGGTAAGCTGTTCTGAAGGATTTCTTGTATTAGGAGTCACATATTACTTCAAGTGTGCCAACCAGGCGGGCAAAATGTGTTTTTATTTATTAGGAAAGATTCATGCCAACATAATGGTAGTCTTCCTTGCTTCAATACTACATTATATCAGACAAAAACTTTTCAAAATATCTGCCATTAAATAAATCTTTAATAATTGCTTTGTCTTCAGAATTAAATTCTGAAGACAAACAAAAATGTAGTATAGAAAAGGTTTGTGAAAAGGATTTCTCAGAAGCAGCAAGGTCATCTATAACTAAAATCTTGTTTTGTGAGAGAGAAAATGAAGGATCAAAAGGACTGGTGAAATGTAGATAATAGAGAAGATATATTTAAATTTCACTATACTTTTTTTTAATGTTTAATGTACAACAGAAATAATTCCAAAGGTTTGTAATACAGAAACTTAGCATCCTTGAGGATATATATCCCCAGAAAAAAAATCAGACTACAGATATGTCAATTACTATTTCATAATCATAAATTAAGTTTGGGGTTTTTTAAATTCAAAATAAAAATCATAGGTGTGTTATTTCCACTGTATTGTAACATCCAACATGATATGGAAACCAAAGGAATGCAAAAGAAACTTCATCTGGACAATAAAGGTATAACCAACAATTCTCTCATATGAAGCACACTGCACAGAAACATCCATCCTACCACATAAGATCAAAGTATTTATCATTGCTGTACTGACGGAGGAAATGTTCACAGCAATACTTTCCCCTATATTCAGAGTCTGTAAAGTGAAACACACCTGAAACTGCTGCAGTTCCCCCTCCACTACAAAGTTTCAGAGGTATGTCACCCTCAAAAGCTCTAGAAGAACAGGGAAGGAGACAGGAAATGAAAGTAAAGTTACTCTACTCATTTTGAAGCACTGAGTTAATGGGAAAGTAACCTCTCTTTCTAAACTTCAAATGCAAGGCTAAGAGAACAAATTCAAAATGCTTGATTTCCCAAATAAAGTCCCACACTATTACGAACTTGGAGAAAGATTTCTAAGTCCTTCATGCAAATGGAAACAGCAATACAGCTCTCCAAATTGTAAAACTGTCCTTGATGTTACAGGTGACCACAAAAAAGGTAAATATAAATGCAAGAAACTTAAGATCAGTGAGAAACCTTAAGATTGCAGAGGGCTTTATCTATGCTTAAAATAAACAGGGGCATTCCATTGAAAAATTCTTCAAAGACAGATGCCCTCTTGTTTGGCAGGCTAGTACTGTATAATCCAGAAGTGACTGAAGCATCATGGCTCTCAAAACAGCATCTTCTGTATTTGTAACAGCAGAGAAAACAGTTCTTCTGGGAGGTAAATGGATTTCTGTCCTGGAATCCAGGACATTCCCTGAGCAGAGGGAAGGTGTTTCTGAAGAAATTCTTATGGTTAGTAAGTTTATATTTAAAGTTCAATAATAGTATCTGCATCTTATGCTCATAGCTGTAACTCAGTTAAGAAATTCAGTTGTTTCTCAAGGAAAAGGAGGCTGCTTAATTTTTTCCTCCTGCAGTTAATATGATGTGGACAAACAGTGCTATGTAGTTGAAGAAAAGTAGATTATTCTACATGCTTTGTAGGAGGAGACTAAGACATAACACAAGATGTTAGTAAGATCTTGAGATATCTGCCAGTAGGGTATGTATTTGAGATGTAACAAGATCTGAAGACAGCCTGGAGACAGAATCTGTGTTGGTTCTCATCCAACACCAACAACAGTGAAAATTAAAGCCATGCAGGAACACATTGCACCATGTGTAGAAACAGCAAGTACCAAAGGACACATAGTTACCAAAAAGAGGATGCTCACAACCCAGAATGCCAAAATCCTTGGGGATGTTGGTAAGTACTACTGCCAGAACAAACAATACTGATAGCAAGAGCAAAATCCTTCAAGCATTTGAAGGGACTTTAGGAGTCTTTTATATGGCCAGAAGACTAAAGCTGAAGTGAGACAAAAAGAGAGATACACCAAGGAGACTCTTCTGATACCAGAGATGACCTATACTGCAGCTAGTCTTGACTAGCACCAGAGAATGAATAATATGGTTTGAGGAGGTGGCTATTATTCTTGGTGCTCACAGTTCCAAAGTCAGATGTTCAACTCACTGCTCCTTTCAAAAAAACTCCTTGCTACTTCATCTCTCACTTTCCCTTGGGTGCAGAGGACCAGTCCAGTAACATTCCACCTCTGGTGGCAACAGAGTCAACTGTGTCAGTCAAGGGATTCACTCACAGCAAGTAAATAACCTTCCATCCTTTTGCTACCAGCAACCATTTAGGGAGGAAGTCTTCAATAAAAAGGGAGAGCAACCAGAAGATGACACACACTAGAGACTACTGGAGGCCTTAAGAAGAAATAGAAATGACAGATAAACTGTGAGCAACAGCTGATTCATACAGAATTATCTGCAAGCACCAGAGATGTGTCCAGCAGATGTTTAAGATCAAATGAAATGGCACATTGAGTATTCCTCAGTGTATACTGAATGCTGACCACAGGAGAGGGTAGAGTGGAATAATATTCTGGTCTTCTGAGAGATTAATTCAGTAAAATAAAAGTGTGCTTCAGGAAAAATTAAAAACTACTTTGGTTGAGTAAAATTTTTCACTAAAAATTACAATTCAGCTAAAAATTACAATGAAACTATGATTATTATTGAAGTGGCTATTAAAGTAAGAAAATATAAGCAGAAAAAATTAATTCTATTGTTCTTATCTTACATGATTTTAAAATTTTATTTCCACCACTTACCCCTGATCACTTTGAATTGCCCCCATGACTCCAAGCACCAATGGCCAACCAGGTCCTAAGCTGTCACCCTGACTCTGTAAAATCTGTAGCACACACTCCAACTGCTTGATCCTGATATCAGGATGACTAATGTTTGACAGCTCCTTTAATGGATTCAATAAAAGCAACTGCAGTCTCTAAAAGCAAACAATAAAGCATATTAAGGATGCTAACATTTCATTGATCTTTAATTATGTATAGTTAGTGAAAACATTAATTACAAATTAAAGATTCATTAAATTAATTCAGTAGCTCACTAATTAAACACTCAAATTCAGAGTCAGAAAGACCTTCTAAAATACTGAAAGGATCTTAGCAGAAAGTTTACTTCTCTGGCCCCTGTTCTCCAGGTTCCTCAGGAAGCAGCCACAACATGCTGTTACAGCTGCATAAAAAGCATCATGCAACTTTATGCTCATCCAGCAGGGCTACACTCAGCTTCTGACTCAAGAGACCTTGGAAAAACTATCCACTGAATCTCAGTAAAAATATTAGAATGCTTTATTTATCATGGATTCAATAGCTGTGATTTAGAAGGTTAGGCAACACATTTTTACCTGCCATGACATCACATATATACTTCTAAACATTCTGGAATTGTTTTGCACTCATGAGGATGCCCCATAATTTGTTCTAAAAAATGGATATAACATGCAAACATCACCACTCTTTGTTAGGTATTTGAAAAAATAAAGGAGGATAATTTATTGAAATGCATGAGGTAAACTCTCAAGAGTTACATCTAAATGTTACAGATACAAACTTTATAAGCTCAATAGTAAAGTTGCTCAATGAATGAAGGAGGAAAGCAGCTGCTCTTAAACTTACTTTACCTGGTTTTGAGATAATGGAGGATCATGTCTGAATGTCAACCCTGCTTTAATGAGAGAAGTTAAAGCTTCTGCTCCCCATTCTCTCATTCTGGAATTGGGATGCTGACAGACCTGAAAATACAGCAATATTTTCTTTAAAGTCACTTTTATTTAGTCAAGATTTCAGGATATATATTTTAAAAATACATTTTAATTACATTAAAATGTACATAAAATAATTTTAAACGAGAATAGAATAAATCTCTATATTACAAAATTAGGTTTGATAGCATAAAAAAAAAATTATCTTTTGAACAGACGTACCTTCTGAATAAGGAATCAAGAGGAAGCAGTGAAAGACACAGAAGAGATATAATCAAAGTTACATACATAATTCAAGGCAATACATTTTCCAAAATGAATATACTAACTGCTAATTCAGATAATGATTGACTAGAAAACACCAAACAACCCTTCAATGAATGCCTAAAACTCTCAGGTTTAACTTGGCCTTAAGGTACTATAAAATTGGAAGTTTCACATACTGCTTAATATAATCAAGGGGGGAACATGACAGTAACCAAGATAGAAAATGTCTTCTATACTCTCAAATACAAGAAGTAATTACAAATTGAAGACAAAATAAACCTTGCATTCCATTATTTAAAAAACTTGACAAAACAATAGCAAACAGATTCAAATTTGAGTTTCAAATGCATGTCTTCATTTCTCTTTGTCTCCTAATTACCTCAACCTAATTATTTTGCTGCTTTTTTAAGAACAAAAAAAATAAAAATATTGTGCATATCCTTTGCATAGATAGCTAATATGAACTGTACTTCATTATGTAATATATTACACTCAAACAAATACGGGAAGTCTACGGTCTCTTTGACCTCTGCATAATTAGTCCCACCCACGCTTCCAGCCCTAGCTCAGATGGTGTGAGAAAGCAGAGAAAGTCCAAGGCAGGATCATAAAGAAGGCTGACAGCCGTCATTGGTGGACTTCTCCCTTATCAGCCCCTAGCCAAACTGAAAAGGAGGACAGTGCAAAAGATCTAGCTTCATGTTAAAAAATGCAGGCAAAAATTAGCTACACTCCTGATTTACTTACATTTTGTGATCTTATATAAAAAAGAGAACTTGAACTAATTCATGATGCTCTAAATCTGTCCAAATAATCAGCTCCAGAGAGAGGGAACAAATTATTCCTTTATTGTACCTCAACAACTTAGGTTTAAAAGGAAATAAGGCAATACTTTTAAAGAAAATGAACTACTATTTCCTAGAAAACAGGGACAAATGACCCACAATGCAAGGGTAACAGGCTGGAACAGACTAATTTCTAGATGAAAACACAGTCTCAGGATGTGGATGGTGAACCTCACTGCCTTGGAGGTGGAAAACTGACAAGACAAGGACGTGCCTGTGCTTTAAGTCTTTAAACCCCTAAGTATCCCATTTTTTCATCCTTCATAAAACAGTATGTGGCTTCCATAAAGAGAGATGGCCAATCCTTAATACTGTTTGAAAGAATGCATTGTAATAAGGAAGCGTTTGATATATTCTGGAATATGATGAAGAAAACCTTTCTCCTTTACCCACTCTAAATTAAACCCTGTTCTTGTATTTTGCTACATATCTATGTGGAGAATTAAAACTACAATCACATTCCACTACCTGTTTTTAGTTTCCAGTTCAAAATAGAAGACTTTTTTCATTGATGGAGCATATTTTTCATGTTGAAGTTAAGAAATTGAAATAGGATTACGATATATATTTTTATATTTGCACAGTATTTTTTTTAATGAAACCAATCAAATGTTAGCTTAAACGTTTAAAAAAAACAACCCAACTCTTTGTTAGTAAATTTCATGGCTTCATTCTATCTCAAAATCTTCCTAGATACTCATACTGGGTGAAACAGTAAAACCTGTTTGTGTTACCTTAATTACAACACATATATGAAGTATAATAAACTGATCCTTTCCAACATTTTTGTGTCAAAAACACATAAAGACTGATGGCACCATAAAGACAAAGTTAGTAAGATATATTAAAATAGTGGAATTCAAATATATAAATTCACTTTGAAATTCAAATCATGATGCATTCAAGTTGCAAAAACAAGGTGCCTAAACCAAAAGATGTAATTAAAATTTAGATTTTTTTTCTTTTAATACAATTTAAAAATGGATTTCTGCAAAATCTTAAATAATACAAACTAAATCCTAGTACAACTGTTAAAAGCCATTAGTTACCTCCAGAAGATGACCAGTCAGAGGTCTCCAAAGAATCTCAATCCTGCGCATGTTAACCAGTCCTGTTTCCAGTAATTTAGCAACAGCAAAAAGTGATGGTTCCTTAATAAAATGGAATGAGAACAGATGAAACTTTAAGATAACCGAGACAATGTCGAAGCCTTTTGCTACATGATAACTCATGAATTACGTGCAGCTCATCTCCAAGCACAGCGCCCTGCAGGCCGTGAGCGCTGGGAAGCACTGCGGGAGCTGCCACAAGGGGACAGCAGCACACCCTGAAGAACTACTGTGATTTTTCACATTGTTTTCTCCAAAGCACTGGGTATTGTGCACTGATATTCCTTTAAAAATTCTTGGGTTTACATAGTCCTCCCTCCAATAAGCTTTATAACATATTTTACTAGCAAAATAGCCTTTTTCCCCATTACCACTTTTAAAGTTAAAATTATATATGAATAAACAATATAGAATATTTCATTTAATAATCCTCAAATTCTTTATCTTCCTTCGGCTTCATAAATGCCCTGCAGGAATAGATAAATTTTACATTCATCAAATACATATGCAAATATTTGTGATAACCTTCTTTTAATTTTTTTTAGTCAAAAAGATTGCTGTGCTGGAATTACTATCTAATTTTCAGCTGACTTTAAACAGAAACCTTGCTTATTTTAATTTATTCTCTGTTGCTGTCATTGTCAAATATTATAGCACATTTTCTGTCTTTATTACCTCTAGTGTAACAGATGAATGAAGAACTTACTTTCAGAAACTCTCCTCTGGGATTCAATTATGACTAGAATATATATTCAATCGTATTCAATCACCTGCTCTTTAACCCTTCTGGGCTAAAACTTGTTTACTGAGGCTGACATGAACACTACAGTTTTCTCAGTAAGAATTATCAGCTTTTTTTAACATCTAAATTGTCAGACCTTCTCTGAAGTACATTGTAAGAAAAAACTGAAATGAAAATGAGCACCTCACAGAACATACCGTGCTACTCTGAGATTATAAGGGCTTTTAAAAGTTTTATCCACCCACAATCTCATTAATGGAAATATGCAACATTCCTTAGTTAACAAAAGGCACAGGAACGCAATAAGAATCTTTCAAGACTTTAGTAAGCATATGAAATACCACAAACAAGACATTCTCTGGTTCATAATTTATTTTTTTATCTAGAGCATCTCCTGTTCTTAGTATTAGAAATAGTTAGCTTAAAGGATAAAACGTACAAGTCTTCTGCCTGCTTCACAAAAACATCTAAAAAGAATGTAAAGAACTCTTTCTATACCTTATTGTTTCCATAGGCCATATCCATGGCTTCCAGAGACAAGGAGCAAAGGGCGTTTATTAAGTGATGTAAAGACACATCATCAAGGTACCTGAAAAATAACAGCTATCAAAACAGTGTTTGATAAACACACATTCTTTTAATTATAAGATAAGGTTCCTTACTGTGAGTTTTCAAAAAGCTTTGAAATCATGCTGGATATAGATGGCAGATCAGTCATAACTGCTGTAGTCAGAACCTTGAAAAAGATACAGAAATATGTCTTACAGATTGCAATAGAAAATACTGTATAACCATTAACTGAAAAACAAACAATCATGCTTACTGTACTGGGCCCTTCCACAGCTCTTCCAGGTTTTAACGCACCCCCAACACTAGGCTTCAGTCCCAGAATCCACACAAGATGCTGAAATAGAAAAGGATCATTTTCAGCAGAAAATCCTTTTCAGGCAGAGAGGAAACTAACATTGTACCAAGGTAGCCAGACACCTTCCAGCCAAACAGAATTCAAGGGAAACGCTACAGTGCTTACTCAAGGCAATTCAAAGAACACTATAAGAATCAAAGCTTCTTCTATTGCTCACAATGTAACTCAGAACCAAATATAAACTTGCATAAAAGCCAGGCAAAAATATTTCTTGCTGTACCTGAAGAGTAGCCAGGACAAGTTGCCACGATGTACCAAGAACGGCTCCATGGAAGTGAGCTAAGTTGAGTAATGTTCTCATGCACTGGATATTTTTTGAAGTCAACTAGGAAAAAAACCCACAAAAACAACCAACCAAACGACCACGTGATTTTTATTATTTCACAATAACAGTGTTTCTAGCAAGCGTCCAATTTTGACTAAGTTACTAAGTAGCTTAAAGATTACATTTGTTTGCACTGGAGCAGTGTATCTTTTTTAGAGACGTAGTTCAGTATCTCCCCTATCTTGGTGAGTTTGAATAGGAGTATGGGAGAACTGCCTCCAGTTCTGGGGTCCCCAGCACAGGAAGGACGTTGATCTGCTGGAGTGAGTCCAAAGGACAGCCACCAAGATGATCAGAGGGATGGAGAGCCTCTCCCATGAGGAAAAGCTTAGAGAACTGGGATTCTTTAGCCTGGAAAAGACAAGGCTTTGGGGTGACATAGTTGCAGCTTCCCAGTAGCATAAGGGAACTTACAAGAGAGATGGGGTAAGACTATTTACAAGGGCATGCAGTGACAGGAAAAGGGGAATAGGTTCAAACTGAAAGTATGTTTAGATTAGATATTAGGAAAAAAATTCTTTACTGTGGGGGTTGTGAGACACTGGAACAGGCTGTCCTAGGAAGCTGTGGATGCCCCACCTCTGCAATTGTTCAAGGCCAGGTTGGATGGGCATGGGGCTCTGAGCAGCATGGTCTAGTGGAAGGTGTCCCTGCCCAGGGCAGGGGGGTTGGAACAAGATGATCTTTAAGGTCCCTTCCAACTCAAGCCATTCTATGATTCGATCACTGCCTGCTTCTCCTCCCATTATTAACAAAGACACAAGTTCAAGTGCTTCAGCCTAATTGCATCATCTTCACAAAATCAATGTATCTTAAAAAAAACCCATGTAAGTGAACCTTCCCACACAGGCACATAACAGAGCTGAGAACGAGAGTTTTCCAAACACAATGAATGGGAACTTCTGAGCTAAAAGCCAGAAAAAACAAGAGTAAGATTTTTTTTACAGTTAAAGAACTTTGGTGTCCAGGGCTGTCCCAAATCAAAACCTTAGGATAAATAGTTCAGATGATCACTATTTATAAGAATGCTGTTTATCTGCAGCCTATTTTTGAGACACACTGAGATGCAGAAAGACACAGTTAAGCAGGAGAAGATCACTTACAAGAAGTACTTACCATTACTGTTCCCTGTGGCTGAAGAGCTAAGGGTTGCCCTACTGCTACAACTTGCTGATGAGACTCACTTGAGGGACTAATCATTTGAACATTCTGTCCCTGAATGGAATATGCTAAAGGAAAATTGAAAAGAAAAAAAAAAGAACAACTAAATTTAAAATCCCGTACTACTTGTAGTAACAACCACCTTCTCGCAAATAGACCCCAGAGAATTTTTTTTCACAGTGTTAGTTTTAAGGTAGCTCACTTTGAGACCTTTAGCTATATTTAGATTATCATGTCATTGCATTACAGAGTTAAAAGGCCAGAAATCACTCCCTGTCTCTTAGACATTGCTTGCAATACATTAAAATATTTTATGTTGAGACTGAAATATTTATGCTTAAGATATGAGTATTATACTCAGCTATTAGTGGAGACCATGTGTAAATGGTATCACTGTGTGCTACCACTGTACTAGTGCACTGAGAAAACGAGGGTGTCATAAATGCTATGTCATGATGTTTTTCCATCACAGGACTTCATGACACCCATTTTATAACTCACCTGTAAAAAGAAGGGCAACATATATAAAATAATTTAAGTTCTCTTCTTTGTTTCCAATAGCTATTTGTGTAGTTCAGTCATGAGTACCTCCTCACAGACTTACAGTTCAATCTGATCCACTTAGCTGGTGGATTGGACTGAAGTAAAGGTGCTGGGTCCTTATTCCCAGACTGAGGTATTTTTGTTCTATATTAAGAAGTCTAATGTTATATCCATCTGTATATTTTTCAGGTAATTGCAGTAAACAGTAATTAACTTTCATAATTAGAAACAGAGTACATCCTCAGCTGCCATATCTCATGAACTACAACATTCTGTCAAGATGTTGAAGGCATCAATTCAACTTTTTGTAAGCTGAATAAAGCCCAGAACTTTGATCTTCCACTTATGCAGTAAGTACTAACATCACAGACAACTGTAGAAAAGACTGTAGCACACCATAAATGCAGGATGTTCCCATCAAAGCTTTAGTAACCAAGTTGCCCAGAGACCTTCTCAGATTTTGGATGCCTTAATTACATATCCTAGCAAATCTTTAGGATGGCAGACAGATCCTTAGTAAGTTGACTAGAATGGTATCAGCAGATGCTGCAAGACTAACCAGGTGACGGAGTTCCTGTCTGAGGATTTTAGTATACTTTAACATAGCCAAATACTACAGTTGCCTTTCTTTGGAATCACACACTGAAAAAAATTGGTTTCAGAGGACAGTACATGGAAACACAATTAAAGAAAATTTATATATTTACATTTGCTGGACAGAGCTGCAGTTGTGCTATTTAAAACAGTAAGGGCATAGTGAGGAGGCAAGGATCCTTTGCAAATGGCAGTGATAAAGGCATCTCTTGATGTGACAAGACCCAGTCTTCCACAAAGTGCAGCCATGGTCAATTCTGCTTTTAGAATATTTTCAGTGGCAGCTTCATCAGTGCTGAAAGAGTATACATTGTTCAGCAAGAATTAATCCAGAGCACAAAAGCAGGCAGCTAACTAAAACCAAAAGCCATGAGAACATACACTTTAAGCCTGTTAATACTATAAATACTGAAGAGCAAGCATAACCAATCAACAAAATTCTTCAGAACAATTTCCTGTAAAATTAGACTTTAGTTCTCAGTGACTTGGTAAAGGAGACTATGAGGAGGTATTTATAACTAATTTCAGAAAAAAGGCGTTTCATAACAAAAGGCTGTTTGAAGGAGACAATTTACCATAGTTATTACCCAGTAAATAGCTTTTCCACTTTAAAGATTAGACAGTACCAACAAGTACCAAGACATTACTTAATCTCTTATCTACAGCAATCAGGACATGCAATCACTTCAAAGTGTTGAAATATTCAGTCAAAGTAAAAAGAAATAAAGATAATTTAAATAGTTTAAATGCAAGCCTTCGAAAATGCAATTGTTCTATATTGAAATACATTAAAGGCCAATTCTAGGCTTCTGGAGACTTCTGTACCTTTCACTCACTCAGTTTAAGCCACAAACCTGACTGCTAAGGTGCCATGAACAGCACTCACACTGACAACTGTCAGCTTGACTGGTATAAAAAGTCAGTTCAAAATATAGCTTGGAATGTCATACTAGAAAAATCAAGAGAAATGACCAGATACCTTGCATCAAGTAGGAGGGATAAAGCAGCCAGAAGACCACACCAACAAGCATTCACCATTTCTTCCCAGACAGCTCTTCTAACTTAAAAAAAATACATAAACTTTTTTATACCAGAAACACAGTATTTCCCTTAATAACTTCCAATTATATCACAAACAAAATATTTGGTTGCTTATGTATCTTTTAATGTGTGTTTTATATGTATGTTTACAGAGACACATACATGTATATAAAGAAATATATTCACACCAGTATCATTTCAATAGTTGCATTTAAAATAACACTCCTAAAGTAAGAAATGTCATGGTGCTGCTTATTCTAAACTGCACCAAAAAACCCCCCAAAAAAACAAACAGCTGATGAAGCTATAAATAACCATTTTTAACCTTTGTCTACAGAAATAAACTTTTAGAAGTGCAAAAATGTGGGAGAAGAAACTCACTGAAATTTTTCAGTGAAGGAAAAATACTCTCCCCTGGTATATATAATTCTCCATAATTTTTTTTTCTTTTTTTTTAAAATTTATGAAGGGCAAAAATACTGGTCTAGCAGACAGGTAGCTGCCCACACCATTTCCATACCTCCCTCTCCACCCAGACAAGACAGGTCCTGGGCTGAGGCGGTGCTGCTGCAGCACCATGGAGAGCTCCCCAAGCCCGAGGCAGCAGGATAAGCCCCTCTTTCCCTCTCCTCTCCCTTCGGCAGCTTCAGTACCTCAGCTCAAAATTCAGCTCTACAGTCTTGGCTTCCTGAGGCACAAGCCAAACTCACTCTTCAAATACAAGTCTTACTGTACATACACACCCCTACACCGACTCTTCATATGTTGCACAAATAGAATTTTCAGTTCATATTAGTTCTGCTTTTAAAGAAGTTCTTCCCTAAATACTTCAATCATACTTCTAATCTCTCCATTAAAACATTCGTTCTTCTTTTTATCATTAGAAATACATTTTTCTTTTAATGTGGACATACCTGTCCCCATTGCTGTCAGTCAGGTTGCCTCCTGTGACCTTGGATCTCAGTGTTAAGGAGAAATTAAGGGCACAGGAAGGCAGAATAGTAGTTTTGTCAAACAGAATGCCTGTTATCTTTCTCTCACATCCCACCCTACCTACCTGTAAAACAGTATTAATAGACGATAAGGAGTCTATGGCTAAGGTGTTACAGGACTGAAGCAGAACATAAAAGTCAATTTTTTTTTTAATAGGCTACTGCTGTTCCATTACAAAAAAAACCAAAACAAAACCCACTTCATTAAAAGTTTTTATATATAAATAAGAAACAATAAATTTAAGCAATAATGTATGAACTTTTTAAAATTCTGCTTTCTGTAAAAATGTTGTATTTTACATAGTGTTTGCATTTTAAAATACCTAGTTCTTTCTCTGATTGGTCAGAAACAGATTGCAAATCTTGCTGCTCTGAAGACTGTGCCGGTAACGAAGTTGTCTCTGCTGTGGCTTGAGTGACTGTTTCTGCCTCTCCCAGCTCTCCTTCAATCATGGTAGTGATACCACGGACAAGATCCAGTAAACAGTGAAATGCCACTGACATGGCATAGCCTTCAGGGATTGTAGGTGGCTCTACTTTGTCCAGCATTTCCAAACTGAAAAATTGAAAACATGACAAGTAAGTGTGTGGCAATACCACTGTTTTTAAAAACAGTAATAAAAAACAAGATTCCAGACGAATGTTAAGTACAAAACAGCCCCAAATACCATCCTTCAAGATTTATAGTAACTCAAGGAAGAAAACCTTTAAGATTAAGTCATTAAGCAAAAGAGTAAATGAGTCACTAAATAAAACAGTAATTGAAAGGGGAAATTGAAACCCCAAGGAGAGATCTGCAAATAAATACTTTAAAAATTAACGCATATAAGCAAGCATCACTGAATGAATAATTCTACTTTTTATTTTACTTACAGCCACTTAACAGAACCTATTCCGAAGAATACAAGTACACAGGAACAACAGAAGAAATACATCAGAAAGTCATGACAGTATGAACATAGCTACAAGAAATTGAGAACAAGTCAGATGTTCCATTATCATTATCTTTGAGTCCATACGACTGGAAAAGCCTATAATAGCTAGATATTATATAGCCAAATAGTCATCACCTACATGCAGAGGCAAACAATAGAAGTTATTTGTACAAAGAGGAAATGTCTACACGATTCACTGCTGAAAAGCAAGTAATTAAAACATCACTGTGCTGGAACTGCAGCCTTACTGCCATGTTTCATCTTTTACCTTAAAAGCACATAAAGAACAAGTTACAAATGCAACAAGAAAAGATTGTAGCTGACAGAGCAGCAGCATCTATACAAGTAGAGACAGTCCATTACAAAAACTACCTGCTACCCCAACAACCACTATTTCATTATTTACTCTACAAACTACTCTTAAAAAAGCTAGATATTCCACGTAAAATATGCCAGACACTTTTATACTGTAGTGCCACCACTCTTGTCTGCACAAAGCATTTTTCCTTCTCTCAAACATGCAACACTTCAGTTATTACCTCTAATTTCCTGAAGATAGCTGCCTCAGATATCTGAGTGCACAGGCACACAGGTAAGTGAAATGGTCAGCATTTCACTCTTTACATCCAAGTAAGTATGAATGTGCATACAGGTCTAACTGAAATTATTATTGGGTTTTATAGTTTTAAGTATTTGAGGTAGAGGTCACATCCTCTTACTTCCAAAGACAGGAAATATTAAGGACTGAATAAATTACAAATTGTGACAGTTACATGGCAATGGCCACAAAAAATCTTAAATAGTCTGGCTAGTTCTCTTAAAAAGACCTATTTCCTCATGTCAAGAGCAAGACAAGGCATAGTGGTCTAGTGAAAAGACATTGCATAAAAGTATAAGATGTGGCTATTGTATGAAAACCTAATGGCAGAAGAAGAGAATTAGTGCTAGGATGTGACCCAAATCTAGTTACATCAAATCATCTCCTTACATGCAGGGACTATAGACAAAAAGTACAAGTTAGAGGAAAAAATTGCTGACCAGACATGCTTGGGACAAATCCATAAGCTTATACAGAATTAAAAAATGCAAAAACTATGCAGAGGAAATCATGAAATCACTTTATGTATCCAAAGGTAAAACACAAGCAAGTTGAGAGCAGGACAGGAGACTATGATGGCGGCTGCAAGGTTCTTGAGCCTGTTAAGAACAGAACGTAAGAAAAGAGACAAGGAAGAAAAGCAGGAGGCTGTAGTAGCTAATCAAATTAAAAATTTGCATTTCCCGAGAACAGGCAGGTAACCTAAAATAATGGCCATGGCTGGAACAAAAAATCAAGTCAACACATACATGTTAACTGTTGAAATCTGAGGATGAATTTTTCCTCCTGCATCTCAGAGGCAGATAAAGAAATTTCTACCCTAAAAAATACTGAGATTCCAGCTACTCACAGATTTCATGGAATTGTAGTATGTCAAAATTTCATGATTGTAAAAATAAGTTCTAGTTTGGAAGAAATTCACCTCCTGTGATCATGACTGACATGAAAAAACTTGCACAATTTCAAAAGTAACCCAGTATTCATTGCTTTAAACTGAGAACACCATCTCCATTATACAAGGTCATGACAAAAATAATTGGTCATTCCAAGGAGAACTCAGAGTCTAACCTTGGTATATAGGTCAATATATTGTTCAAAATGACAACCTGGCCAATATCTGCCACAATATCCTGCTCAATAAAAACTTTAAATACAGTAAAGCTGGTGTAAGAAAGTTACTTTGCAGTAACAGATATTTCAAAATTGTTACATACTACAGAGAGGCCTAAAAGTGAAGAGTTACTACAGAAACAGTATGGCAGGAAAAAAAATTCTACAGGTGCTAAAACCATAGGGGACATTTGAATCGGAATCCAAGGCAGTTAGACAAAACAGCAAAAAAAAATCAGAACATCACGTGGTACCAACAAAAAGAAAAGTATTAATATACTTCAGTTCCAGAGAAACAAAAACCTCAATACTCACTAGTAAAAAACTCCTTAAATCATCAAGTTCAAAATAAAAATATTTGTTATATACATTTTCTAAAAGACAGAGATACTTACTATGTAGCTTTAGCACTGCCTTGTATTGTTACATTCAGGATAGGTATCCACGTGCCCCTGTACTCAAAGGCAGGCAATACAGTTGCACCTCCTCCCATTCCTAGCACTCCTGGGTTAGTTTGTGCTGAGCCAGTATTCCCTGATGCATTGCTTCCTGTTCAGAAAAACAAAGTGATAAAATGAACCGGTCTCAATTTAGTGATCAGCAAACACCCTCTTTCTACATTTAAATTTTGAGACACCAGGTTAATCTGAAGACACCATGTTCAATAACGAAAACCACCACCAACACAAAAACCTATTTCTGAGCTCCCTCTGCTGTCTAAAACGCAATAATATGTGCAGCTCACTGACATCTGCCTAACTTTCAGCTGGAATAAAATGTTTCTGTAAAAGGTATAGCAACATACATAACTTTCTGTGAATGAATCAAACTTACACAGTCTTGATAAAATAATAATATATTTTAGTAAAGAGTCAGATATTTGAAATTTAAGGATTATTTGAAAAGTTGCACCTAGGACTCTATAATCAGAAAAAGACGTTAATTATTCAAGAAAAAACTTTCAAGATTTCAGAAACACAAAAGCAACAGAGAGACAGTTGAAGAGAATGGCAACATTTGAATCTGTTCCATGCCAAGGCAGAATAAAACAAAATACATCAGGGAAGAGCTGACAATGTGCCAACCAATAGTCAGGAAGGAACAAATTTTTGTTCCAACTGAAGAAGCCAAAAAAAACCCACAAAAATCAGATCGAAGAAGAAGGAAAGGAATTCTGTATGTATACACTCCCTACACAGAGGAAATCTATACCCAGCTTTCAACTTCTATGAACCAGCTTCCTTGTTGCAAAACTGAGGCTCAAAAGCCAGGTATGTAAGACTGTAAGTGTCCAAGGCCTGGCTGGATGGGCCTTTGAGCAACCTGGTCTAGAGGAAGGTATCCTTGCCAATAGTAGAGGGTTTCAAACTATATCATCTTAAAGGTCTCTTCCAACCTAAGCCATTCCAACCTAAGCAGGCTGTCCATAAGACAGCCTGCTATGACAGGATTGTTGTTATAATCAGAAGACTCAGTTCAAAAACTATGTTGCATTGATCTGCTCTTTGCATATCTGACCACAGGAGGAAAAAAGGTAAAAAGACAAATACATGAAAAAATGACATGAGAAACACTCATGCAGAAAAAAAAAAAAAAAAAAAAAAAAGTGAAAAGGTAAAGGACAAAAACTGAAAAAATAACCTAAAGAAACAGCAACAGCACTTAAGGGTATGACCCTACTCCAGTGCTGTTTCATATGTGGCAAAATTTAGGTTTTCAGAATGAGTATTTTAGAATGGCTTGTAATATGTGAGTGCTACCTGATGAAAAGGGCTTTTCTGATTTACCTTCAGTGAAATAAACTAGTCCAGAAATAATACTAATAGAATTACCAGTTGCTGTACAGACAGCTATTGAACAACAGATACTGACACCAATTTCCTCATGCTATCACTGCTAACTCCAACATGGAATTCCAGCTTCATGAATGAACCCTGAAAGGTGTGTCTAAACCCAAACTTTTTGATGTTTCTTAATAGCAGGTAAGATAGATAATAACTATACTTTTATTATCTGTTTTTTACTACAAGAAATTATTTTTGTTTATTGCTGATGACTCCTGTGGTTTCCAGAACCATAGAAAGAAGCAGAGAGCCCTAACTTGGACATAACATATCTGTAAAGGTATTAACAAGAAGATAATTTCTTATTATTAAAATAAAAATATACCTAGTGAAATACCAAAACCCTGGCTTCAAGAAAATGCAATCAAATCTAGTTTCAGCAAGTGTCTGTTTTCAGTTTACAAAGAAAGCAAAGATTATATGTAAAATACACATCTTTTATTCTACCTCTTGGCTTTCTCAGTCTACTTTTGACTCCAAACATCCAGAATTAGTAACTGACTCCCAGGAACACACACTGTCTTACTACTTAAACTGCACTCAAAATGACATCCTTGTAGACGGAGACAGAAATCAGATTACTTTTTTTCATAGTCAGAAATTAGAAACAACTCCATCAGAATTTCCCTCAGAAAAGTTGCAAAAGAAGGGGCTTGGCTGCTGTAGAAAAGGGAACTAATGCAGGAGCACTGTTCTGCCAACTAGGGGCTATGTCTTCCCCACAATACAGGTAGATAAAAGCCCCTGTTGTACCAGACCTGAAAACATTAGTTTGTCTCAAGGTAGCTTTCCACCTCAATGCACACAGAAGTACATAGCTGTACAATGTCAGATGTATATACTGAATCAAATCAGAATTTATTATTATAAGAAAATGATGGAAAAATAAACTGATATAAAGGACAAGGCTTTACCAGTTTGGTTCGGTGTTGCTGATGCGTTCCCTGTGCTTGGTACAAGAAATAGTGACTGGATGAAGGACCCCAAAGCGTTCACAATGTCACGGAAAACTTTAGTGGAATGTTGCTTCATGTCATATGATTGACAAAAGGACCTGGAAAGAATTTTACGAAACAGAAAGTATTTGCCAAACTGAGGACTAAAAGCATATTTTTAACAGAAACTTTACCCCCCACACACACACTCCATATTGTAGACTAAACACACATTTTAAAGGCAAATATTTAGCTAGACATTAATATTTAATTTTAGGTAAAAGGTCTTTTGACACTGGTAAGACAGTGAGGGTTTAGAATACCTCAAATAACTGTAATTCAGCCGTTCCCAGATAATAAGCATTGCATAATGCATTATAAAAATTATCATGAAGAGCTTAACACATTTCAGTTTCTATAATTTTTACAATACTTGCAATGTTTCAGGAAGTATTTTCCATTAGAGGAAAATATTTCTTACATTTTATGTTAAAGTGAAACTCAATATATTTAATACCTTAATAGCTGAGGCTGCACACAAAGCCTGTGAATAGATTCTACTGCAACAGCTCTTAGCCACTGTGGTTTGTCTGCATCCAGAAACTTAACCAGCAATGACAGAAAGATTTCACATTCTGTTACCTAAAAGATATAGTTTATAGTAATCAAATTAAAAGTGTCCTACAAAATATTTTCTAAAAAAATCTTCTCTTTCACCTTAGGAGTTGTGAACAGGACCTAAAAAAATCCCCTCAACAAGCATTTACCCAAAATTATATAAAAAACATACCTAATAATTATAATACTTTTGACAAGTACAAACCATGCAATTGCACTGAAGGTGTTAAATTCCTCACAGATATTGCAATAAGGTAATAAATTTGCTACAGCAAACAAACGAAACAGGAAAACACCTTTTCTAACAAATATCTAAAATTTGAGAGGTAAGAACAGCTGAACATGTGTTTTTTATGCACTTTCTGTCAACAGCTTTAGCAACTCAAGTCAAAAGCCTCTTACGAAGTATTAACAAGGCACAGTAATCATCATTATCTAAAGCCAGGCAAACAACAGAAGATCAAAAGGTTCACAAAACCTGAAAGGCAGTTAAGTACTGAAAAGAAAACAGTTGTTCTACTAAGAAATTCATAAAAGTCCATGTTTAACAAAATCATACATTTAGAATATATGTAAACACAAATACATATAAGAGGAAAAGAATATTTAAACTTTTCCTCCCTCAGTATACGTCAACAGTTCCCAAGAACTAGTCAATACTATTACTGATCACAGTACTGGCAAATACATAGAAAAACAGAATTGTGTGAGAAAATTAGCACATTCTTACCAGCAAACTGTAAAACTGTTTAATCAAAACAGAAACTACTCTCAGCAAACGCATACAGATGGGGAAGTATGGTTTTTCCACTGGTGCTGGGGAAGATGATGTGCTGGAACCTTGCCTGAATTTGATATTTGGGGAGAAGAGCTTTATAACAAGAGGGCATACCCTTTCTTTAAGAAGAAAACTGAATTCCTGATGCTGAAAAAGGAAACAGAACAAGTTATAAGTAGATATTCTCCTACTGCTACCCAATGAGAGCTAATTAGTAGCTCTGATTATGTATCTTATTTACATTTTTGTTATGATCAAGCAGTCTGAAGTCACATAAATCTTGGTATAAATTACGCAGTCAGGAAATGAAAAGGAAGAACTGCAAACAGCACTATAAAACTACCAAAATGTATGATGAAATGACAATGGTCAGTTTCATACTGTATGCCCCTTCTATTTTGCAAGTTGAAATAGACTGTTAATACACCATTTATTATATATTTAATTTTTTAATTTAGCTACTGTCTGCTAAAACACGTTACTGTAGGATCATGGTGCATTTATATGCGGTAGATACAGGCAATTCACAGTCATGACTCTTGCTTTACAAGTGGGGTCAGGTTAATGTTTTTGTAGAAACAGCAATGCCCCAAAGTTACACAGTTGTTGTAAGTCGGGCAAGATAAGAGAATGCATCTTTGGAGGAGATATAAACACAAAACAAAAAGTGAAACAGAATAAAATATGCTCTACAAACTACATAAACACAAAAAAATTGTTTGGGAATAGAAAAACACGGCCAAAAAACAGAGAACTTTCTATTACCAAAAATAAAAAAAATAAAAACCAAAAACCGAAAAGCTACAAGTCCTTCTGAAAAGTAGTATTCAAGCTAAATTAAAGAGGAGTTAATAAAGCTTTTTATGTGAACAAAAGTTTTTCTGTTTTCCCACCAAGAACCACTCACTTGTAAAAACACTTGTGGAAAGTCATTGAGGACTGATTCAAGAAGTTCCAGGCCAAATGTCCGGGTCATTTCTGTCATACCCACAAGCCAGTAGGGAGCATCAGCATTAACTAACTGACAAAGATCCTTAGAAAGAAACACAGTAACATTTACGTTCTCTGTACAGTTCAAGTTTTCTGAGTTTACAACAAAATTCACACACTCTCTTTCGTAATGAGTAATTTTCCAATTTCAAAATAATTTTTCATCAAATACTTCTTTTTACATAAATTATGAAGCAAAGAAAACTTTTCAAAGAAATTTTAAACTTTGTTGGTATCCTTGTACCAATTGTGTTCACTCCTGCCCTCAAAAATATCTCACAACCAGTGAATTTGCTAAGTTAAGAAGATTTTTATTGGTGTGATGAATACTACTTGTCATTATATACTTGCCTTTAGTGTACAATACCAAGCACAAGAAACAGGACTGAATTATAGTAGTAGCATTCATCTCACAGAAACAAGAATCTTGAATTTAATGCAGACATGTATGTTTAGCTATTATTTAAGATTTACACTAAAACATTTTCCAAGGCCACTTTGTCTTCATTTTCCAATCATCTCCCTGTGATACAGCATATCATCACCAATTACAGTAAATATGCATAAGAAAGCCCAAGGCTCTGGTTAAGGACCTTTTCAATATGCCAACAGCAAATTTTGGAAACTTCTTAGAGAAATATAGAAGCACCCAGTTTTAACTGCAAATATACAAATATATGCTCCCCAACTACCTGAAAAAGCATATATGCATCCTTAGCACATGGCTTTAGTGTACTGACAGATCTTCTGTTGCTATTTCCTTGAACTACAATTGGCTGGTCAATAATATCTGTGCAAAAAACAAAACAAAGTTTTGTGAACAAAGGAACTGCTGAAAATCAAGTATGCAATCAGTGTTGTAACAAAAAGATTCTAAGAGAACGGCCAGGTAATTCTTCTGCAACTTATCATGTCTACAGAAACAACCATTCAATTGGCTACTAAAGATCAATAACAAGCACTTCTTTCTAATAAATGTTCTCTTCAAAACTATTACTGCTATGTATTTCACACTCAGCAATCTAAGGTACCTTCACCTTAAATGACACCCTCACCTGAAATCCCTTCACAGTACTAACCTGAAGACCAGTTCTCACAGCTTGAAAAAAAAATAAAATCTAGGGTTTATATACTGCAGTACTGACTTAGACTGACACATCTGATGACTTCATGTCCTTTAAATACAAATAAATGACAGCTAACATTAACAATGTCTGTAATCTTTTTTACAACATTTATAGACATTTTACTACTTCTTTATCTGCAAGAGAAACATCTGATGTGTATCAAAAAAATGGGACAGTGTAAGCAAGCTGAGTAAGCAGTATGCCCACCTTTGTATCGTTCATCTTCAGCAACCACTCTCTCAAACACAACAGTAACTACCTGCCGCACCGTGGCTGCCGCGGTGTTATTTGTGATATTATCTTTTGTGAAGTGCAATCGAAAACAAAGTACAATTGCCTGAAAAGAAAATAATAGGGAAAAAAAAATCACTTTACAACAATATAGTGCATCTTTTAGCTAAGAGTCAAGAACACTGATTAATTGAGGAAAGCTTTCTGCTAGTTTGTCAAAAGGTTGCCTGAAAAAAGATAATCTTAATAATTTTGAATTTGAAGAACTAGAATAAGTCTTACAGATTACCCCAGTCAAAAACCTCTTTAGTAATCCTCCCCAAAGGTAATCTAAAAAGTAGTATTAACTGAAGGCATTACCATGTACCAATAAATGTACAGTCATCACATAGAGAATCATCACACAGAACAATTTGTAAGAATATTAATGTCAAAAGTACATTAGAATTATAAGGCTAATCACAGAAAGGTCAGTCAACTCCAAACTAAAATGCCATTTCTCTCCCACATTAAATCACAATACTTTCATAATCATGTTGCTTTGACTGCTATTATTCCTCTCCGACACACTTTAACATGTCATTGTGTTGGCAGCGACTTGAGTACTGTTCCCACTGGATTACATTATTACCTCTAACTCATACTTTAATACTTATGTATTTTATAATGTATTTTGAAAATTAACATCTGTATGTGTAGTGAAACCTGTATTTCTTGTTCTTCTGTCCTTATTCTATGTTCTTAAACTTGCAAGAACCTCAACCACACCCAGCCACAGCACTACATGCTCTAAGCCATACAGGACTCAGAATTTTCTTTTGCTTCTTTTTCCTGTATATGATTTGTGGACTCTGCTCAGATGTTATTCTCAATTGAATATTGAAATCTTACATCACAATCATACAACTCTAGACTTTCAGAAGATACTGCATGGTTCTCTAGGTTAATCTAACAGCAGTGTCTGTATTCAGGGGCTTTTCAAGATGGTTTATCAGTAATTTTGTTAATTTAGATCAGTTGAGCAGAAATACAAATTTGTGATATATGTCTGGCTCAAACCAATTTTCTAGAATGTAATCTAGAAGAGGAACTTACTTTAAGCAGAGCTTCACAGTTCACATATGGATAAAATATGCTGCTTCTTCAAAGAGAAGCAGGTTATAATTTAAATTAAAATGGACTGGAATCTTTATTTTTGTTTTAGTTGAAACAATATCCAAAATAGTTCATGTTTAAAATTAAGCAGTAACATTATTTCAGTTATGACTGAAAGAGCAATATCTGGACTGCTTTCAAAAGAGATTTAAGGCAGTATGAAAGGCAGCTTCTTGTAACATTTATTAGTGAGAGCTTACACTGTGCTATGTGCTCTGATTTCAGTTTGAAAACATATGACAAATTTAGCAGATGAGAATGACAGGCATTAGCCCAGTGTTTTTATTTCAAGTTCCCATTAAGTCAGAAATGTATTATTGTGTAGTAATTACAAAACAGATTGAAAAGGAAACTAAAAGAAATCCCATTTTCAGAGTCTAGTCAAAAAGACAATAAAGACACAACAGAACCAAGAAAGCCCCCTTCTCTTTCATTATTTTCATATGCTTCATATGTGAAATGTCCCAGTTTTCCCTTTTGGATATTTGAAGTACTGTAGTTGGCACTAACAAATTCTTACCTTGGACAGTGCTTCATCATGCACAACTGTATTGGTTGTTAAAAGTACAAGAACTGTCTGGAGCAATTTAAGTTCTTCAAGACTATTCTCCATCAATTGCCAAAGCATATTAATAATGTTTCCTGCTGCAGCCTACAAAGAAATTATTTTTTGCCAACAATTATCATGTGCAAATATGTAAGAATATCATTGTCACAAAGACATATCATAACTGAATGTTCCTGATTGTCTATACCATAGCATTATATTGAGAATATAAAGCCTATTTGTCACAAGTTTCCCAAAGTATTTTTAAAGAATTGACAGCAGAAATCTCTTAATGTGTAGTCCAAATTAGATGTGTAATTCATTTTCTACTTGGAAATACAGAAGACACAGTAAAAAGGTGTTTTACTTTCAGAATTCATTCATATCAGAGAAAAATCAGTGTAATTTTACATTATGCAAGCACAAACGAAGGTATATTTTAACAGCATTATTTTCACCAGCTTAACACACTATATACGCAATACCATAATATATCATGACATTTACAGTTGTAGAAAATGTGCATTCATTTTACTTTATTATTAAAAGTAAAATGTAACAAAAACATAATGTTATCACACAGAGTATATTTTATAAATGCACAAGGTCCATTATCTGATCAGTTCCTAAAGTGGAAGAATGAAAACTAAATGCGATGGATTCAACTTTCATTAATTTCTTTCTAGAAGTTACTACTGTTTCATCACCTTTTTTTTTTTTAATTGTCTAAAAGGGTTTTTTTTTAAAATTACTGAAGAACAGGTATGAGTAAAATATCTTGCAAATTATGCACAACCTCCTAAAACAACCCGTTCACCTTCAATCTGAGGCCTGTATTTCTCATTCTTAAAAATTTATGTTTTAAGATAAAGATTGATCTTACCTCTGAAACAACTTCATGGGACATGAGCCTCTGTATGGCTGCTAGACACAACTGAGTGATCTTTGGTTCCTTTGTTCCACAACCCATCAGAAAAGGCTGAACTACTTCTGAGCTGTTCTCTTTCAATGCTTTCAAAAAAGAGATTTTGGAAGCAGTCAATGTTTAATGCTCTGAACAACACAATGCAAAATTTGTTAATCACACCTATTAACAAAAAGCAATCTCCAGTCTTAGAAATTTGGGATTTACACTTGCACCACAGGGAAAAGCCAAGTGAACAAAAACAGTGGGCTGACACAGCTCACTTCCACAATTACGCTGGATGAGGTTCAAATCCCAAGCATGTTCTCTCTTACACACTCAAGTGACTTCCTCTTTCCAAATTCAAAACATCTACTTAAAAGTCCCTTTGGTTAGCAAGAAAGTATAACGTTCTGCCAACCCCAGAGCTTCCTTGGCCTTGCAGCCAGGACCAGTCTTAGGCTGGTAGCACTCTCCTTCTGCTCTGATTCACCTTAGCACCTAATGCAAAAGCACCAGTGTGGCACAAAGCAAGGAACCCAAGCATGTGGCACAAAGGGGCAGAGCAAACTGCCACTGACAAAACAGGAGGAGAAAGAGAGTGGACTGTTTGTATCCTGGGTACGGTCACCTGGCTGTGAATTTTGTCGATTAGTGGTTTAGTGACAAAGGGTAGCTTCTTAAAATGAAGTTTTGCCAGGAGAAAACACCAGTTGCAGGAACTTCTCTTTTTTTTTTTTTTTGGTTAAGGAGAAAAAGCTTCATAACAAATACAACATTCCACACTGACATTTTAAAAAGATTTTCCCCATAAAAGGAATTCAAGAAATCTGGCATAATCTTCACAAAATTAAAAACTATGAAAACATTAAAAACATTAAAAATATGAAAGTAAAGCATGACCCTGACTGATGAGTGGTTTTCTGTTTGCAGTTGTGGTTGTTGATTCGTGAAAGCTTTTAAGATTTCAGCTGCTCTTCACTATTTCAGATACTAAAAACGTCCCCACAGTTTAAAGTTCAATGTGTGTTCTTACACTGAATATTTTGAACTGTATTTTAGTCTATGTATAACAGAAGAAAAGTTTCACACACTTTTCAGAGCACAGAACTTAACACAAAAAAAACCAAAAAAATACATTCTGACATAAAAATGAAAACATATTTTATACTATTGTGATATTAAGTATCACTCCAACTAATTTGGAAAAAACCCTGAAACATTAAGATAAAAGTTACCATAATACACTTCAGTGATATTTTCCAACTGAAATACTGACTCAGAAGTTTCTAT
Source organism: Xenops minutus (assembly GCA_035221455.1). NCBI lineage: Eukaryota > Metazoa > Chordata > Aves > Passeriformes > Furnariidae > Xenops > Xenops minutus. The sequence continues at coordinate 31,130,234 of JAWWEE010000040.1, forward strand.
GAAAAGAGAAGGCTAGTATAAATTATAGACGCCAACTTTCTATACAATAATTGTTCTTACAGGGTGATACCAACACATATACAGTCTAGTTTCATCAGCCTCTTCAGAGCCAGTACAGGCTCTATGACCAGTTGACAGAGCCTGACCTTGCACCAAACGCCTAATCAAAAACAATGAAAGTGTCAGTGTAAATGTGAAGGAACACACAGGTTCACTGTCTGTTTAACAACCTGTTTTGCTTTCAACAGGTTTTGTAACTTCACTATGAAACACATAAACTTGCATTTAAAATATGCAGTATAAACCTTATCCTCCATTACCATTCTTATATTAAACACTCAATGATAGTCAAATATTAAAAAAATTAAAAAATGACAACATTGGTACTGCATCAAAACCAGAGGTTTGTTCCCTAATAAGACATGTAATTTAGTCATCTAATTAATTGTCAGTGTCTACATGTGAGCTAGATGTCTAAGCTCCTTTCATAGTCTATGAACACCTACAACATATGGTCAAAAGAGCCTAGAAAGCTTCACTCATACAAAGTCCTGAGCTGCCACTAAATTCTAACCATCAAGCAGAAAAAAGCAAGAAAAACTTTTCAAAAGATACCACAACATTTATTCCTAACATGAGACTCAAGATATAGTACTGAAAGGCAAAAATTGCACAACCTAATAAATAACAAGACAAAGAAAAATTTAAACCTTTTCTTTTTTTCTATAATCTATTAAAAACAATAATCTCACAACAGAATCTATACAAATATTTTTACTTTATGAAGATGAAAAATTAATGTTTTATAGATCTGGCTTGGTACCAACCAGGCATATGGTGTAATTCTTGTGGCTCTCCTGTGCAGGGACAGGAGTTGGACTTGGATGATCCTAGTAGGTCCCATCCAACTCAGAATATTCTGCAATCATGTGATTCTGTGACTGCATAAGATTTAGTCTTAAAATACACAAATATATATATAGCCAGGTCTGCCTCCATTTTGCTACCAATTTGTAGTAACATTTTCAAGTAGAAATCTATCTTACTAAACCATAACAAAAAAGATGATTTGGGAAAGTAAAACTTACTCTTTCATTCCATCACCAAGATTATAATTCTGATTTTTTTAGAAGAACTTCTAAAATGTAAGTTTCTGCACTTCTCAAAGCCATGTGGAAACAATTTCTCACATTTATTTACTGTGAATTAAAGCACAAGTTTTCCCCTCCTTTGGAATTACACAAATCCTGGTAAATTATAAAGCATGTACAGACTGCCAAGAATGAAGATTTTGAAACTGCTCAACTTAACTTTTCCAAGAGAAAGGAAGAAGTTAGATCAAGGACCTTGGAGTCCTGGAAGGTTAAACATATCCCCTCAGAAATAATAAAGGTTTTTAAGGTTCTTATAGAGATTTTAAGACTTCATCTATTTTTCTAAAAATATAATCCTACACAACGCAATGCTTCAAGAAAGCATCAGGTCAGCTTATTCAAAACAATCTGATAAAGCTGTTCTTATCTATTATAGTGAAATGACAGTTTACATCAAAATATTTTAAAAATCATAACCTGATCAAAATATTTATTTCTATTATTAGAGTGTCTAGTAGATGTTCCTAAATCATCTAGCAGTCAAGAAGTATCTACTTCACTAGATTTCACAACTACAGTATCTTTTTACAGCTTTATTATTACTGAGTATACATAGCATTACAAAGTATACATATTATCTTCCTTCAAAAATTTTTATATAGCATGTAAGAAACAATACTTTGACATTAATTTATCTATAAGATTAGGTTACAAGTGACACCTCAAAAAATTTACAGGAGTCCATAAAGAATTAAGACAGTTTCATGACATTATGCTTAAAATGTGGAATGTTTGGATAATGTGCATGCAAAGTACATTTTCTTAGTACGAAACTGCAGAACAAAGAGGAACGTTTTTTATCCTATTGGCGGAGATTAATCAAAATAACTTTTAGGACCAGTTGGATTCTTGAACTTCATAACAACAAACCTGTTGTAGATTTTTGATTAGCAAAATAAATACTAAGTAAATTCTAACTAAACTTTCCACAGCTAAAGTACTTTAAAAATTTAACCAACTACCAGAAAGTGCTCCCTCAAAAAAAGTAAACTGCCTACGTATGCTTAAATTCAATGATTTTTCATATCTCATCACTTTGAAATGAAGATTAAAAAACAGAGACTTTTGCAGGACTACAAACTAGCTTTCTAAAATAGGAACTTCTTTACATAGCAATATGCCAAAAAATGTTGACAGCTTCCCCAATGGCTAACTAGAGCTTTCCCTTGTTCATTTGTGTATTTTGATATAGCTGACTTTACCTGGCATAGTTTTCCCACTTATGTCAGCATTCATGACAGCAGTAAAAACAAAGAAAGTAAACAAATAAATAAGAGGCATTAAAGTGAAATACCAAGGAGTGGGACTGTTACTTCAAATAATTCTAGAAAATGCCTCCTTAACAGTATCTAATTTACACACCTCAAAACAAGATATGGTTTTACATCTATTTCATTGGATCTTCAAAATAACCTAGCATTTTAAAGAATTTTGACTACAGTTGGGGTAAGGCACTCAAAGTATTAATGCAGGGGCATTCAAATCTCACCAAAGGCTTTACAAGCAAGTGGCAAGAAGCCACCAAATTACATACTATTTTATAAAGCTGAAGACAGAGTTACTGTCTTAAGCACTTAAAAAACTGCAACTCACAAGATAACTCTTGGTCCTCAAGGCACTGGTACATCTGAAATTGAACGACCTTGTCTCAGATTAAGATGGATTTTTGCCCACCGGTTACAAGTCCCCAAAGGCTGGACTTTCATATTAAACACACAGATCAGGATCATACTGCAGAACTCCACATAAAGCACTCAACAACACCTGCAGTGAACTCAAACAGTGACTAAAATACAGAGAATTTGGGGTCTAAGTATTTCACATTCTTTTTCTAAGTGGATGATTACTTTTCTAGAGCATCATTTGAAAATGGAGCCCTTCCTCAGCTTCAGTATAGCATAAACATGAAATGGAAGTAGTATTAAAAAACTTTTATGCTAGTGGATTTTTTGCTAAGTGCCCAAAAGTAAAGCATCATGATACAGCACATACTAAAAGACATGTGGTATTGTTAGACACATTCAAGCCATCTTTTTAACATTTTGATCTGTAACTGTTTTATTTTTTCCATTGCACTGAAAATAATTACCTGCCAAAATATCAGTGTTCCGTGCAGCTATTGTTTTCACTTTTATTATTCCTGATTCAGCAGCCTGAAAGAAGAAGATAAGTAGTTTAGATGCTGTATCACACATCAATATCAGCAAAGAAATAAGAATATTGTAGAGAAATAAAAAAGTATTGTCTCAGAGCAAAAAAGGGTTTTGTAGTCCTTTCAGTATGCAGAGCTAATGCAGAAGTTGCTGGAAGTTGCATAGCTGCTGGAATTCCTTTCCAGAATTCCACAGGAAGGCTTATATTCCTATACAAATTACCCAGGGTAATAGTATGAAGTTGTCTCTCTCTTCTCCTCAACAGTGTGCCTTACAGTCCACACAGGGAGTTCCTCCCCTTTCCCTCTAAGTACAACCTGGCAGACCGACAGCACACCCACACACACCTCCAGCGGGACGGGGGCTGCACCCGTGCAGGTTGGGGACACAGGGGCACAGCCTGGCTGGATGACAACCAGGTGTTGCAGGGCTGTGCAGCCCACGAGGAGATCACACACTGCTGCCACGGAACAATGATCCTTCTTCAACTGATCGCAAATGCTTCCCTGCATAAGTCCCTGAAGTCATGTTCCCTAATGAAATCAGCCAAACTGAAAATACAACACTGAGGCTTTGCAGTTCAAAACTACGATTTCGGAGAAGTTTTGTGTCCAAAACACAAAAATACATTGTATGTGGTGTCTCTCAATTTTTTAATTCTGTTATCACACTCTAAAGCCTCTGGAAACAATTAAATAAATTAAGATTAATGCAACAGGTTCTTCCAAACAATAGGATGCAAACTGATGGAAAAATATTGTTCTGCCAAATTTGAAAGTACACTTCCCCTTTTATTTCAGCTTCCTATTTCTGTGCACTTTCAACACTAAACATTTTTCCTCCAATTTAAAGATGTGTGCTGTCACAACATAAAACAGATTAGAGAAGCACACAAGCCGTGGCAGCAAAAATATGAAAGTTTTACCAAGTATTAAATATTCTCTCTCCATCAAAATACTTTTCCAACCAGATTTCCTAGAAAGTCAGGTTAAGATGACTGTACAAACTCATACTTAAATATTTTAATTAAGATTTGACATACATATTTCTCAAAATAGCTAAATAATAAATGTGGAGCTGAAATTTTCAACTTTTTTTTTTTTTTTTTAATTTCACAAAACAACACAGAAAGACTAAACACTGCCCTAAGATCATCTAAGAGAAAGAAATTCTGGAGAAATTTTTAAGTTTTTCTGAAGACAGTGCTTCTACTTCAAAAACAAAGACAGTATTATCCAAAATGCCTGGTTAACATACAATATACTCAAATGAGCACAAAACAAGGCACGCATATATATTTTGTATAATTAAAATGAAATGATGAGTGCCAAATGCAGCTCTCATTTATTTTAATCACATTAACTTAAAGTGTTGAAGTTGTTGAGCTTTAAGTCAATCCCTGTTCCTCTTCAGTTATAAATTGTCAGTTATTTGGGAGGGTTCTTATCACAACAAATTGTTCGTATTAGTTAAAATTAAGGACTTGTCACAGTTCAATTCCCTTCAAACTAAAACTCATCACATCTACTGGCAAATTTCTTTCTTACCAGCAGTGACAAACTGAATCATTCTGATTCAAGGAAATACTAAGCCTGCTCACATGAGTGGCATTCACGAACACCATGCATTTTGCACAAAGAAGAAAAAAATTAATGTCTCTCGTTTGTTTCCATGCTGGCTTTATATCAAAGAGTATACATTATTTTAAAAAATAAGGTCAAACAAAACAATGGTTATTAGACTTTTTACTACCTATCTGAATATCACCATTTTTCTTCATGAGATACAAGAAGTTCTACAATTGTCTACATTATGCTGTGGTTTCTACTCAGAACCCCAATTAAAAATGTTTACAGTTAAAAACTACTTACATTGCACACATCCTACAAATGAAAAAAAAAATACCCCACTGTATATGTAAAAGAGACAATATATTAACACAGAAAGTTACCTCAGCTGATCACAGGTAACCAATATAAAAAATGAGACTATAAACAGTTATCTGCTTATTCCATATACATTAATGTAAAAGTGTGTTTGGATTGCATCAATTAACTGGCAAATTAAAAACTGTATTAATAGATTTTAAGCTGACAAACTTACATCACTTACTATAGCACTCTGCAGGACACTGCCCCATTAGAAAAGAATCCTATAAAACACATGAAGAGAACCAGCATCATACTGCATATTTATGGGTACAAATGTCATAAATATAATTTACTTTCACATAAATATAAGGCACCATGTTTTTAAAGCAGTCAACACTTTTAGATGTAACATTATCAGCTTCCCTCAGCACTGCAATTAATAGTAGTCTAACAAGCACATCAATTATCCCTTATTTTAAAAAGACGCAAATACATGTAATTCCTGTAACATAACAAAGCTCAAGTGTACCTAAAACCATCAGTCAATTAGATTTCCTATTCTGCTGCTTTAATAACTGTGAAATGAACTGAAATAAAATGCCTCAAACACACATTTGGTTCATCTTTCTGCTGAAGCAACATCAGCAACCAGGGAAATATTGATGAACAGAAACTGACTCTCAGCAACAGCACATATTCCAGTCAGTTTCTTCCT
>JAWWEE010000040.1:31142769-31197348 GCA_035221455.1 Xenops minutus
CGACAGAGAGCTGATGTCCTCCAAGCACACGAAAGGAAGAGAGAGAGAGGAAACTTTCCTCCTGTCTTTATATACACTTGATTACGTGAAGGAATGGTGTGGAATACTTTCTTAGTTATGACATTGTTACCAAGGAAGGCCTAAACCAAAACCAAGACAACTAAACCACCACACCTTTCAATTAGGGAAATAAATGCATGCTTACTACTTTAAGAGTCTAATCACTGGAGTGTGGAGACTAGGTAGCAGCAAGAACCTGTGCCTTCCATTCATGAATACCTTATTTCTGTTACTGTCATTAGACATGAGGAAAAGTTGTCAGTGTATCAACTCAAGTGACCTTTGAGTTATTCCTATTGTCTTTAGAATTCACTGATGCTTAGAAAAAAGTCAAGTTCAAACATGCAGGTGCATGCACCATGGCCAGGTGTGCAGAAACCAGAGGAACTCTCAGATCAAAAAGAATCTCAAAAAAAAACCCCCTTACATATAATTGCTGTTTACAGTTTCATTTCAGTGGAAATTTTTGACTTTTGGAAGTCATCCAATTAATATCTTTTTTTCCTTTTCTATAAAGATTAGTATTGTGTACATGTCCAGTAGACATGCTGCTGTAATTACAGGATCATACTTTTTTTTTTAATTATTATTATCTTTATTTTATTTTTTTGTTTTGTTACAGTGACAGGTTTTTGAAAAAGCATGGCTATTCAAGATTATTATTATTAGGCTTCAACATGGAAATTATTTTTATGATCAGATTTATTTTTGTTGGAACTTAGAGCTTTGTTGGAACTTAGAGCCTAGCATTTTTAATGAAAATATGTTACAAGATACAACTTTATAGATTACTAAGCAAGAAAAAAAAAAAGAGTTTCTAACAAGCAGAAAATAATCCATAATTTGAATAAGCCCTGGAAATGGCATATAGTTGTTTCTACTAAATATCAGCTGCCCTGCTCCTTACTGGGGCAGTGGGACAGACCTAGGCTCTGGGGCCCTGCCCTGCTGCTGCCATGGGCAGCCCCCACCACAGCCAGACCATGGGATCTGCTGTCTTTGGGGCACAGTGACCACTAGCTCCAGAGTCATGTCATATTATTATGGGCTTTATTGAGTGACACTGTGAAAACTTCAAAGGCCAGAAACCTCACAGTCTGCTTGGACCACTGGCTCTATCACCTGCCTGCCCTCAGAGTGAAAAATGTTTCCCTGTGTCTAGACCCAAGCTTTCATGTTTTGACCTGTGCTCATTCTCCTTCATTCTTCTGCCATGCACCATTGTGAAAATTGAAGCTCCATCTTCTTTACCATTTTACTTTCAAGTTCCCTATGAACTTTTAAAAGTTTAAGCATCAGGTGTATTCTGTTTGATTTATCTGAATCCAGTCCTTGGACAGGCTCAATCTACTTCAAGAGTTTTCCTGTTACCAAATAATTAAACTATTGGAAATCACTTTATAAAAGCAAATACAGCAAAACAGCATTAATAATCATTTATAATTTTGTCATATACATTCAAATCTGAAATGTAAAGCTCTCTATTTTGGTAATTTTTGTTTTCTGGAGTAATATTACCATAGATGAGTCAAGGGTGTGGGGGGGGAAAAAAAAAAAGTGAGTCACATAAATGTTGCCAATATGTGCCAGCTTGGTGAGATCTTTCTTTTCTAGTGAGTCACACACTATGAATCTCTCAGTCCTGGGTTTTGACATTCAGCCTGTCCAGCAGCTGGGTCTAGCTCCTCGCTCTCTCCAGGTGCCTCTTACATTGCCTTTATGACATGGTCCATTAGTAGCTTGTGCATCCGGGAGTCAAAATCCCAGAGACACTCCCCGGGCCCCAGACAAAATGTATCACTTGACAGCTGGTCCAGCTTCTTGCTGGCTGGAGTCACACACTGACAGCACATCATAGGCACATGCGACTCCCACACCTGGCCCACCCCTGTCACTCAGGCCCCCTATACAGACTGCAGAGAGCCCCACATCCAGGAAACTCACTAAACTTGGAGTTTAGTAAAAAGCTGAGACAGGCTGCCCTGGTTGGGTAGAGGCATGGCCACACAGGTATGCATCCCAGCACTGGTTTGCACAGGACTGGCTCCTTGTTTCCTGTTCTCCCTCCTTTTTCTCTCACTTGTTCTTTCCCAAACCACTGTGATCCTTCCCTTTCCCCACATTCATTACTTTCCCTAAACACCATATAGGAAGTCCTGTGCAGTCCCAAAAATGCTCTTCCCTGTACTCTATAGCAATCTCTTTCTGTGGGTTGGTCTGTAGAACCTCCTGATGCTGGATGTCTCCTGCGTTGTGGGGCTGGGGCTGTCCTGGGACAGACACAGGACTGGGTCCAGGCTCCTGCCTCTGACTATGTCATTGGTATCCTCCCTGCCATCATACCTCTCTGCTTCTTTATGGCCATGGGGATGAGTTTTTTACAGGCTGATGTATCCTGTAGGGCAGTTGGAGAAACGTGGCAGAGTGGCAGTGGAATTCCCACAATTGTGATGTTCCTCTGCACTGCCTTGTGTTTGGGGCCAGCTTTTATCATCTTACCTAACACGGGACACTTCATGATAAGGATGGACAGCATTAGATGCATACACTTCTCAGTACAGAACTGTGTGTGGCAATATTGTCACAAACATGTAACAGGAAAAATCCCATTGAGATCAAAAATATTTTCCCATTGTCACAGAGAGCTACAAAATTCAAACTTTCTTGAGTCAGTTTGCCAACAGTTCAATGCTACAACAGTGACCAAACTCTATAGATTTACATGTTTTTACTATAAGAGTCTGCATTTATATAAGCAGAAATTCAAATCCAAACATGTGCAATGCTAGGGACTAATGACACCATCAGTCAATACATCTCACTTAATCTCTGAAAACCTTTGTTCACGTGATGTCTTACTTTACAAAGAAAATGAGAGACATCAGTGTTTCCAACTCAATCTTTCCTCACAGCTATGTCAGAAGACCCTGAGAAGATATTTGTGGCCATTAGTCTTTTACTGTGTGTCCCAAAGGTGAATCAAACCCCAGTTCCTAAGAGTCCTGCAGTTATCATCAGCAATACTTGCACTGTGTGACAATGTGCATTGCCAAACTTGTTGAAATTTAATTTTAACTCCAGTTTAAATCTACTGACATCAAAAGTTATAATAGTACAATAGATACAACTTCTATTTTTTCTGCAGCCTTACTACATTGCAAAGTAGTACTTTCTTGGTTAAATGTGATTAAATGTGGCTTAATGCATTGTGGAATTTTAAGAGATACAGATTATGCCAAAGATAAAAGTTTCTGAAAGTTGTAGCACTGAAGTCAAATAAACAAGGTTATTTTATGGAAAAATGAAAATTTGACATGTCAGTAAAAATTATAAGAATAAAATCATCTTCAAAACCTCCTAGGAGTTGGTGAAGAAAATTATATTTGATATAATGGGAAATGCTTGTGGTTTTTTAATGCAAGGCAATGTGTTCTACATGCTTGTTATCAAGTTTTCAATCTTCTCCTGCCTTTGGGGTGGCACTTCAGATGACTTTTGAAATGAGAGAAGCTTACCCTAGGAGAGATTGAAAATACTTGTATGTTTTCCATGGTAGTCTGCTGTCTGTTATGAAGCCTTACTGCGAAATTAATTAGAAAGTTTCCTTATGCATAATCTGGATTACACAATCACAAAAAACATTTTGATTTTGGCCAAATCACATTTATATGTGATTGTGTAACCAATAGGTAAGTATGAAAAGAATATTAAAATTACATATTTTTGTAAGATTTTTTTCTCCCATGGATATAACAGATTTATTTATTTAATACACCGTGCCTTATAGTGGAGTGAAATGAGCACATTTTGCTGTGAAGTTCTCTTGCATATAGCTAATGGTTCTTTTGGAAAAAAAAGATGTACATATTTGCACAATAAATGTGGTGGTGTTTTTTTCCTGTATTTAAAATATTTGTTTACTATGAAGTAATGAAAGCCATATATGATTCTGTTAAGCTTTGAAACAGGCTTTCTGAATCTGGACATAAAAAAATTTACCATTTTCTTTAGATTAACCAATGATAAATCTGAATGTCTTTAGCTATGGTCACATTTTTTCTAAACAATTCATGTGAAAATATAAAGCATAAAGAGAATTGTGAAAGATAATGGCATCATAAAGTTTTCTTGTTCATTTCCAGGGAAAGTTTCAATATTGATATCTATCCATGAACTGAAGCAGATGAAAGCTAAAATTCATCACTAATCACACATTCAATTGCTAATTAATGTCTCTGGAGACTTTGCACCTAGAGGACATCTGCTACAACAAAGAATGGTTTCTGAAGCTACAAATGAGAGGTCCTGTTCTTGAGATGTACTGTACAGAAGTTGGTTTCCCTTTGAAAATCTTACCCAGGATAAGAACAGAACTAGTGCAACTAAGAGAGCAGTCCTGAAAACTGTGTTAACATGAACAAAACATAAACTCTGTTGAATTTATGATCTTCTTGGTTTTGTTGTGTTGTTTTTGGTTTTTTTTTTTTGTGAATTCCATCACATTTTTAACACCATTGCAATAATTAAAATGTAAGTATATATTAATATTTTCCTGCTCATTTTTTTACTTTTCTACCTAAAAGCTTCTGAAATTTCATACCTGTTAATGTCATTGGTATTTCATTCCATAGCAAAACTTAGGTTAAAGATTTAGGAAAAAAATAAGGACAATATTTTTCATTTAGCCCTCAAGGCAGAAAAAAATCACCTTCTGAGATGATCTCACAGCTGATCTGAAATCAGCCATCTTCTTTTCTTAAGAAATTCCAAACTTGAATAATAGTTGAGAGAGAGTTACGAAAAGAGTTCCCGACATTAACATTTAATAAACACTAAATAAATCATACTAAATAAAAATATTGCCACAATAAACTGGTGGATGAGGGAGATTATTCTAAGATATCAAGGTACTAATAGGTCCATAAATAATAAGAAAATTATTTTTATGACCTTCTTTATTAATTTACCATTAAATCCTTTTCCTCTGATAAATCTATCCTAAATTACTAGGTATAGGGGGTTTTATCTTAACCCACCCACCCCCCCAAAAAAAATCAAAACTGGGAAAATATATGGATTAAGATTTAATTTTCTGTTATGAAATAAAACAGTGCCTGGGTTAAGAGCTAATTTTGTTAATAGCAAGCTCTGGAAGATTTTGGTTTTTTTAGAGAGAAAGTCTCCTTGTAACATGTAGGATGAAAACAAAAGAGTCACCACCTGAGTCACTCATGAGGATTGTTCGTAGTGAACTACTAGGAAGTGTAGTGAACAACTACAGCATGAAAATATGGAGATTCATGACCCTCTCCATGGCAGAGGCAGCATGGGAAGGGGGTTTGTTGACTGTCAAATTCTGTGTGGGCTTCCCCTTTGAGGGGAAAAGTTTAGACTTTCCTCTCCCCAGTTCTTATTGACATTTGCTTCTTATTTGGGAGACACTTCTGATTTTTCTGTTTTGGCTATGCTGCATAGAGGGGACCAGTTCCACATGAAAAACAGGTGTTAAAAATCCTTTGAAATCTTACATTTAATTTTCCATTGAGTTGTTGTACTATCAGTCAAACTGTGAGCAGCTTAAAATGCCTGCACGGATTTCTGGAATATTCCATGTCTTTCTACTCTTGGGTTATTTAATTACCTCAGTTACTACAAGAACACCACATGTGGCTTTTTGGTCCATTTTTTTCATTTCAATTGCAAGGCTTTTCATTTCTGATGTTAATGCAGCAATGGCAGATGAGTCACAGCTATGGCATAAAAATGAACTCCTTGCACATCTGTGCTTTACCTTGGACTTGCCATCATCCATGCACCAAGCCTCAATGGAGATCATGGCTTCAACTACAGTCTACAGCTGCTTGGCTGCCAGCTGCTCTTTTGGAAAAGTATGCAATGACAGTAAGATCCAACACATATTTTTCTTTGCTTTTATACGGAGGATCAACCATGGTAAATTGCACAGATTTTGCGTATTAAGGAAGTTGCCTGATGTGCTTCAGCACAAAACTGCATCCAAAGCAAGAAATGAATGAAATTAAATAATACAGTTAATCGTGTCTAAGCTTGTTGGGTTTGGTGAGTTTTTCGGTGTTTTTTTGTTCTTTCTTTTTTGGTGTATATGTGTATTTGACTTTGTGTGTGTGTGAGTGGGTGCGCATGCACTAATGCTGCCACAGATCCAACAAGAGTTCTGCATATGAAGCCCTGAAGTCCTACTGATTTTATTTCATTTGACAATGGCAGGCTTTTGAAACTTTCTTTACCTAGAAGTGGTATCTTTCAAACAGAGAATCGAGGTATCAGACAGAAGCACTCATTAATGTTTACTATTCATTTTTCATACAAAGGAGAAAAAGCACAGGGGAGCTTTAATAGTACGAGCTGTACAAGAAGATACATTATTGCAAAATGCAACTTGCTCATATTATCGTGAACAATGTATCCATTATCACTTTGTAAGGGCTTCTTATCCTGTTACTTTGCTTTGAGTCTTGTAAAGTGTCAACTTGTAGTATATTCCCACTTTTATTCAGAAAAAATATAAAAAAGGAGACGGTTGTGCCAAATCAGGGAAAACAAGATAAAAACTGCACAAACTGTGCACTAAAAATTACTTCTGTGGAAAGCTGCCTGTGGCTTAGTAGCCCTATGAATTAAAAGTCTAATGCATTTTGATGCTGATCATTAGCTGGCCTGTCACATTAAATACAGTAGTTTTTATTATTATTATTGAATGCTTTATTGTCAAGGTGGCTGTGTGCCATCAAGAGAATGGAAAATATAATCTGATCCTCTATATACTGATTAAGCCAGATGGATGCTTTTCCTAGAAAAAAATATAATCAAATTGAGGAAGCTCCTACTCCCTGAAGTCTCTTTTTCAGAGTTAGTCCACACAATTTGTGTTGAGTACACCAAAGATCAACAGGACAGCAATGAAATACCAAAAAAAAAAAAAAAGGCAAGACTATATTCTGAATTCAACCCTGAATTCTGGTTTCTTAGAAATCCTTCCACCTATTCACTTATTGCTACTCGGCATACTGGGACAAGAAGTTACTCACGAAACCATTCAGTGAAACTATCAGTTATGCTGCCTCCTCTGGTTGTCACACACTTGAATGAAATCACTATGACTGTAAAATCCTGGACGAATGTTTTTTAGAATGAACTGAGTCTCTTTTCAGTGTCTTCATCGGGGTGGAGACAAAATCAGAGTTTGTATATGTCTTCCAATCTATCTTTGAATTTTGATGTTATTTACAAAGACACTAGGTGATGGGATGGTCATATGCAACAGAATATTTATGAGCCAGTGTATAGGGAAGTTTCTGATTCAAAATTGACATAGTCTTTTATTTAAAATGCTACCAGGGTTGGAGAGTATATTGGCTGAATTTGGACTGTCTCAATTTTATCCCTTGCTTGTTCCAACCTCAGTGTGGGAAATTCTATAGCATTTCTATTCGGTCTTTATAAAATTTACTACTGAATGGTATAATGACCTTAGCTTAAGCTTCTGAGTTTCACTATAATACAAATAATGAAAAAATAAAAACTGGAATATTTGAACTGCATAGTATTTCCTATCTTCTGTCACAAGCCTGAAAGTATTACGAAGCTTTTCAGGAAAAAAAGTCAACACTACAAGAGCTCCAACTCAGAGAGACGTTCCTAACTTCTGTGAGTTAAACCAAATGACTGAGCTGACCTTGTGATTTAATCTGTGTCACAGAGGTAAACACTAACACATCATTCATATTAAGCTACTCTTCATGGGTCAGAGAGCTAAGGGCAAACCTGAGAGGTTTTATTCATGTGAGTAGCCTCTCTCTACTCTTTTTCTCACATTATTAACTCGGGTCTTACACCTTGAGCTTTTTAGGTACTGATAATATGCCCTCACAAGCATAAGTTGTTTCAAATGAGCAAAATTGGAATTTTATGCTATGTGACTAATTAGCATAAACAATCTCATCTTGTAGCAACCTAGATTTGATGATGAACACCTGCCAGCCCAGATGGTTTGGGGAGGAATTTTCTGGTTTAATAGAATAAAGTACTGTTGCTGAGCTGCCTCAAACTATTATTTAACAGGAATTTTGGAAGAAGGCTAAGAAGGATTTATGGTGAAATCTTAACAAATAAGAATCTTCAAAACTATCATGTTCAACTGTCATCACTTGTCAAGGCATGACTTTTAAATAATGCATGGCTGCTACATCTTATTCTGCCTATGTGTGCTAACAATAGTATTGAATAAGCACAAACTCAGGAAGATTGCAAAACCAGTAAAACCTGAAGAGGTGCAAAACTTGTTCTCTAATTATAGCATTTTCTGATATTAATTACCTCTATAGGTCTAAACAGCTGTATGAACAAACTTACAGAGATTTAGTAGAAGATTTTTTTGTGACATTTCAAATAAAAATTGAAATGTGTAAACTCCTAAATATTGACTGAATGGACTCTTATAACTTATGACAACAGTTTTGTACAGCTACATGGAGAACTCCAAAATATCTCTGTGCTAGATATTTTTTTTGCAGCAGCCTCATAACTTACTTCTGAAATTCTGGTTTAAAAATATCAAGATTTCAGCCATTGAACAAGGGGAAACTTAAAAATTTCAACAATTTTTTGTTACTTGCAAATTTTTACAGAAGATGAACTTTTCTGAAGCCATTTGATTAATCTGGTCTATTAAATTTTGAAGTGATTAAGAAATCTTTGTAAAAAGACAAACATTAATAGTTTCAATGAAAACTCTGTATCATGGTCTCTTCTATATTTTAAAATCAAACACCAAATTTGACTCAATTTAACAGCTTGATTTTTTTATGGTTGCATATTTCTTTCAGCTTTACTACTATACCTAAACTGAATACCTAAGAGTACAGAAAATTAGAAAATTCCTCTTGAAAAATTTGTGTACTGTATATTTTGTCTTAGGTCTATTTATTATATTAATTACCTAATATTGTTGCTTAATTTTAGAGATAATGAGGTGGATTGATGATAAAAATGCACAGGGTTAAAAAGAAAACTTCTCGATTATTTTCTCAATTGCCTGTGTATCTCCTCTTCTTCCTACAAAACCATTCAATATGAAGAGCTTACTTAAAAAAATCTTATTTACTATGAAGTTCCAGAAACAATTTTGGCAGGCTCTATATATGCTAATATATTCCCCAAATGGAATTTAAATGTCCTACTGTTCCATGAGTCACTAAAAAAAATCACAAACCAAAGAAACCATTTCAGTTTTTGGTTCAAGTATTGAATTAGCAACATTAACAATAGAGCCTTGTTTTTTCTCAATAATCTAAAAAAGAGATCCTTGACAAAATATGTGCACAAAAGGGCTTAAACAACTATTTACATTCCCTTCTCTGATGGAATGAACACTAAATCACATGTAAGAACTAAAATGAGGGTATTTCACTGTTCACTTACCATTCATTGCAGATCTAAAGTACAATTTAACCTCTTAACAAATTCCAGAAGTGTACTGGCTTACAGTCTTCAGTTGAGAAAGAAAAATTGTCATATCATTGGCCATTTAGGACTGGAAGAATGCTGGCTTCATATTATAGAGTGAAATCCTTATATTCCCAAAACACCAACAAACCACAAGGCAAAAGAAAGAGCTACACTGACAAAAAAAGGTATAGGGTAAGCTGGGATGTGTCAGGCTGCAAGAATAGCTCAGAGCATTTCTGTCAGAACATATAATACATATTTTGGTTAAACTGCAGCAAAACAAACCAACTTTCACTCATCAGCCTCTTAAACTACCAGAATTTACATTGCAGGATTTAATGTAGGAATATTTTCCCTTCTTTCAAATTTCTCTTTTGCTAATTTTTTTTTTTTTAATAGGAGATAGAAAGAATAGAACTTTAATATTTTAAAATATTCTATTTTCTTATCTTCATTTGTTTTCACAAAAACAGCCAGTGGGATCCTATGATCCAGAACTGGTAAGTAAAAATTCAAGCCTTGTGATACAACATCTGAGGCACAGCTTTGCTCATTAACAAAAAAAAAAAAAAAAAAAAAAAAAAAAAAAAAAAAAAAAAAAAAAAAAAAAAAAAAAAAAAAAAAAAAAAAAAAAATCAAGAAATCTGACTGTTCTGTAATGCACATTCTAGTTCTTTCTTAAAATAAGATAAATTTAGAAAATGCTACATGTTATTACTAGTAATGTTGAAAGCAAACTCATATTAGTGAACAAATTATAAAAATGTTACTAAGTTGAATAGCATCAATCATTAAAAAAATTATACTGAGGCTTTAAAACTAAAGAACAGATTAAAACAAAGATAGCATTGTACTAGTAAAGATTCTGAACAGAAGCTGACAGGGAGGTCTGATTTCCCACTTTCACATTGGATGTCTGACTGCATACTCTTTATCTCATTCTTAGATCATTTGTTGACAAAGTTTTCTCAGGTTTCATTTAAATTTTGGGCTGAAGCACACAGGACAAATAGATGATGCCATCAAAATCAAGCCTCACAGACATTTCAACAGGAATGTGTTGAAAGTAACATAACAGTCATCCAAATGTTTCTTTAAAGCAAAACTCTTGGAAATGGAAGAACCCTTCAGATATGCATGCATGTGCATGGAGGGTGTATGTGTGTGTACATATTTAACACACAATAAAAGGAAATCATTATTAAGGAAAGAATATTCAAAAGAGGATAATTATTTTTGATAGCAGATGGCATTTTTTAGGCAGAGAATATGACCAGTTGCTGAGATTTCTGAGCAGATCTCCATACCTGATCATTTTTCAAGTTCTGTATCAGGTTAAAAATTAGGTTAGAATACAAGTTTTCTCCTGAGATTAATAAACTGCCATAATATCTAGAAATAAATCCATTATAATAATGTATGGGAATTCTTGTATAAATGATTAAATATATGTGAATATGTAAATATATGTGAAACTGCGATGTATATCTAAGTTAGATCTGCCAACATTGTCATTGAAAGGTGATGACCTTTCCAATTCAGTACAGCAGAGTTTAGAAATATCTTCCTCTGGGAAAGTATGGACACCACTGTATTCCTGAGTAGCAACCTAAGAACCAGGAATTATTCTTTTAGGAAATTGGACAGTCATGAATACATTTGGGTGTCAGAATTTATTTTTTTCTACTACTGTAATTTTTAAAATATGTTTTTCTTTCTGTCTTGACTCTTTATCATGTGTGAACATTTTTTTTTTTTTATGCTATTCATCTCAGCATTTGCTCAGTGCTTCTGTCTGCTTCTGGTTCCAAGAACTGACAGTTGGCCCAGATGATCATCAGCTCTGCTTACAACTTCTCTTCAGAAATTGTTCCTCTTTTACTGGAGTAGCATGATATATTCCAATGTCTAGTCTCTAAAATAAAGGGAGAAAACAAACCAAATTAGAAAAACAAAACACCTCAGTGTTTTCAGAGCTACATTTAATATCTACAGTCCTGTCTGGTTTGCTTGGGACTTGTTAATGCTATAAATAGAGGCAGCAAGGCAATCTGAAGTAAGAGATGAATTGCACTCTGTTAAGCTGCATGAGACGTAAAGGTATGCATCTATAGTCCTTAAGGAGAAATTATGAACCTTTGATTTAAATTCTCCAACTAATGGTCAAAAGCCCAGAACGGCATGATTTGCAACAACAGTAAGAATTCATACTGATGAGTCAGTCTAAAAAGCACTGAAGCCATTTCATTCTGTATCCAGTCCCTTCCTTCTTAAATGTAATTCTCCTGTAAACATGGAGTGTCAGTTCTAAAGTATCTTATCAGAAATTTCCATTAATACTTTTTGTGCCATCCTTCAATTAATCAGCAATATGATAAACATAAAAAATAAGGCCTACTGAAGTTTCAGTCAAGATACTCTATGTTCTCTCTTTGCATGAGATCATAGAAGAAAATTCCAAATTAACAATATCAAAATAAAACAATCTACTTACTACATTTCAAAAGGAAGTTCCAGCGACCTAATATAATTTATTTCATTTTATTGAAAAAAGTTTGATAGAAGGGGAAGAAATCCCATGAAAATACACCTGTGAAGAGATTCAGTGTTCAATACTAGAACTTGGGTGTCATATCATACCTGTACAACCATGTTATTGAATTCAAGCATCTATGCAACTGTTTGCTTGCTTTAAATCTTCAGAATGATTTACCAGTGACCTTTGTAGGAAAAAAAAATTCCTTCTTTTCAAGTTTATATGAAGTTGTTACTGAACAATGCAGCTGAAAATATGGCCACACAATGGAAGATAATGATTTCTTTCTAGCTTAGTCTCCTTGAGCACTATAGGATCAAGTTCTCTCCAGGATTGACCACATTTCTTAATATTAAAGACCATATGGTAAGCAATACAAAATCTCCTAGGAGCATTCTTTGGAATTATAAATTAATTATAAATTAATCCATTGGGCCAAATTCAAAGTTTTTTAACATTTGTTTTCCACAAACATTGGAGAAATGCTGTTTACTGGCATGAATGCTACGAAAAGCAAAGTTAAATTACTTTTCATATTTGTTCTAAAGGTGTTTGATCTCTCATCCAATCAGGGATCAGAAATCATTCATAGACTCATAGAGCATCAGATTTAAAGGGACCTCAAGGATCATCTCAACCAACCTTTTTTGACAAAAACATGGTCTAGACAAGATGGTCCAACACCTAATTCACATGAATCTTAAAGGCATCTGTTGTTGGGGAATCCACCACTTCCTCAAGGAGATTATTCCAGTGCCTGGTTGTTCCCATTGTAGAAGGTTTAACTGCAATATGAGTATTATGATTGTGCAATTGAATTTATAATATTTTTACCTGACCCAGTGAGTACTGTAAGGGTAAACACCTTTTTTGCCAGAAGAATTCACTTGGAGAGAGGTGTTACTTAGAAAGCTTTCTCTGCCTGGAAAATGCCTTTCTCAAAGGGTGGGTAGATGAGGTTTTTTGCCCTTTCCCTTCTGCATTCCAGAGAAGGCTGCAGGCTCTGCATCCAGCAGGGAGAGCTGGGGCGAGGCAAGTGGGCAGCAATAATAAAGCCAAAGGAAGGAACAGGAGGTGTGTCTTTCCACAGGCCTAGTATTTTTTGCAGCTGGTGTAGATTCCTTTGGAAATTTGTAGCGTTCTTGACTTCAGAATAAACTTTCTTGGATTCTTCCTGCTGCCTTGGCACTGTTGGGGGTACCTGTGTGTATCTTACTTCACAGCAGAGAACATGATTATTGGAAGATACACTCATAGCAAAAAGACAAGAAGAAAACATCATAAATTCATTTACTGAAATGTGTTAGTGAATTTATCCATTCTGCTATGAAGGTATGAAAACTTTCTGAAGCTTTCTTAGCATGTGAATGGAGTAATAACTTAGATGAGGAATAAAGAATCAAATTTTATGGATATATTTTCTGACTGTAAATGAGGGAAACAAATCAAATAGAACAAAATAAAAAATATAGAAATTCAAAATTTTCCAATTATTGTTTTTTTAAGCTCTTCCTGTACATTGCCTAATGCGTCAGTCCTTTCTGAGAGCCAGCATCAGAGTTAACTTTCAAAGGAATCAAATTAAAGTATACATGACAAGCAGTATCTCTGTGACTTGATTGAATGTGGATGACAGCAAGAGATGTCAGGAAACTGTCACAGGAAGGTTACAAGGAAAGGTTCTGAAAATCAGGAGTGCTGATTGTGTGTAATTCAAAGGCATTGAAATTGTAAACTGAAGGACAAAATCTACATTTAATCTCATATACATATCTATGCTCTGAGTTTCTTTGTTCTGCAACCAATAAAAATGCCATGAAAGTACTGACTTGGCAGGTCTTCCAGTGCTCACATTACTGGTAGAACTTCAAATCCAAAGTTACTTGAGATTTTATTTCTTGTAAGATTTTTCAGGTAGAAAAAAACTCTGACAGCTGTTGAAATCTTTCAGCCGGCTATTCTACAGACATAAAGTGATGAAAGGATAAAAATCTTCTTTCTCTCCTTTCTCTTCACACTTTCTGAATATGAAGGTGGTACTGAATGGCTGTCATATGTGAGAAATAGATTTCTAAATAGTCCTCTTGGATTACTATTTGTAAATCATTTGGAAATATGAAAACACAGGTCTAGATCCACTGCATAAAGCCAAGCCAAAGCTCCTCAAAAGAAGTGGACCAAAGTGCCTTGGCTTCTGGATTCGATCTTTATTCACTGTAGAAATACAAGTATAATTTTTCTTTTCTTCATTCTCATTGATTACAGATGGATGTGTACTGCAGTCTCAGGACATCTGTCTGAGCTTGTAACTTCAAGTCTAATGATATCTGTTGGCTTAGAAACTCTTCAGTGATTTATTTTGGTCCTGCTTCAGTGCGACTGCTGAACAAAGTCTGGATCTGAGAAATTTTACAAGGTAGCAAGATGCACAGTTTTTTCAGTAGACTATATCCAAATTCAGTGTTGGCTGTACAGATCAATTAATCATACTTGTTCTGGACCAGAGCACCTGGGCATAATCAGGCTAAATATATTAATTACTAGAAACAAGAACTGAAGGACTGTACCCTTCATGCTGTTGGATCAACTTTCCACTGTAAGCAAAAAGACTGCTTAAAACAGTAATGGGGAGGTCAGAAGTCCTACAATCAAAGGGGAAAAAATTGGAAAACTAGCCCTATCTTTAATAGTAGACAAACGGGAGGAAGAAACCTGTTTGCAAACACAAACCTACCTTTTAGACCACACTTATATGAAATAAATAATCTAAACATGCACATACTGATTTGATTTCCAGTCACAATTCAGAAGTCAATCCTGTTTAAGAAAATATACTTTCTTCTACCCTAAACAATGTACAAAGTATTTCTACCTAAAGAGTGTATGTGCAACTATTCTATTGGAACTAAAGCCAAATTCCAAACTCCTGCTACTTCGCCAGAGAACAAATCATGATGCAGAAGATACACAAACACAATACACAATTAAAAAATGTTAGCAACCAAAACTTTCCATTTTCTGCTCATTGAAATGAAAGAAACCTGCAAAACTTACCTAAGAAAAACTTGGACCTTGACTGAATTGAAGTTAACATTGCTGCATCATTCACTCCTACATAATCACAGGAAAAACTGTGTTCCTTTACTTGGTTCTTCTCACAGGATTGCCTCCTACTTATCCTTCCTCTTGCAAATAAAATAAATGTACTTAAAGATCTTAATTCTACCCTTGTCCATTATTTTTCTCAAATTCTGACAAAACCACTTTCAGACTTCCCAAGAATAGGCTATAAAAATTTAGTCTATTTAATTGAAACACATATTTGATACTACAGCATGATTACAAATAGAAAATTATTGAGGACCAGAATATTATATTATATTTAATGTTATAATTATTAAAAAAATCAGTGGAAACTAGTAAAAAATCCCCACAATATTCATCAGAAAATCAGTTTCTAGGTAATTGAGTACTGTTCTACAGAATATTTTTTTATTTATTTTGATTTTGTTTTCCTCTGCATCTTTTCTGCCTGTTTTTGGTTCAATTCTAGAAGGTATATTTGAAATTTAATGGAAATCAAAATACTACAGATGCTTCCATGTAAAATATCATAACAGATTTTCTTAATTATCCGGAGATACAGCTCAAAAATGCATCTTAGATGAGGAGCTCTGAGCTTTGTTTGTGCATGAAGTGCTGGAGACCATTACTATTGAAACAATAAAAGATGAAGTAATAAGAGCAGCAATGATGTCAATAGCAAGCCATGCTGAACCCTGAAGTAGGTTTGTCTAGATCTGCAGAAATTAAGGCATTAGAGCACTGATCTCATAAAACAATTGTAAAACTAACACAGCTTCTGAATTGAGATATAGAGCATATTGAGGACATTTGGGCACTGAGAACGATGATTTGAAATGCAAGGTATAATTGCAAGCCATAAATAAATATATGTGGCATAATACATCAAATTAAAATTCTACTAATTCAATCCCATGGAGGTCAAGTCATTCCCTAGATACATATGCTGAGGGAAATTAACAATAAACAACTAAAAATGGAGAGAATATAAAAATTCAGAGACAAAGTGACAGGACAGGTTACACTAGCAATGCATAACTCTTGTGGTTCCTATTGTTACACAAGTAATCTCATACTCCAGAAAACATTCCAGTAAAAATGTAGTTGGTCTGCAGACATAAAATTATTTTATTTTTAGGCAAACAGATTATCATGAGCAATTGGAATCCAGCAAAACTAGCACCAGGAAGCAAGCAGGTTATAAGAAACTAGATAGAGAACAATATGAAAAAAAATCAAGTAGCTAACTGAAGCAATGGACAAGTGCATTTAAGTAAGATAATTTGTTATCATTATAATAAGCACAGAGAAGTGGAAAATGTGTCTGAAGATCCTTGTGTTTGAAGAAATTTAGATTGATAGAAGTTCAGTGTAAGAAGTTATACTAAAAAATATCCCATCTTGCACATACCGGCTTCTTACAAGGTCATGTAGTGACAGAATAAGGGGGAATGGCTTTACACTGAAAGAGTAGGTTTTGATTAGATGTTAAGAAGAAACTCTTCAATATGAGAATGACGAGACACTAGAAGAGGTTGCCCAGAGAAGTTGTGGATGCTCCATTCCTGAAAGTGTTCAAGGCCAGGCTGAATAGGGCTTTGAGCAACCTGGTCTAGTGGAAGGTGTCCCTGCCTGTGGCAAGGGGTTGAAAGTAAATTAAGCTCCCTTCCAATCCAAAGCATTCTATGATTCTATGATACATTTGTTGGGGACTGCATACAGGTAACTACTGGAGGCTGCAACAATTAAATGTTTTCTCACCTATAGTGACAATTTCATTCATTAAAGAGATGAAGCCTGGATGTGACTTGGAAAGAGTAAAAATGCTACATTTTGAAGGTTCTTACAAAAATTTCAATCTGTTTGCACTGAAACTAGTCACACTTATGTGGAATAACAGGATTAAAAGTTAAAGGAGAATAGGAATTACAGAACGAGACCCAGCTGCTGTTTCCTGGAGGAAGCAGTCACAATGTCCCACTAAAGTTCCCCAGACACTGATAAACACCTGGATACACCAGAGGGAAGAATGATACATGTTAAGCCAGATCTGCTGACAGCTCTTCCTTACACTGTTACATGGCAGTCTCTGAAAAAGAGCAACCAAATCACCCTGATCTTGTGAATCTGTTTGGGGAAGGGTTTCCATGTGGGATACCTGACAGACTGGGTTGGACTTATATGGTTTCATTTTTTCCTGGGGCAATTTCTGTGGGTTGATAGGATTTCCCCGCTCTACGGGTTGGGCAAACCCCCTCACTTTCATGTGACAAATTCCAACATGACTGTGAATGTTAGTCGTGCTAAAGAAATAACTTCATATGTGGCATTAGACTTACAATATCAGAAGTGGAATAGATCATGAAAGAGATGGGTCTCTGAAGAAAATGAAGAAATCAGCCATAATGCCTTAAAAACTGAGGCTTTTACTGTATTGTAAACTGGATTCGACTTTTTTTTTTTTTCCTTGAGTCACCTTTCTTCTTCCCAAGACCCCTTGAGAAAACTCTTATCTTCCTAGATTAGTATGGAGGAACTTGCCTTGGCAAGACTATGTGAAACTCCCCCTTATTGGTCCTTTGTTAACCCTTTCTCCATTGGCTGTTATCCCTCGATTCCTATTGGTTGTAACCAAAATCCCCTAAAGCCCTTTAAATACCCCTGATGATGTGAATAAACTCTCTCTCTGCTTTCCCTACCTGTGGTCTCTGTGTGTCTCTTTTCTGGGGCATCTCGGGGACCACGTTGCCGGGAGGGAACAGGGAGCATTCCACCACACTGTCGCATTCATACAAAAAGAAAGAACCAAATATGGAGGTCTCCTTCTTTTATTTGCCTTCCAGTGTGAAGTAGTACAGCTATATGTAATAACACATGCCAAGAATAGTCAGGAAACATATTTCCAAACATCTGGAAGATGAGAGAGAAAACAATACTTAAACACATTGTATGTTTCTGTATGAAGATGATAAGAAGATCAATCTTACATTGAAGTAGGTCTGGGATGCAACTAGTATTTTTGGAGGGAGGAAGCTGTTGGGAGAACCATGGGCTAGCTGCTGGCTAAGGAACAGAAATTTCACATGACTCCTAGGCCAGAGGAACTCACCAGTGAGAGCATATCCGAAACAGGACAGAGCTGGACACTGTGGTCACATCCAACCAAGGGTCCTAATCAAGAGAACGTTTCATGGTAGCAAGGCAGGTCCAAGATTAATCTGTTAAGTCTGCCTGAAGGTCAGGCTTAAGATGAGATACAGCAACTTAGTGGCTGCTGAACTGTGACAAGGCAGAGCTAGAAAACCAGTCTATAGGTTCTGTATCAACAAAATTCGTGACCTGGCTATAACTGAGCTGGAGCCTACCACTTTTCTGGTATGCCCCAGACTGAGGTTAAATAGAGTTCCTGGGATGACTGGTGTGGACAGAGGCTACAGGAGACTCTGCTCAAGGCCCTGAGAGAAATATTGGTGACAAAGAAACTTTAGGTTAGTAAACTCTTTTATGGTGGAAATATATTTAGAGAGTGGGCTTTTATGAGAAGTGAAACTGGACGAAGTACTGGAATAGAGCAGACAGAAGTGGTCTTTTTTTCCTTCCAGTAGGACAGGTCTGAGCTATTCAGAAAATGGTTAAAACACCAGTAGAGAGATTTCAAACTTTATTTGGTCTTTCCTTGGGAGTGAGAATTACGCTTTTCTTCTGTCTGGGAAAGAAATGAGACAATCAAATAAGCAGAAATGTAATTTGTACATTATCTGAGAACACATCATTGTAAACCAAATAGCAAAATCCTCTCTTTTCCTCACCTTTTTTGTTTGCTAGCTGGTGCAATGCTAAGTGCCTTACTCAAAAGTGCATAGTTTAGCTATTAGCATAGTCAAACACACTGGTCCTTTTTCAAGAAGAAATGCTGATAGGGCAGGAACAAAGCTGAAATGAAATTATGTCCTAGCTGCAAAGCCAACATTGCAAAGGAATTGGCCAAAGTAAATTAAGTAAGAAAAGCTTTTTTGAATGAGGTAATGCTGCAAACTCTCAGGCTCTTAGGCAATTCAATAATTCCTGGTGCTTTTTCCAAAGATTTGATAATCCAGTGGGACTGACAGTCTAGGAGACCTTCCCTTAAAAGGCAGCAAATTCAGAATCCCTGCTGGCATTTTCATCTGGTTTGCCTTGTCTATATTCTACTTCCTTGCATATCTTTCTTCCATAGAACAAAATAATAAAAATTTTTGTCAAAACTAGATAAAGCTGTGATGTTAGGATACTATTCCAATCAGGCTAGAGGGCTTTTATAGATAGAAGCTTCAAGGTATTGAAAGAATGGTAGAGGAGTGAGAAGTATATCAGCTTTAAAATAATGTTTTTAAGCACCTACTTCAGCTTGTAAATTCTTTCAAGATATTTTTAAATAAAAGCAACTTCTTGTGCCAAATTTTATTGCAGTGTTGTTCCGTTTTCTTGCTCACTCACTTCAGTGAGGATGACAGGCTTGCTTTGACAAGGTTTTAATTAGTTTCCGTATGTGATCTTTTTGTACCATGTGTCTCTGAGAGTGTCTTTGTGTATGGAAAAACCCCAAACAATTTAAGCAATTGCAACTATTTACCTGCATTGGTTCTAACATTCCCAAAACAGATGGCTTTGGCAGGTTTTTTTTAGTCTTTGTGTACAAGTATGGTCTATATATATATAAAAATATCTATCATCGTTATTTACATTTAACAGCAATACAAACACACATTGCACACATATATGTTTATAAAACCAATACAATATACAGATTTTTGTACATACACAACAGATACATGTATATATGTGTGTGTATATATGTATATATATGTTTACTGTTGTTATTCGACATTGTTTGGGTAGACATTTTGCTCTCTCAGCATCTGTATTAGAAGAGGAAACAAAGATAGACAGGAGGTCAGCTGAAGGATTTTCAACTGTTAAACTCAATTACGAGCAATCACTGGAATGAATTTTAAAATGCCTTTCCTGAAGGGTGTATGTACTCTACTCTCCAATATCTGACATGACAATACTTGGAGGCACTTTTTGACAAGAAATAAACTCTGCTTATTTTATTTGTTCAGAGAGGAGTGGGGCTTGTATTGTTTTGGGGGTTTCTTTAGCATCATTTTCCTTCAGTTTTCATGGGAGCACTAAAAAACTGTTGTTATGTATATCATAATTTCCCGTATTCCCAAGAAGAGCTATTAATCTGACAAGAGCAATTAATTTACAATACACAACGCATAAAAAAATGTTTTATTCAAAGTTAAAACTATTTAAAACAACAAAATGAAATGTTGGAGGACAATTTGATATAAATTACAGGAGAGGAAATCCAGTGTGTATTCTCAAGAGAAAATGATTGATTACCTTTTTTTTTTTAAACCCATGAAATTCAAATAAATGTGTTTTCCCTTTAAGGTCCTTTCTCTTATTCACAGTATAGATGCTGACGTATTTCCAATTATATAATTATCTACTCTTCACAGTTTCTAGGTTTGTAGACTGCCTCAGACTGCTACTTATATTTTTTCTAAGTAATCAGAGTAAAAATATTTCCACCTCTCTACTGAATTTAGTTTTTGGAATTAATTCTAGAAATAGTATTTACTAGCTACAATTAAATGTGTTGTCGGTAAATATTTTTTCCCCTTTTTTTTTTTTTTTTCTTTTTTTTTGATTCACAAAGTAGTGTTCCCATCTCATTGGAATCTTCCATTTTCAACAAAAATAATTTTAAAATTTGGAACCTGGCACAGAAAACCGCTTAAGCACATGACTAAATTAGTCACAATTCACAATAACATATTACTACATTTATACATTTTAGCCCTGGAAGCAACAATTAGACCACCTATCCTGACACTTGAAATAACAAAACTGGTAAATGGAATGCACTTTTTCCTTTAATAAGTTCTGTAAGTTGTATTTGACTAAAAACATCTTCCAGAAATCTTATCTTGACTTCATAGCCCCAGGTTATGGTGTTTTCATCAGTTGAGTGTTCTTACCCGTAAATATCATGTGAAGGTGATCTTTGATTTATAGGAACTATATTCCCTGAAGGAAAATATTGCCCTATATCAAAGCCTTACACATGGGCATTGCTGAGGGATCTACATCATATTAAAATTCAACTTTGTTCTTGTTCCTGCGGAAGGCAAAAATCCTACATGTGATTATGGGCAAATGGATTTTAAACTATAGTGATTTTAGGAGGAGATTATAAGGCAGAATTAATCAAAACAATAGCACTCCCCCTTGGCCATAATACTAACAGAACTCTGATAGAGACTTTCCAATAATTTTTGAATACTTTGCAGATTTTTAAATGCACCTTATGATTTTTCCTGCTCTGCCTTATGAATTTGACTTTTGAGGTCTGAAAAGAAGGTTTTCAGAAGCATATCAAATTAGCTTTCTTTATACATGTAACACTAAATCACACAATTATGAAATAAGGAAGGTTGGATTCCAGATACGAGAAACGGCAGATATTTTGTACATATGGTAGTAAAAAATTGAAGGCTTTGGTATTTTTTTTTTCTTTTTATTTTGCTTTGTTTTATTTGATTTGTGTGTGTGTGTGTGTGTGTGTGTGTTTGTTTTTTTGGATTTTTTAGGGGGGAGGGTGAGTCTATTTGGGATTTTTTCCCCCCAGAAGTCAAGGAAAAGAAGTTAAAGAAGAGAGCCAATGTTCTGGTCCTTTTCCAAGTAAGTTTGACAAGTCTTTTTTAACAGATATCAGCCCTCCTCTCAGTCTGCTGAAATTTTCTGTCAAATCTTATCACTAGTTTTAATGACAGTGGTAAAAAGCCCTAAATAAGAGTGTTTTTACCCTTGTGGTCATGTAATTCAGTGACAATAATGAGGGCAAAAGTCACAATACAAGGCTCACAAGCTTGCCTGGGAATGTCAGGTTGCAAGTTTTTTCTTTACTGCCCTATTCTTTACTAAGAGGATTTTTTTTTTTCACTTTACTATTACTGTAAAATTCTTATTCCGATAAGGTTCCTATTTCACTAGGTTGTGGGCAATAAGGCAGAGAAGAAAAATATTACCTCAGAGATTTTTGGAGCCATAAAATGGAGAGAATTCAAACTGCCACAATATCCCACTTCCCTCACTGAAGGTGTTCCAAAGGGATGGAGAGTTTTGATTTTAGCTTACAACCACTCGTAATACAAAACAATGGAAGGTAAGGTAAGATTTAATCTGTAGGTTTTGGATTTTTTTGTTTATTTCAAAAACTCAGAATAGGAAATAAAGGTGCAATAATTTATATGAGACAAAAGAAAGCAAATGAACCCTCATCAGAATGAAACTCAAACATCTACCTACCTATTTGGCCATTTAACAGGATGCAACCTCACTCAATTCCTGTACAGTGTAGAACAGGGGATCTTCGTGTACACTGTTCTTTCAACAAATATTTGAGGTAGAACACTGGCTTTTTTTTTAACCCTGAACATTTTGGGTTTTTCAGGTGAGAGTGTGGAGTGGCAGCTTTGAAGATGCAGTTTACCATTTCAAAGTTCTAGAGAAGCTTATGAACTGTTTTCCCCTTTTAGTTAAAGATCTGTTTGTTAGACTTAACAGAAATACATTAGCAAAACTACTAGCAAGAACATCATTCTTGCAATGCTCTTTTTCACTTTATTCAATAAACTCCACTGTGATCCAGAGCTATGATTTCTCAAAATGTTAGGTAAGCAGTGGTCTTCTTTCCACTTCTTTTCTGCTTCTTCCATTTAATTAATCAATTATTGTTTGTGCTCCTGTAGCTGCTAGTGGGAATCTAAGGTGAAAGAAAATATAGGTTAAAATAGCAAAAAAACCCCTACTAACTAACCAAAAAAACCCACCCAAACCCATCACTCCTCACACTTAAAAGATGGAAGGGTTAGTAAATTCTTTTTGGCTGAAAATCCATGAAGATACAAAATCTGTTTCAGTAGAGGTGTGTGTTGCTATGTCACCTTCCCATTCTCTTTCCTCAGTCTGCAGCTTGTATTCTCTTCACCCCAGTTGGCAGAGTTCCTGCTACAAGCCATGGCTGGTGAGCAAAGTAGCTAAGAAATACTGGCATTACCCCACCATTTTTATACACTGATGAGTTTCCTCACACAGAAAAATTTCTCAAGCAATTCTCCCATGGCTTCATTTTCACATTCTTCCACAAGAACAGCTTGAGATGAACTGATGGCCTAGAAACACAACCTACATACGGTCTTTACATAGGTACACTTTAGGATGAATAGAAACAACCAGCCTGTAGTCATTGGACTGAAGTTCTTCAGACACCTTCTTGTGTTTCCTTACATAGAAAAAAAAAAAAAAAGTTTTTTTTTCTGTCATTTTTGGAGGTAATGGCCTCTAGTTTAAGAGGATTACTGAGCACTGGGACAAAATAATATTTCTAAAGCATAAACTGTTAGAAAGATTCCTGGTAAAACACTGTCTATTAGACAACATAAACTGGAAAAAAAAAGTCTTTTTTTATAAATAAAAGTGAATCAAAATATGCATATTAGTATTATTTTAAAAATTGATAAATAATGTAGGTGTCCTTATATTAGAATTTTCTAATAGAAAAAAGTAGTATTTTTCCCCACAAAATGCTACTACTTTTTCTCCTTCCATTCAACATTTAAAAGGCTTTCCCAGAGATAATAAAAATCACTTAACATAATTACTTTATATATATATATATTTGATATTTTATTTTGTGTATTGGAGAGTATTTGTTTTGATGCTCAAAATGGTAATATTTTTCTCTAGTAAATTCAACCTCTTTGGGTGTTTTCTTCTTCTCTCCGGTGTATCTGTGTAAAATTTGGAATGTCCTACTACTATGTGTGTCAACTTTATTCATAAATAGAACAAAACATGAAGAGATTCTTGCTTGTTTCTTTGTTTTGGTGTTGGTCTTTTGTAGTTTGTGGTCTTTTCCCCCATCCATGGAACTGTTTACTGCATGATTACAAAAAAAAATAAATTCTTAAATTTAGAAGGTTGTTAGGAAGACCCAGACTTCGCAAAAGGTTTCTGTCTTATATGTGAAAAGACGTCAGTGAATCCAACTCCTTTATGAAAGCTCTGCTACTGTATATACTGTGTATATCGTATTCAATCTTCTCTTCTGAGTGAGGGAATTGAAAAAAAGGGGAGCAGTACACAAGGTTATATAAAAGAGGGAAACTAGATGTCTGATCAGTTTTTCAGCTATCATTGTACTTCCTTAGGTGTTTTAGATAGTTAATGTGAGGTTACATGAAGCTGACCCATGTAAAACTAGCTTCAGTGTAGCAGTTCCTTTCATGAAGCATGTGGTCCCCTGAAATCTGTTACCTTTGATGGTTCTGGGTAAAATAAATAAATAAGTAAACCTCAATCCAGTAGCAACTTATTTAAGAGTATTAGGGACTAATTTCTAAGCCAAAAAATCAGAATGAAGAACAGCTTTGACTGAGTATTGGAAAGAATGGCTTTATTCTCCACTTCTGATTAGGCTTAAGAGACTTCTATAACATAAGAAAGTGAGCCAGACTTTGTGCCAGAGAAAATCCAGTAGAGAGCATGTTGATTTAAATCACTCTTGCTGTCTATCATTGTTTATTGAGGACTCGGCAACCTACAGACGACAAGCATTGTGCAACTAATTCTTATTGCTCTATTGGTATTCTTTCCTCATAATACATATGTGTATACATATAATGCACAAATATATATATAAGGCAGATGAGCAAAGTTTCTTTACTTGCTTCACTGCAGAAGAAAAATGTGGACATGGAAAAAAATGTTGGCATGCAGGAATTATGGGGTTTGCATTCAGTTAAATGTAACAATAGGCCTCTCAAGTTGAATTCTCAAAGCTGGGTCTGTATGCCAATTGTGATTTCAACAAACTTCTGAACAGCAGTTAAAAATAACCTTTAGCAAAGAAAAAATTCAGAGTTAAACTTTTCAGAAGCAACTAGTAACATATTTTTCAATGAGAATCAGACAGTGCAATTTGCCAAACAATATAGCTTTTTGTTTTGCTCCCAAATCCTGATTGATTCCCTTGCGGTCCATCTTGCACATACATATATCACTTCATTCTCTTTTGCAATTAGCTGCGTGTTTCCCTTTGAGACGAAGCCCAGATGCAACTCCTGGCATAGCATGCTTCTGGGACCACAGACTGAACATGGTGTAAGTAGAGAAAGGCAGAGCTACTTAGCCATTCCTCATTCTCTAGGATTATTCCCAAGGACCTTTGAGAACTTTCTCTCCTCTTAATGCCTTGTCCCAGGCCTGGCATGATACATGATTATAACAGCATTCATGTGGGCAGGAACACAAATCTTCCATCACTTCAGGAATGTCAAACTGCAATATTCTAAACGACTCATAATTATGCATTAGAGCAGAGAAGTGTGCTAGAAAACCCAGAGGACATGCAAGTCAGAGCACTGCATTGTGGGGGCACAGTTGACCTGCACCAGAAACCCTCATACAGTCTACTGTGCAGCTTCCCACCAAGGCTGGTAGCAGATATGTGAAAGATGTCCATGTTTCCTTGACTGAGCAGGATGGGGAATAAAGGCAATCTATCTAGGCTGTGATGTGGCCTAAGAAGTGATGATGTCACCAAATATTCCTCTTCCAGATCGAGACACATCAAATTCTGTGTTTTGGTAAATCTCACCTGGCGGATGCATGTAGACATTGGATCAATAGCCAGTACAGGAAGATTCTGCTCACTTCTTTAATCCATTTGTACTTTTATGTACATCTGCTCACTTAATATATGACTAAAAGATCAAGAAATCACTAGTAATTAGACAAGTGTAGAAATATTAGCAATCATATCTTGTCTCTAAATCTGAAATGATAACTTTTGGAAATTTATGCAAAGAGAAGCTAATAGCTTTTCAAAACTAATGCCTAGCTGTAAAAAAACATACAAAAAAAAACAAAAAGAAAAAACAAACAAAAAAAAGGTTATTGCTCTATAAAAATGGAAGATCTCATAGGAGAGTATCACTGTAAAATCATATTACGCAGAATTTACAATATTTACAAACACTTCTTGTCTGCATATACCAGTAAATTATGTCTTACTAAAATTACATGAGCCCATAAAAAAGAAATTATCTCAGAACACATTGTGATGTGATATCTTTTGATTTTCAGTGCTTAGGTACTCAATTTTTTAACGGGAAGTAATTTATTTTCTCATAACTTAAGGGAATTAAATAAGTTGCACTGCACAATACTGCACTGTAGTATCTGACTTTTGTTACAGAAAATTACTCAAGGCATAAATGAGATTTCTTTTTTTTTATTTTATTTTTTTTTTTTTTTTGGGTCGGGAGGAGGACTCACATATATAAGCTAATTGATAAAATTTCCTGGGGAGAAATATCTAATATAATCTTTTGGCTCCATTCCAGAATGGGCTTTTATTTATTCAGTTCACCTTTATACAAAACTCTGCCAGGAGGGCAGATCATCACTGTTCTTGTAGCTGGTAGAGATTTCTTTAGAGCAAGCAGGAACTGTGGTGTACTAGGTAAGCACAGAGGGTACTTCTCCACAGCCAACTACTGGAAAATGACAGCATCTGATGGGAAGTTAGAAACAATAGGCCTGAAGCAATATGCTGAAAGATGGAATTCGGACACCCAAGGCTTGAGACTGTCACCATGCAATGTGTCAAGCTAATAAAACAGAACCAGTCTTGGCAGGCGATGAAGCTGGCAGCTCCAGAAACATCCTCAGGGGACAACACGGCTGTGGAGAAGTCACCACTGTGCACAAATGGTGAATTTTTCAAATCTATCTTCCAGTCAGAATTATTTGGTTTCATGTGGCTGCTCTGTCTCTAATTTGGGGGTGTAGAAAAGAGATACTTGTTACTTCCAGGGCAGTTAGACATGCAGTGCCTACCATGGTCTAAATATATAGATTATACTCAGCTATCCCTTCATGTAGGAATCATCTGACTGACCCATGAACAGGATAGCTGACTGACCCATGAACAGCATAGATAAGCCTTAAATAATGCAACTAGGAATTTATGAATACTCCTTTATTAAAATCTTTAATTAAGACTTAGACTTTTAAACCTTTCTGGAGTAGTAAAACACTTTTATATCTGTAGCTTATAAACTGTCTCAAATATGTAGGTTGTTGCTTTTGTAAACTAGCATGAAAATTTATTAATAAATCTAAATATTAGCATAAGGTATTTATTTCATTAATTAGTAGCAAACAGAGGTAAAAAATATTTATGCCACCAAGAATGAAACATTGATTTTTCAACTACAAAATGCTATCTGTAGTAAGGTGACTAGTTTACATATATCAATTTACTGAGAAAGCATATTTATTCTATTTTATTTATTTTTCACTTGTGCAGACTTGAAAAATCGTGCAACAAGTTAATTAAATTGTGAAAATAATAAAATTCATGTCATCAAACTAAACATGATAAAAAGGCATTCTTTTGAAAATGTTTTGTAGGATTAGGTGCAAATGGCCTGACTTTCTCCTTCATCCTTTGTCCTGGTATGTCCTATTCTGATTTCAGTCATTGACAAAGACTCAACAATGAACCATCAAGAAACATTTCTTTCAATAAAAACTACATAATAGGAATGAAGAACAAAATTTGTCAGGATAACCTATTACTTAGTTTTGTATCCTAGTAAGACATTTCTACAAATATTTTATAATTAATAAACATATTTTCAACTGTATTTAATGTAATTAATTATATGGCAATAGGAAGTAGAATAACTTATACTTAAAAAAATCTTAAAAGTTATTACCTTCAAATTTTTCGCTGAACTCTGTACCTGGACTCTAGCACAAGATCCCACAAGACTGCCACAAAAATTGTTCTAACTTAGTAAATCGAAATCTTAGAATGAAAACGTCTGTATATTTTTAGTATAAAAAACACCCTGCAAAATCCTTGGTGTCATGATGGTCACTTGGTTTTTAATTATTTACAGCAAAGATACTCATTGTCTGCTGCCAAACCAAGCTTTTATTTCAGTCTGTTATCTTAAATAAAAAGAAAAAAAATAGTGCCAAAATACCTCTGAAAACTTCTTGGAAATCCTCTTTCTTGGTTAGTACAGTGTCAACAAAATGAGCAATATAATGGAATTCGATGAACAAGTTAAATTATTTGGAAGATGAGACATTCGAAAAATAATTATGGAGTTCAATGTTTAGTTACATATATTTTTTTTCCAATAAAACTTGTGAAAAGACATTTATTCTCGTATTGAAGAATGCTCAAGGAGACTTTTTTGCATTCATTATTATTATTTTCTTTTGCAGTAACAGCAAGGGTGTGTAAGATAGAAACTATATTGATAAGTCTAAAAATTGATTGAAAGACAGCTTTACAATATTCATGATTTCATCTGCTACCCATGCTGAAAACTATATTTAGGTATCTTGAGATGCTGTTTGGGCTATACTATTCTCTTCAGGAATTCTTTATTATGGCATTTTCAGAATTCAGGTAAAAGCAGAAGGGTGATGTTTCAGATAAAGGGAAAATAGACATATAATGAGGTGTCATTATTTGCACATATTTATTAACAAATTAACTATGAAAGTGAAAACAAGAAGTCCCATGTATTAAACATTAAATTACAAGCTGTTATTGTTTTAAGAGAAATCACTCTGAAAGATTCCATTTTTCTATTGTTCAGTTCTTAATTTGAAGTGGATGACTAGCAAGACAGAAAATATTTTTTTTTTTTCCTCAGTAATTCACTGAGAATTAGCTGACGTCAATTGAGATCCCTGCTTTTGGAAAAGTGCGTCTGAGAGTTTGAGGATTTTTCCTAAAGCTTTCAGGAAAGTTTCAGATGTTCTTTTCTTAATGAAGGTTAACAAGTGGAGCCTATTAGAAAGAACTATTGTGAGAAGGCAAAACCAGATGAATGACTGATACTAAGTTCTGTGAGTATTTTTTGGTTGGTTGGTTTTGGTTGTGGGCTTGTTGAGGTTTTTTCATTATTTTGTTGTTTAGGGTTCTGTTTGTTTTTTTTTTTTTGGTTGGTTGGTTGGTTGGTGTTTTCTTGGGTCTTCTTCTTTTTCTTTTTCTTTTTCTTTTTCTTTTTGTGTGTGTTATTTTTTATGTTTTAAGATCCTAAATAGAGAATGGCTGCAGATTTTATCTGGAAGTTTTTTACATATATACAGCTTGTATTTTTTTTTCCTAGTAATGATAAAGATGAGTGTTAATTTAATTAAGTTTTTATAAGAATCTTGTGAAATTGCATTTGAATCTTCAGGCACCAGGTGAACTTGAGGATCTTCAGTCATACAGATGCTGAGATTAAGAAGCAGGGCCTATAGGATAGAAACTAGATTTAAAACAAAACAAAATAAAGCATAACATAGAGACATCTAAAATAGAAATTTCATTATTTCCTCCATCTTTTCAGTGTCTCTTTGTGTGTAAAGATTTATTGGTTTATAAATAAACATCTCTTGGAAGAATTCACACTGCATAGATACTGTACATTACTTTTTGGGACTTTGTTTAGCAGGTTTTTTTGTTTGGTTGGTTGTTTCTGTTTTGAAAACATGCTTTCCTTTGCAGCTATGTGCCAGGATTCTCTGTGTCATGCAGAAAGTGTGTGCTTTCTTTTTGGCATCCTCTATCAGCACAGCAAATTGTTTCAGTAAGTGCCACTTGTTCAGTAAGTGTAACAAAATTAAAGCCGAAGAAGATGAATTGTATATAAGGACAGAGATCAAGGAGCAGTTTATTTTACAAATGTCTCTAATAGGCATACTTTTTCTTTGAATCAAGGAAATATTTGATTCATATCAGTGGACACATCAGTGTCATAAAAGTGCATCTGTACTTTTCAAGGCTTTGTGTATATAATTGATTTTCAAAGAAACTTCATCACTATTTCATGTATTACTTCTGCATGACAATATTTCTTAAGTGTTAGTAGTTTCTAAATGCAATTGTCAAGGGTATGATTCATAAATGTGAATTATTTTAAAGACAAAAAGACAAAAAGAAGGTCAAGGAACTGCTTATTTGCAGTTCAAGACAAATCAGTTGGACTGTTTTAAATAATCCAGCAATGTTTATAATCTAAGCAAAAGTCTGCAAGACTGCAAGAGGTATCAAATAAACCACTAATCGCTATCTCTTTTATGTATTTATTTGAGATATATTTATATAGCTGATTTATATATTTATTTGAATCCACTGAATATTTAATATGTTCATTACTCTGTGAATTCATAGGTACATTGTATGGCAAATATGTAAGAAGTGCTTCCATAATGACTCTAAATGACCATATTTATATATTTAGAGACTATCCCTATCTTAGCTGATGGAGTAAAATGAGTCAAGGTAATGACTACTGAATAATCTGCTTTGGAAATAATTCTGGCCACTTCAGCATACCTCATAGTGTATGGATATGTTAAACTTCGTATTAAATACACATTATGCCTCAAACATGTGGAATAAATAGGAATTGGTATTTTTATTTAAGTTTTACATCTTATTTAGGCTTGCAGCATCAGTGGCTGCTTATCTTTCAAGTTAGGGATATATTTGGCTTATCTTGCCCTGATCTTTTTCTACGTTAGTGGAGGTAGGATCTAACTTCTGAATGTACCAAATGCTCAATATTCTTTGAAAGTTTTAGAAAATGTTTGCTATTTTGCTCTTTGTAAAAGGATAAAGTAGGCACATCTTTAATGCTGTTCGCTGTGTTGGAATAACAGAAAGCTGCCTGACATGTTCTGCTCATAGCAAGGTGCTTCCCCTGGATGCATTTTGTCTGGGTGTAGACAGGGATTGGGACTCAATTATAAAGCAGGTGCTTTTCATATAAACCTCACTGAGCTGGTTGGTCATGGAGTTGTCCATTGTGTGGATCTCACTGGTGTGCATCATAGAGTGATTTAGATAATAAGGAACATTTTACTGTACCTGTGATCCAACCTCTTTTCCAAAGGAGGAACAACATGGAAGTAGATTTGCCTTTATAGTTAGATCATAGTCCATACACACCTTTTTATCCTTTCCAAAGGAAACATGGTGCACTCAGGTCTCACATATGTGCACAGATCAATCAGGGAGACACAGGCATGCATGCATTAGAAGGGGAGAGACATGGTTGAGCTCAATGGCTTGTAGCATAGATTAATTTTTTTCTCCTGTTACTGAATCACAATTTTATATTATGCAGAAGAGTATGATATAATGAAGTGACTGTTGCTCAGCCTAGGTTTGTGATTGGCAATATCAGTGTGAAATACATAAAGAGCTTGTACTAATTTTGGAGAATATATTGCACAGAAGCTGAAAATCATGTCAAATCCATTCCTAATTTACATCAATACAAAGAAATGATAAAAATAAAAAAAAAAATAAAATAATATAATGAGAAGACTGAATGAGAGTATTTAGAAGGATGACTAGTGCAGCCAGTTCTAAGATGTGACCTTTCTTTCATTCCACTGCCTCTGTACTACTAGGGGGTTAATATCTGTGTGCAGTTCCAATGAACAAAAAATATTTGCAATTATCTAGAAGGGTAGCTGTGGTCATAAATAAAAGATTCCTATTTATTAAAAACCCCAACAAACCCAACATCATTAAAGAAGATATATTAGAGTAAAAGCACAGTCTCTGAACTTTTACACTCATCACTTTGAGAGAGAAATGCTGAAATATACAATCTGCAGAAATAATGTTAATTTCTGTAGATCTCTATGTTTGAGAAATAGAGCTGATGATATTGAAAACTCCATCTATGATGGTTTTGTAGTAATAAAACTTACCTGTAAACTTAAAACCAGGAAAAAGATCTTTGAAGTACATGTCTACCAAAATCCTTCTGGCTTAAAGGGTGAAAATGGGTGAAAAAGGTCTAAAGTAATAAGGTTTCTTATAAAGAAACAGATTTTTTTTCCCTGACTGTTAACCCTTCCCTTCTGCTACCCCAGGATGAAACCAGCCTTAAATA
The DNA here is from genome assembly GCA_035221455.1 of Xenops minutus. Classification (NCBI taxonomy): domain Eukaryota; kingdom Metazoa; phylum Chordata; class Aves; order Passeriformes; family Furnariidae; genus Xenops; species Xenops minutus. Next base: position 31,174,981 of record JAWWEE010000040.1, read on the forward strand.
CTGTTTTTGCAAGGCAGAATTTAAGAATACTGCCAACAGAAAAACTACAGTTTTGGGGAAGGAAGCAAATGACGTCTGCAAAAGATCTTGATTCCAAGCAGATGTCAGTAATAAAAGAAAAGCAAAATAGAGAAAATCCATGAGGCAGAGGCAAGGTGTTTCCATATTCAAAGTATTTTTAAAGTTTTCACTACAGCTACATTTCAGAGGGCCATCAGACCATAACGTGAAAGTCTGGGAGATCTGTAGAAGTGATTCACTACAGCTCCTCTTCAGTTTATTGAAACTCAAAGGGACAACCGCTGTTAAAATAAAAATAAAAAAATAAAAATAAAACAACACCAAAAAAAAAAAAAAAAAGATAAAAGAACAGTAATGAGGAAGATCCATCATCTCAGGAAAACAGAATGAATAGGAAAGCAAAAGGGTATCTGTTATAGTACTCAGGCAGCTGAACAGGCTGCTGAACTCTGGCCTGATGATGGCGGAAGTCAGGAGTCTGGCACACACATTTCCTCTTTTGCATTGTTTCGTGAATCCCAAACAGCTGCTGTGCCACTGAAGTCAGGAAGAGCCTCACCCAGCTCATTGTTTTGGACATTATGACAATAAATATTAATGACGCAAAATTAGAATTCTTCATGCCGGAGCTACCAATCTGTCCCATGGACTTTACTGTGGTCATGAATTTTTGTTGATTTTTGGCATTCTTCTTACAACTTTAACCTCTGAGATTCCAGTGAGAATTTTGTGTTATATCTACTATATTATGTAATGTTGTGCATTGTAGTGTAATAGAACAAAGAAAATCAAGGATAGTCTGAATTTATGTCATCTAAAGGGATATCATGACAGAAACAGAAAAACTAAGCAGAAGGGTAATTTAGTTCCTTGGACAACAAGCTTTCAAAGAAAACTGAGCATTCTCCCTGAAAATCTAGCATTTGGTTGGTTGGGTTTTTTTCTCAGTATGATTATGTTGACACTTTATTAAATTTTAAGGATTATGGTTTGTAGGCATCTTCCTGAAAAAGCAACTTAGCTCCTACTTAAGACCCAACCCACCTTCAGTTGAATTAATGTAAATATTCCCATTGATCCTAGAAGAAATTGCATTAATTTAGGTTTTATTTGAATGAAGTGACTAAAGTTAGTGGGATCTTAATAAGTATAATGGGACCTATGCTTATTTTTGAGCAAACACAAAACTCTGACATATGATCCTTTGTTTTTACAGAATAACAGAATAGCTGAGGTTGGAAGGGACCTCTGGAGATCATTTAGCTGTGCTTAATGCCAGCTTATCAAAGCAGATTTTAAAGATCAATTACTTATCCCTTGATGTAAATTATGTCAGTTGAAAATGTTCTTTCAAGACAATATGTCTAGAAGCATTCTTTAAAAACTGATGCCATCTAAATATTTTAACCTGCAATAAAAAATACATATCTCTTTAGTAACATGCAATTTTCTCAGGCATCCCTTAGGAAAAAAAAAATCACTATTTAAATTTATTTATTTTTATAAATATATGCAATCTCCTCTGAGACAACAAAATTACAGTTATCAATTACAATTGATAAGAGTGTTTCTCTGAAGCTGCAAGACAGTGAAAATTCTCTGTAAATAAACATCAGTTTATAATGTGACAGACACTCCAAAAATTTTGTCACATTATATAACAATATTTCTTGGCCAGAGAAGAAATCATACAAAGTTTTTCTTTCCTTTATTCATCCACTTTGAGACTTCTGTCATTATGAGGTTTGTATTATTCTTGCCCATAGACAGACAGTCAGGAAGGAGTCAATGCTATTAATAGCAAAAGCTACTGCAAAAGTTCAAAAGGGAAAAAGTTCTCTAATAGACAAAGACTGCTGTGTTTATAATGAGTTCAAAGTATTTCAGAAGGAGGACTCATACCTTTGAAGCACTGGATATTAGATCCTTATGTGGAATAACCAAACGAAAGAGAAAGTGAGAGAAAGGGGTGCTGGAAACAGAATATTTCTTCTCAAATAATGAACATCAGGTTATCAAAGTACACAGTTTCAGATTTTATAAATATGCACAGAGCTGTCAAAGATTCAAGCATTTGTACACATTTACTTCTGTAAAGGATTAGAGTTTTATGCTTTGTAGGCACTACAGCATGGAAGGAAAACAACAATCAGCAAAAGATGTTCAAAAGATAAAATTGAAAGGGGCAACTTTTTCTGATTTTTTTTGGCAGCTAAAAAAGGAACAGATATGAGTAAAAGATATCTGCAGCTCTTCTGGAAAATTTCTTCAAATATTAAATTAAATAAGCAGTCAAATTTATATTCTGTGAGCATATTAGTACCCTTGTGAGAAACTGCTAATCCACACAAGAACAAAATAAACTAGAAACTTCATGATAAGCAGCTCTCTTTTAAGACTCTCAGCATTTCACAATGGACCAGGCTCCACATAATGTCTAAATTATTTCTTAAATTTACTTAGAGTTTTTTTGGTTTTGTTTTTTGTTTTTTTTTTTAATTTTATGGGGTTTTTTGCAAATTTGTCTTCAAAAAGCAGTGACTTGTATTTGCCTTACGGGTGGAAATTGTAAGACAATCAGGCTGAAAGAAAGTACATTTTGCTTATAGCAATTATCTAGAAACTCGAACCTTGTGAATGAGTAGATATCTTTATGATGTACTTTATGCATGAGGTCAGCCAAAATAATCAGTCTGGTCCTTTCAATATTAAGATCTATCATTCTACTTCCTCTTCTTTGCTCTTTTAGCACTTTTAAATGAACCTGGATCCTGATCTTAGAATACCGATTTTCAAATATTTCATAGTTACCGACCTGGAACTGACTCAGGATGCCCTCTAAAAGTGAAGCACTCTACACAGCATGCTGGTTGTAACAGTACACCTCACCTGTATACCAGAGAAGTGCTAGCTCTTTAGATATTTGGACAATACGTAGAAGCAACTGTTAGTGTCACAAATGTTTATGAGCTTCTGTTATCATGCTCTTCATTATACTTTCTCCCAGGAGTTGAGGTTCAGTCCTTTAAAATCCTAGTGGGTTCATAACTTTTTATCTTTATCTCAGCTTTTTTCTGGTCTCTCTTCATGGTGTGGGAAGGCTGTGCAGGCAGTATCCTTCCAATCAGCCCCCCTTGCACCAGAACTGCACTAACTCTGAGAAAGGGACTAAATTTTTTTCCTCCTTAAGTAATGTGGGAAATTTCCCTAGTTTTGAAATTCTAGGTAGTGGAGCATATAATGTAATCCTATGTCACCTTTTTTAACCACTTCAGTAGAAATTGTGACCTCTAGAATAGTTGGGCCCAAAGGGAGTTCTTTACATCATGCTGCTAAGGTACAGAGGTTTTTCAAATGAATGGGAGGCAAAGCCACAAACATCATTAGCAAACATTCACCGTGGGAAAAGCAAGAGAAGAAACTTGAGAGTTTCAGTGAAAGTCTGAGTTCCTGCAAAATTGAAAATCAGTTCTGTCATTAAGCTTGTAAATTCCTAATGGCTGAAACTACCAACATACATCAGAGAATATAATTATTTCATTATAGAGGTTTGTGTTTTAGACATATCCAGCTGGACTATGTTCACAACTTTCTGTTAAAAAACTACAGTGCACAATTGTATTTTAATTATTTTGAATACTGGAACAGCTGATTTGACTTTAAAAACAATTGTGGATTATCTCAAGTGGATCCCTCCCTTTTAAGTCTCCTCTCTCTTCTTTAGCACCACAAACCCCTCAATAGCCAAACTAGACCTTCGACCTGTGTTTTAAAAACAAGAGTAGGAATTTCCTCTAAGGCAGATGTCAATAGATACATGTAAATCAGCCTGCCAGATGCAGTGCCATTCAGGGAATACTTGAGCAGGCAGCTTTCCCTCCAAGGCAGAGAGACATCCTCTTAGCAGTGTGACTCAAGGACAAAAGGACATGGCAAATGCAATAACTCCAAACATAATATACAAGCAGTCTAAAACCTTTTAATAGTTGGAAGCTGCTCCTCATCCTGGGGCAGTTTTTTCCCTTTTACTAGTTGGCAAAATCTGTTGATAAGGCAGTCAGCTTTGCTATCACAATTTCAAGCTAACCAAAAATCTTGCAATAGAAGATAGCATTAAAATATTTTGTTGGGCTTATTTGATTGTGTGTAACTGTGGGTAGTGCATCATGATGTGTGTCCTTTTCTTTACATCCCCCAAAGGGAGAACAGTCAAGTGTTCTATTCAGATAGATCACTGATTAATGTTCACGGTTCTCAGGATTCACTGGCTTCAGGAGTTGTTTATTGAAAATATGTAGCTCAGTCTCAAAGCCAACAACATTCCCCCAGGGTGCCCATTAAGCAGAAGGGCAGCACAGTTGTAAACAATCTACTTTCTAAAGTCAAAGAATTTGATAGAAAAGGCATCTAAGGGATATTTAGCAAATATTTCATATTTTGCTGTGTGTAGTTTGCAGGAAGAGAAAAAAAAAAAAAAAGAGGAAGACAAAAATTTAAAAAGAGTTACTCAAGGGAAAAATATGTCTCTAATCATAATCTAAAAATACCTCTATAATAATAATCTAATAATATTTTTCACTAAGTGAATACATCCCCATCTGTGCCAGTTCATGTGAATGTGTTCCATAGGTTTTCATGGAGAAACAGTACCAGGAACAACAGGCCAAAGACAGGACAAGAGGGAAGGCAGTGTATGAGAGTTTCCCAAGGAGTGGTAAAACCCAAAAAGCGCTGAACTCAAAAGAACTGACAAAGTCAGGGTTTGAAGAATCTGATGCACCTGTGTAAGATCACAAGCACAGATGGGCACCCACTGTGGGTCTGATTGACCACTGAATGCTGTACACAGATAAAGACTACAGGACAGATTCTGTGCCAACCAGCACACCAAGGGCCTCTCCTGACACATCCCAAGAAGGCCCTGTCACACCACAGCAGACCCACTGTTTGAGGGGAGCACCCCACTAGACATCACCCCCTTGGGGCTGACCTGCTTGCTGATTCTTTGGTCTGGTAGCTTGGAATGAGCATGTGACAATACCAGTGTGCTATGTGAGTACATAAGGGTGCTGTGTTATTGTCTGTTAAGAGCAGCAGCTTGATTCTAGTATTAAAAACATCTTAATGAATAAAAGGTGTCCTGAGAAATTTTGGCTATAATCTGTGCCTTTCTCTTTGAATCCCCTATTAGACAGGGGAGTTTACAATCGATACATGCCCAAAGAAAGAGAGAAGGAAAGGCAACATTAGGGCATTTTAAGTGCTACAGGGTAACACATACAAATTGTGGGTCAGTAAAAATTAGGCAAGCAAAGATGTTTTGAGAAGCAGGCATGAATAAATGCCTGCTTATTCTATTTGCAAGAATGATAGATTCTCTGAAACTGGTATATTTCTTTCTTACTTTGTATAATTACACCATGATATCTGATCATATCTTTCTCCATCTTTTGAATGTCATTCTCTTCAGAAATTCTAGAGCATAGGAATTGTTTTTAAGTACTTGCACAGAATTTATCTCTGCAGTGTAAAATAAGACTGGTTATTAAGTAAATAATAATTGATTAATATAGATGAGAATGTAATGTCTTAAACAGGAATGTGTGAGCATCCAGTCTCAATTTTACATTACCTTGAAGGACTAAAATCAGTTTCATCACTCTTCTCATATGTAGGGCTCATGTAAGTATGTTAAATGTTCATTAGAGAGAATAATTTGTGGTAAACAACTGTAACTTTAGCAACATCTCTTTCTAGGAATAATAATTACATCATAGAGACATAACTCGGTTTTCTCTCTGTTTTTAAATGCCTCAGTAGCCAATTCTGATTTGGTGAAATGCATCAAGGCAAAACACTTTCATTTTATTAGTACAATTGATTTTTTTTTTCTCATTATTGTTGTTTCATATTATGTTGCTTCTAAGCTGAAAATTAATGAATTATATTAGCAAGAAATTCAATGTCTTTAAGCTTACAATATTTGCAAACTTTCAGCATGCATAGTAATAATTTTTTTCATTATTATAGCTAATCAAAATTATCATGAGTCCATTGACTTTAGCTTCACATAATTGTTTGCTAAAATGTGCATGCGGTTTCTCTTACTTTCATGTTCTAGTTTCATAATGTACATTCTAACGAGTTTTATTTCATCAAATTAAAAAATAATAATTCAAAAACGTAAACCATACCAAACAGCGACAACAATAACTACCACAACAAAATGACTTAGTGGCAGAAAGATCTTTGAAAATGTTCTCTAAATTAATTTTCAAATTTATTCAAGCTTTTGAGAGTGTGTTCAATTTCAATTCTGGAATGAAATTCAAAATCAGTGCAGTTTTCATAGTTTCAAGTTTCATTGTAAATTCCTGATATAAGTATTGCGTATTAAAAATTTTTATTTGTTGTTAGTGTTCTATTAAATATTAATGTTGTATCCGAAATTTAGATTCAATTCTTAGACTGTTCATATTTAACCTGACCAGATTTTTGCTTCAATAATGTAAATTGAAACAACAGCCTGTAGTGAAGTCCTGTCAGGAAAAGTATTAATCTCCAGTGACCCACTACTAGTGGTGATGCCCCTCAAGAAGTACTACAAATTGGTTGAAAAGGGAACATTGGAGCTTTGTGTTCCAAATGTGTGCCAGATACAATCTGGAACTAGTCTCAGACCAGAACTGTCATCCTGAATATCAGGTTATGTTTTTGAGTTCATGACTTGGAGATCTCAGTGTTGCTGCATCATCCTAGAATCTCTCTACTCTACTAATCCAACCAAAGGGCTGAGCTATGAGTTCAGGCACTGACACATATGTCCTATCTTTTGTTTTACCTCATGTCAATTCCAGGAAATACCTGAATTCCAGGATCTGTTCTCATAAAAAGTACAGAGGAGGTCAGTGAGTCCAGGATGCTGTTATCTGTGACAAACACTTCCTAGAAGTGACGAAAAACAAGCCTTGGATCATTTTATCTGCTACCTTAGACATAGCCATGAAATACAAATTTGGTTTGGATCATCAGGGCATTTCTAGCAAATTACCAAGAGCATGCTGAACAGAGTTTATGCCAGATTTCTGATTTTATGCATTTTCTAACAGCTGGGAGAGAACTCTCAATACCTAATCCCATGCAGGCCATAAGAAAAAATGTCCTTAAAAAATGTTTGAAACATAATCAACAGAGCCAGTTTGTACCAGTTAATATTCTGTCACAAGGAAATATCACTTCTTATCCAGTACCAAATGTCCTAAACTGAGGGGATTGTTTTGTTTTGTAAAATCATAGCCTGACAACTTTTTCTAAGTGAATATTTTGTATGTATAAATTCTATGTTTTGTTTGGTCTCTTTCTGTCCTATTTTCCATGCTTTCTTCTGCAGTCCAAAGAATTTTCAAGCAGTAAAGATGAATGACCTGTGGAAATTATAATGTATTTTGACTTGTACAGTTAAAAAAAAAAAAAAAAAGTGGCAAACCAAGGCACTAGAAACATTTTTATAAATGAAATTTTTCTAAATATATAGATCTGTTCTAAGTGCATCAGTATTTAGAAAACTACTCCATGTCTAACACAGATGAATTTTGTTTATATTTTCTCATTCCAATTTTCCCTCAAAAAACCCCTCAAAACAAGCATGAAGCTAGGGGCTTTGAGTAGAGACTCCCCACCACTTCAAGTCAAAGTCGTCAGTGTCTTTTTGTCTCTAAATATATATTTTATTATAATATTCTAATAATAACCTAAAAATGAAATTATTATTTCAGCAGAGCAAAGTCAACACTATTAGCAAGAGAGACCAAAACTTCCCTCCTCTCTGTCTACGTTTTAAAAATAAATATTTTTTCAACAAACTTGGAAAGGTATCCAGGGTTAAAGTAGAATGTTTCTTGAAGACGAAAGTGGGTTTCATCTGATGACTTACCCATTTTTTTCAAGCAAATTCCTATATAGACTGCTCATAGTCTACTTTGAAAATAGCAATATGATAGGCAGCTATGGGAAACTTCACAGCTTTTGAGTTTTTCTTGATGAGTCTCAATGGTATGACTAATAGCCAAATAAAGAATTCTCAGGTGACCATGGCTAATAACTTTATGTTTAGAAGCTGGCAATGTTTCTCGTCAATCCACTAATAAAAAAGTTGAAGTATTAAAGAGAAAGAATATACCAGATTTATCGTCATAGTTATAACTACATTAATTCAGCTTTCAATATGTCTTCATCCAAGAAAAAAAGATATTTTATTTTCTTAGATGAAAATTCACACTGTAACAAATATTAATAAATTAAATGTAATATTTGTGATGTGAAATTAACTTAATTGGAAAGGACATAAGACACATGGAAGTTAGTAAAAGTCCTTATATAAGAATAAGTTACCACAGAAGCTTTATGCAAGGTGCAGTAAATGTGAGAAGTATTCACCAATACATTTGAATCTGTGAATGATACTTGGACAAATTCATGTGCCAATTACTATAGGAATCTGTTTACTTTTTCTGCTACTTCTCAATTAGTTCAACAACCACCTTGGGTCTCATCTCTAATGCTTGTTGACACAAGTGTCAATGCTCCATGAAAAGGTACAGGTGGTGTGAAATGTTTGGTTTTTGCTACTTTGTTTTGACATTTCTTCTGATCTTTTTGTGCTTCATAATGTAATTAGTAATTTGAAATAGCTATAAGAGGTACATGAATGAGTGGCAACTACAAAAAATTACTCTTCTTGCTTCATATATTCTGAATATGCTTGTGTCCACCAGCTGGTAAAGAAATCTGTGGTTAATTTATGCATCATTTGCATCCTGTTTCAATGCATATTGAGGTCAGATGAAAGACAGAAAAAAAAAAAAAAGATGCTGTTCTTTCAATAGATTTAAGGTTGAAAACCTGGTATGTTTACTGTTTTTCTTGACATACAGGCTCCTAGAGTCAGCTTATTATTTGGGACAGATCTTTTTAGTTAACAAACAAACAAATCCTAAACCAACCAAAAAAAAATATCCCCTCAGAAACACCAAAAAAATCTCCTCCACCTATGTAATAGAAATAAGGGCTAAAAAATTAGTCAGATGAGTGAAGGACACCCTAAGGTTGTTAATTTCAAACAAGCCTTTGGAATGAGAAAATTTTTGAACACTTAAGTTGTAATTACAAACTATATATTTAAGAAAAGCTTCTACAGTTTTTTGTCTCTTCTCTATATTATTCAAATTTGTAAACTTTGAGTAACTTACAGACTCATTTATTCAACGAGAACTGTTTTTCCTTTCCAATCAGCTGACCCAAAGTTTTCTGTCTATAACATATTTAACAGTACAATTAATAATTCATGAAGTGCAATGTAAAGTAAATCTGCACTTCTAAATAAACACTAAATAAGATAAATTAATAAAAAATTCAAGACTTCTGGAGATTTTTGGCTCCTTGGAAGCCATTGTCTCAGCAAAACAGTTTTAGGACATGGAGTTTGTTTGAATAAAAGAGATGTGTTGTAATGATCTGTGAAAACTACTGTTGGTAGCCAAGTATAATAGGAACTGGCAGGCATCTTATTGGTGATTTGGGAAACCCAAAGGAGAATGCCCAAGATTCCTTCAATGGAAAATTAAAGGATACTTTATCTGGGTATTTTGGTAAGCATTGAGGACTTTTTATGAAAGCTTGATTCATTCAAGCATATAAATAGAGGGTCATTTACATTACAAGACTAGTTTAGGTCACCCAAGTGTCCTCTGAGAGTAGAGCTGATAGTGACTGGTTGCCAGTAATGGCAGCTTGGGAGGCTGTGGGAGTACAGTCAGAGGATTACAAGATTTGGAAAAAGAAGAATAAGAAGAAAAGCAAAAAGGAAGACAGCAACAATTAAATGCATCATTATTTGACAAGTTATTCCCAGTTTTATAAGCTAAAATAGAGTAGTTCATGTTAAATGTATTAGAATAGGATTAATTACTTTTACTTGTTCAAATGTTCCTATTTGATTGGTTTGGTTTTCCCCCGGTTACTACCCCTTTGATTGGTTGCCGTTTTTCCCCTCTCCCTACTGGCTAACTGCTGTCACAGTGCACCTGTGACATATCTCCCTCCTATACCTCTCCCTATTTGTTGTAGCCCATCCCTTTTTCCCCGTTATTGGCTCAGACCTGTTAATCTCCTCCCCGAACCCCACCTAGTTTCTAGCTCCTTCTAGCTAGCCCCTATAAAACCCTCTTATTCTGTTAAATAAATGGCCATTTTGCATTACCCCGCGTTGCGTGTGGAGTGGTCTGTCCCCTTTCCCCCCCAGGTCTGCATCTATAAGGTTGTGTTGAAGCTTGTAATTTTTGCGGGGTCTTACCTGATTACAAAAAAAAAAAAATCACCACATCACACTAATAAAAAATTACATCATCTTTCACTAAATGAAACTGCATTGAAATGTACAGAATCACCATCTGATATGAACTCGGCCTATGAAGTTAGCAGTGTTTCAGTCAATGCTTGAATAAGTCTGTATTTGAAATGCAAAATGTACTTCCTGTTAAAGTATGTTGGCTATTATTTTGAGGATGCCAGATGGAAATAATTCCCTTATAATCTTGTGAAAACTCAGAACTCTCATCAAATATTCACATACACATTGAGCTAAATCTAAGAAATAGATATCCCTAGAAGTTTTATAAGATTAAATGTCACATCAGCAGTACTGAAAATGAGAGAGAAAGAGAGAGAACACCCTGGCCCAAATCCATTTCATTAATGCCTGGGGAAAGAACTATTAAATGCAGCTATTTACCTTACCTTACATTATGTTTTTCACTGAAAAAAATTGCCTCCCTCATGCCTTTATTTACTTCAATCAGAACCAACTTCTCTTCTTTTTGTCTGTGTGTATACCTGTCTCTCCTTCATGTGAGAGCAAGAGATGAATAAAGTTTACAGAAAAGACATGGGATTTTTTTTGCAGAATTTTCTGCTTTATCTCAATTAACCCAGAAATGCTTAATACAGCGTTTATGCTTACTGGAGGTTAGGTGGTCATAAAAACTAATAATTTTAGGTTCAGTCTTTGAAACTCTATATTTGTGTGCAGGGCATAAGGCTTACTCTCCGTTGCAGCAACCAGCTTATGTAACCTGTGTCTTTCACATTGTGAGCTGTGCTGCAGCATTCACATAGCCCCAGCCCATATCAGCTGGAACTCTGAAGCTGCCATGAAACCACACCCATGTGTTCTGTGGAAAAAATGTAGAGTTTTTTCTATTTCTTCTTCTTGATTTTCTAGTAAGCAGACATCTTGAATCAGAACTGTTTTATTAAAGAAAACTGATCTAAGAGAAGTACTAGAAGGGCACTCAAGAAGATTTTTAAAGGGATTAAGATTGTTGACCTCTTCACAATGAATTAGGACAGTTTTGTACCATTTCTCTTTGGAGAGAACAGACTCATTTTTGGTGATCCTGCAAGTGGCTGTAATAAGATTTGGATGCTTTTTTATTCATGTACATTGCTCATAATACACAGAGATTAAACAACAGAATTACAATGATACGTTTCTTTAAAAAGAAAGGAAGATATGTATTTGTTTACTTTTTTTGGTCTGCTGGACAATACAATGGTGGGAGGCTGTTTATTACAACTTTTCCCACAGGTCTGCCCTTGGGAATAGCTGCCTATAAAATCCCATTCTTGTGGCCCTACAGAAATAGAACACAGTGCCTTTTTTAACTTGATAATTACTACAGCAGGCACCCTACAGCACATGAACCAGAACAAAGCTGTGTCCTGTAGGGTGATATATATTGCTCTGAATAAATCCATGTGCTTTTATAATGGAATATTTATGGAAAGTGGCACAGCCACAAAGTGTATAAACAGAGAAGAAGTAGATGGGGCATTTTCAGTGCTTTTTTAGTGTCTTAAATGGAAGTGAATTTTAAAATGCAAGTAATCATTTTATCTTTGCCTTTCTGATAAGGTCTGTCACAATTACCCTAGCTGAGACATGAAATACCTATTCTCCACCTGTAATGTTTAATATAATGCAAAAAGAAAATATTTATGTAGTATCACAAAACATCCATCAACACACTGGCACTAAGTGTATACAATCCCCAGAGCAGTCTGCAAGGAACACAAAACCTAGCCAAACCCCCAGGGATGCTAATGTAGATTCCTTGGGATTCTGTAGATTGTCTCCTGAAGGTCCAGAAATGCTAGTGGCTTTAGATACTATAAAGAGCTTGCCAGAATTTAGCAGGACAAAAGGACAGAAAAACCTTTTTTTCAAACAGTAAGGGTAGATGACATATTCAAAGTGACTTTTATCAGGGTAAGGTTTTTACAGCCTCCTAAGACGTTCTGAGTAATCCCCTCAGATCACTGATTTTCTCAGCTTTTAACTAACAGAGATAATCGAATTGAGCTCTCTGCCTCTCCAGTGTCATTCTGTTTGCACTTGCATATGCAAATTGCTTTCTGCCTGAAGTTCTGCAGAATCTGCTAGGACCTTGTAAGGAAGGAAAAAAATCCCACAAAATAGAAGAAAAGCAGATGGAAAAGTAGATGCAAGTTTTGCACAGGTTGCCACTTCTCATTTCTATGGAACATATTTATTCATAAGCTGCTAAAATCAGGGCTGTAGCCAACTATTCTGATATACTGCGACGAATGTGGAGATCAATTGTTTGTGAAGGCAGAAAGGGTTCTAACCCAAGCTGATACTTTTAAGTTAAACAAATTATGTTATCTTTTTCTGCATAACCAAAATGTTTACAAATATTACCTGCTTACATGATATGATCCTTTCTTTTTCACATGGGCATAATCTAAACTAGATCAATGCTGTCTACTATGAAAATCCAGGGCTGTAATCAACATATTTTATTTGCAACAATGTTGTGAAAATGCTATTTCTAGAAAATAGCAGCGTCGTTGTGAAGGCATACCAATCATTGACTTAAGAAGTAGGAAAGTACAATGCATGACTTAGATACTTGCTCAGCTCACCTTGAAGGTAATCTTTCATTTGCTGTATGGAAAAATAAGGTTAGCCCTGGATCATATTCAAGAGACATTAACTTTTCCAGGTTAGACAAAGCAGACAGATTTCTGGTGTCAGGAGCGTTGAAACTTTGCCCAAAATCCCCACGTCTTGCAGAGGGAATTTTAATTCTGTTAAACCTCATCAGGAGAATTATGGTATTTGTGAAGTAGGAACAGCAAATCCAGCATTTTTTTCATGAATGCAGTCAGACAAAATCGGTTTGTTTGCAAAACAGACTTCAGACAGGAAGGCTGTGAAGCATCTTTCAGCTTCCTAGCTGACCTCTGCAGGGTGGATGGACCTTGAAAGCTGCAATGTTATGTAGATATATGCTACTTCCTTTTATTCCGAATGTTTGTGAAATAGTGTCATGTATTTATATTTGGTAAATAAATACTTCTTTTGTTTGTTCTTACATAGGCCAGCTTGAGATAAAACCTGATTTAAGTGTGTTGCCTGACCCCAGAGCATTCCATTCTTATTGACATGGAGAGCTTAAAAGCTGGTCCTGGCCCAGGCTGACAACATTCAGTTTCCCAGTGCCTTTTATTAAAGGATTGAAGAGTATTAGTAAGAGCATACTTCCATGTAAGCTGAACGAGCTGATTTTAAGGGTGTTAATGCAGATGTCTGAGAACAAAAGAGACTTTCCTGGCGAAGGGCTAATATAATCTGATTTCTAACAAAAGATAATTTCTTTCTTGAATTACACCACAGCTTTATTGTGATGAACACAAATATTATTGAGTGCAGTGTTAGTCTAGCAATGCAAGTTAGTCTGTCAATGTAATATAATAAAGGTGCCATTAATGATACTCACATTATACTTAATTTCAATTTCCCTTTAGCACTTTCATACTTTACTATCCCTTATTTTTATCGCTATAAATAGAATTAATAAAAAAACCTCCTAAGTTTTACTTCCATTATACATGGCCACAGAAAGCTCCAGTTGGTATTAGTGAAATCATCATAGTCATAAATAACATATTACTTCTCATTTTGTAGGCATATGTACAAGATAATATACAGGAAGTTGCTTTCTGAACCTCTCTGGGAACGCTCTTCAATGACAATAGTCCTAGTTTATCATCCCTGCTGCCCAACAAACATAATGTACTTTGTGAGTTAAAAACAGTGCCTTAGAAATTTGTTTAAATTCATATAAATAGGATCTCCAAGACACCAGCCTGTAGGGTTTGGTTTTTGTTTTTTTTTTTAAAGAAATGGTTTTGATCAAAAAGGAAAGACAAGCAGAGACTGTCACAGAACAGCTGTCCTGCAATGAAATAATCATACCCCAAAGACCTCCATGCCTAATTTGAAGAACTTCATCCCAAATATAACTTCTAAAAAGACCTACAAAGTATTGTGGCTATAAAAACAATTGCCGCGAGTGTCACAAAAATGAAATATTTATTTTTAGAGTCAATGCAATAACTAAAATAGCATCTTCCAATTTAAAACTTGGTTACAAAGTTAATGTAAAATTTTGATATTATTCTTGCTATTAATCCCAGACAATGTAAAAAAGATGCTAGATATGTGTCCACAGCTAAGTTGCTCTGTTTGACCCCTACCATCTACTGCTGCTCCCTCCTTGCAGTTCAGCAGACCTGCAAGCTCCCTTCAGCCTTTCAGGGACTTGCTCACACAATGTTCTTCTTGGGGCTTCCCTGAATATGGTAGCATCTGGCACTCATCCCAGAGCCTTCTGCTTGCATGTGCACCATACATATCCCATAATTCTCCACACTCCTCCCAAACAACTCTGATTTCTCAGTCTGACACTGTTTTCCTTTCCCTTCTCAGCTATCACAGAGGCTTTTTTTTCCTCTGTTACCATCACAATTTTTTAAGGGTGCTAAGCCCACACAGGTCTTCCTTGTTCTCTTCTATTAAAATAAAAATCTCTTGTTTATAAGTAATTGACAAAACTACAGTATCCCACCTACTTTCCCCTGAAATTTTTACTATCTGTTGCCATGGTACAGCAGGCTTTTGGGGGCTGGCTTGCCTTCTGTCCCTTCGTGCTTACTGCCCAGACTCACATATCTCTGTGCTGTCCTTGTTCTCCTAAGTGCATGACTTGAGGGTCATATGAAATGTTTCCCAACTGGAGCAGAGATCCTCTTTGCCTAGATCAAGGTGCAGATCAGTGGCTCTTGCACTCCACCAAGGCTGGGGAGGGGGAGATGGAAGAAAGACAGAAGTTCTCTGAAGTCAAGAGAACAGATATGCTGTTTTAAAGTGCATAAATATTTTCTTATTGTCAAATACAAAAATATTTTTCCTTTGACAAGTACAAACTCTGTTGGCCTTGGAAACAAGTCCATACTTGACTTCAGCTTCAAGGACTGACTGCCCTCTTGGAAAACTAATAGAAAACAATGGACAGAATATTCACATCTTTGCCAGGCCTTCCTACTGTCCAGCACACTTTAGTCACAGTGCAATGAGAATACATCAGTGGAAACCACCCTTTTCTCCCGGGGCCATCTGGACTCTCTCAAAACCTTTGAGATTTTTGTTCCCAGAAGTCCTTTTCAGGCTATGGTGTGGGAAGATTGCTCAGAGGAAGCCATGGAACAGACATAGAGGCAATGCTACTGCTTGGCCTTTCAAAGCAGCTAAGGAATAAGGTCTCAGTACAGTAGTAAGTTGTGGTCAAAGAGCAGTTAAAAAAAAGTAAAGGTTGTTTCCCCCTGTTGGAATTGGAGTGTCTATGACAGCCATCAAGAAATGTTGTCCATGGGAGAGGACAGACAAACCTGTTGGACATTTACTGTCCTATGAATTCCATGCCAGGCACAATTCCCAAACACTCCCTTGTCTCTTCCTGTCTGTCACAAAAGCCATTAGCTTAGGTCAGGAAGCCTCTAGCAGCGTAACTGCTGCTCTGACTGGATATCAAGACCCACATGGGCATGTGCATCTAGGGAGATACCCATTTAGTGGAGCTGTAAGAATGCCTCCTGTATGTTACTAGTAGGGAGAACTTCTCTGGTCTGGCTGGATTGCCAAATGTTTGGAATCTATGGAGTCCTAAAGCCTTCTAAATCTCAGCCCTAGTGCCCTTTGTTAATGTGAGATGAGACTGTCACTCTTTCACCAAGTCTATGGCGTGTTTTTGCCTTACCCTGGTCATAAGAAATGGTACTGGGACAATGCCAAGTCATATGCCTTTGGAAAGAGGCATCTTGCTGTTATCAGATGGTGGTTCTACTCAGGCTAGTAGATGTTCCAGTTGGTTTGGTGTCATAAAATTATGAGGCCTATGAATATAGACCTTTTCCACATGGGAGTTAGAACTTTTATGTTCTCGTCTCCTCTCTTCTTCTTTGCAATGGAATGGACTTTTATCTTCCCAAATTTCTGAGGAGCATAAATGCATTGCCACAGATTTCTTTCTATGGAACTTCAACCCTCAGGACTCCTGTTACAGGTCTACTTGACCTTGTCCTTTTTTGAGACAGAAGAGTTTCTTCTCTGTTCTTCCTCTCTCTCTGCTCTCTCTTACCTCTAAGCAGTTGTTCCCATCTTTGATCTTACTTCAAATGTACTTTCACCTTCATTCACTGCTGATGTCCTACCCTCATATAATACAGCTTACCATCTGATCAGAGATATAAACAGCTGCAAAGAGTCTTTCAGCCATTTATGTACTTCCTCTTCCATGGAAAGGAACATATGTGCCTCCTTGAAGATTCAGAACAATCAATGTGTCCTTTTGAGATGAGTGCTGTTAGATTTAAGAGGGGTCATTCAAAACTGCATATCCATCTTCCAAACTCTTTCTAAAAATACTACGGAGGGCACAATAGGTAAGGGTTATAATATTTTATCCTTAGTGATATTTTAGGCCCCAGCATATTATGGAAGGCATTCTAAGAGCTAGAAAGTGGGAATTGTCAAGGACTTTAGCATGACCATGCTGCCACTGTACAAATCAGCGTAGCACAAGCCACTTGTGTCTGGCTGATTTTTTAAAATGGAAAGTATGAATACGATGCTAATATCAAGAGTTTAGAAGTCTGTTGCCTTCCCACTTGTGCTACTTATTAATCTGACAGCCTTCATGCTGTGGCACCAGTCTCAGTCTGGAAGAGTGTATCTCTCTCACATTCACAGCCACTCGGTCATTTCCGTGATCCAGACAGTTTGATCTACAGGTCTGTGATACAGGAGAAATCAAGGCCTTGCACTTCAGCTGAGGAGCCTATCACGGTTCATTTCTGAGGTTATAAGAACCCTGCTAGAAGGGACCTGAGCAAAGCTTGTCGCTAGATCCTTCCTGCATTACATAAACTGATCCAGCATATACTCCTGATAACAGAGTGGAGAAGTGGCAGTTCCCTATTTATGTTGCAAAAGCAGCTGGTAGTGCAATATATACTGTAGCTAAATGGCAGACTTCCTGAATAATACATTACAAAAAGTTGCATATAGATTCTGTATGCAATCCAGTGCTTTATATCTAAGTTTTGAAGTCAAGGGAGGTAAAAAGGATGACTGTGTAGTTTTAATTTGAAGATTAAATAAATTATTTATAGATTAGGTCAGTTAATATACTTTTAATAGGGTAAGACGTTGTGAAGAGAAGCTGAAAGACCTACGTGTCTTTCAGTGTGTTCTAACAATGGCACTGTTTACACTGAAGGGCAATGTCTATGGTTTTATTAGAGGAATAGAAGCCAGGATTTAAAAGATTGACTTAGTAATAAGCTTAGCTCCAAATGAATATGGCTAATCTTTTGAAACACCATTAAAGTATGTTCTTTTACAAAATGTATTAGAGAAATAAAAACATCTACTTTGCTTTAGTGTAGAGTAGCTGAGTCACTAAAATATCGTAGAGTGTTTTATTCCCCAATAGACCGGGTACGCAAATAATCTTGTGAATAACTGGCAGCTTGCGTTTGTCAGGTTGCATCCAGAACAATACATAATACAACTATTAGATGTCCTGTTGAGAAAGACAGGTTATAATAGGAAGTAGAAGTTATGTAGCTAATATTTACAAAAGCTACCCAAAACAATAAAATGCTCACAGTATATGGTAAAATGTCATCTTTTGAGACTTTATAGTACCTGGTTAGCTGAGCAAGAATACAAAAGATTTGCCTACATTTCCAACGATATTAGGTACCAACCAAAGAGTTATCAATGGTATTTAAGGAGCATCTACCATTCTATATGTGAAATTCATGTTAGTTAGACTGTTCAAAGGAGTAAAAAAGAATTTCCAGTGAGTCAAATTGAAACTGAAGTAAAAAGTGAGAAAAATTTTGGGTCAAAGTTGTTTAACTGAGAATGATAATGCTGGTACTTAATTTTTTTAATGGGCTTCTTAGAGTAAAGAAGATAACTAGCCCATTTAATCTGATTAGAGTGAATATCTGGTTAATAATCTTGTCTGATTATCCTGTAGTTAGTTAAAAATTTAAGAGTTAAAACTCTGACTAGAAACATTGATAAGATTATCTTCTTTTAGTGCATACTATTCATCTAGAAACAAAACTCTTTGTGGAAAACCAAAAATTTTTACTTAAATTTCATGGCAAAAGTGTTTTAACCATGGATCTGTGATTAAATCTAATAATGAGTTCATTCCCACATAGTAGAGGAAGATGGTTCTCCTGGAAACAGAGAACTGACCTCCATCAAGTAGAAGAGGTAATTAAATCCTGACTTCTCACTTCATTTGGAAGTATTTTAATCACAACAGAAACAAACTATTTCCTACATTTATATATCTGAGGAGGGGGAGTATAATCAATAAACTAATTTTGAGAAGAATGGAATTTTAGCAAAGCACATTATCCGCACACTCTACTAGGTTGTCCCTCTCTGTATTCCTTCTAACCAATTTTTGAAAACCCATTCCAGGAATTATCCACTCAGTCGTTTTGGTAAAGAAAATACAGTATGTTAACAAAACAATTCTGTTAAATGCACACAGAGTACTGTCAAGTCAAAATGTTTGGGTTGTTGCTGACTACTTCAAATAATAATTTGGGATTTTAATTTGACAACTATGGACCTTAGTAGATCTGTCTCATGATTTTGATACTTCTTGAAATACAACAGTCTTGAAATGGTGTTTTAGGTGATTTTAAAATATAATAGTAAAGGTAAACATTTATAACATGGGAAATAAACTCATTGGGGCAGGGATGAATGTGAGAAGAATCAGGAAGGAGGAACACACCTTTATCTTTGAAAGAAAAGCCAAACAGCCTTACATTTGGATATTCCTTTAGTGCTCTCTCTTAACAAGACTGTGCATCAGACTAATGAAAGACAAGCTAATTTGTTATATTTCTGCCAAATCTGGCAGGCAATACTCAGAATACTGTTTGTTTTTAACAAATTAATTTCATGAATGTATTTACAAAGGGATGGGCCTGATTCTTTGTAAGTATTACTTAGCACAGTTCCACTGATTGCAAAAGCATATAGTTGATATGAGAGCACGGACCAATGACCAGTGCCACAAAAATGAGGCCATTTTATCCCAATAGGCTTGAGTCCACAACTAGGAAAACCATTATCCTCATTATTCCCCTGAAATGTTTGCACTCAGGGATTTCATAATTTGAAAAACTGAAACTTTCCTGCTATTCTGAGTGCTGATAAAGGTAGTTTTCAAAAGCTCACAAAGAGGAAGGCTAGTGAAGACTGCTGAAATTGGAGAACCTGTATTTTAGGCTTAGCCCAGAACTAGTGCAGATGAGTGGAGGCTGTGCAAATGGTCCAACTGATGCAACAAGTCAACCAGTCTCAAGTTATGGAATCCTGTTTCTGGCCTAGACTACTGTATTTGTAAATGGGATGTGCTGCTGGGCTTCAGTCTTAAGCAGCTGGATGAGATTTGTCTACTGGATTTTATTCTGTGGGAATACAATTTAGTCTTCTCAGATGTTGCTACCTAGACACACCAGGCTTCCAAAGGAGTATTCTTGCTGAGCTGAGAGGAAGAGATAATAGCCAGGTATCAATGATACACACTCATCCCTGTAATGTGACAAAGAATAGATCTTATGTTTTCTGATGCTGCCAGGAATGCTATAGTTACATTGTTTTGGCTTTTTTTTTTTTGTTTGTTTGGTTGGTTTTTGTTGTTTTTTTTTGGTTTTGGGGTTTGTTTTTGGTTTTTTTTTTTTTTTTTTTTTTTTTTTTAAATGAATCTAAGTTTGCTTTTGCTGGTTCAATAGGTGAAAATATTAAACTAAGGCAACATACCTTTACTTCATCAACCCTGAGCCAAGCCCAGAAGGAAAACTATAGCCAGAGGGAGATATTTATCTGTCAGCTTCCCACATCAGCCACTCGCATCTGGTCAGTTCACCCTACCAAACTCCAAAAGAAAGGCTGCAAAACTGTGCAAGGTTCCCACCTGGGAAACTATAGCAGGCTGAGACTGCACTTGCAGTTTTGGCAGTCTGTAAGTAAAACTAATTATATTTTGGAAGGGCAGTATTCTTTGAAGAAGAGTCTAATATCTCTGTAGAATAATTTGGGTTTTTTTTCTGATCTTTTTGGCCTAGAAAGTGAATATAAAGTAAATCTCACCCTTTTCCTGTATAAACTTGGATCATTTTGAATGCATGTTGGGTTCCAGAAATCAGAGAGACGGTGTACAATATATGCATTACTGCATTGCACAGCAGTTCTGAGTGACTCTTCACAGAGGTTAGTTTCACAGTTCTGCTACATTCTTTCCCTAGTTAATGGAAAGAGATGAGCTACCCTAGAGGGGCAATTCAGAACATCTGAGAGTTTATGAATTTTCATCTGAAATAACCTCTTCCTATTAACCTCTTTCTATCTTCCTTTCTAGGAACCTCCTGTTTTGCTGTAGGGAGAATCCATAAAAATATCATTAGTCTTCAGGCCTGTCCCCTTTCTCCTGTTAAAAAAAAAAAAAACAAAACAAAAAACAGCCTTCCTTCCCTCCCTTTTTCCCTCCCTCCCTTCCTCCCTTCCTTTCTTGTCTTGGACTGTCATGTAACTTTGCTCAAACTTGCATACACATCCTATAATTTATTATCCTACAGATAATCAGTGGCAGAATTTGAAACTCTACCAGACATACTGACTTATTTCACTTACTCAACTAAACTTGTATCACACCTTAGCAGACTTAATCTGTCATAATTAAAATCAATCCAGGAATTTTCCTGTGAAATAACTTTTGCTGAAAGATGCTGATTGACTGAAGCCAAAATTTTTATGAAGTTACTCAGTTCTGGGATGAGATAGCTGATAAGAACTATTCCAACTAGAATGGATTATGCCTGCACCAGCCCTGTAGGGACTGCTGCAGCTCAGCACATAGCTATGAAACTGGCTGGACTCTAGCAGCTCCTACATTTAGTCATCTGTTCTGTCTGTTTATCTATCTATCTATCTATCTATCTATCTATCTAATCTATCTAATCCATCTTATTCTATTTTCTACAAATTAAAATTGCTCCACTTTCATGACTGTGTGTTTCATATACACAAAATAAAATGTTTCATTAACTAGTGGCGAAGCCACTCCTTCAGTCTGTGGGATACCCAACTTCAAGTTCTTCTTCTAAATTAGAGAGACCATGACATAATTTATATGAATGGTTTGGTTACTCAGTGGTTTCCCTTCTCACAGAGATGTGAGAAATTTCAGAAACATCTGTTTCAACTATACAGAATAAACCAAATTCCCTTAAGCCACATTTAAACATGACATAGCCTGACTTTCACCAAACAACTTAAAATTGTAAGTTCTGATGTTCCGAAACCTCTACTGCTTTTTCTTTTATGCAAAACAAGGATGAAATGTACTTCCAGTCGTTACTGGCCCTTTTCCCTCAGTAGGTGATGAGAGGCAGGCCTAGAAGGAAAGGGAGATTTGGCCAATTTTTTTCACATTATTCCTATTTCTAATTTGCTATAAGTGAAAATTTTTGCCAACAGGTTCTCAAGGTAATAAGAAACTTTTGTATTACTTTCACTTTAGAACAGAAGCCTTGGGGTGGGGCGGGGTGGGGCAGAAGAAATTTCTTTATGGAGTAATGGTGTCTGCCTTATCAAAGCAATATATTATTGTTGGTAATGACATTCAGTATGATCAGGACATGTTAGAACACAACTGTGTCAAAGCAAGTGATACATCCCTTTTTGGTATAACAATAATGGGTTTTGAAGGATTTTCATGTTTCAGAATTTTCTACTACACAAATATAGTCATCATCATCAATCATGGCTAGGCTTCGCGAACGAAGATTTACAAGGGCTCTACCCACGCTTGCTACAAGCACGCT
>JAWWEE010000040.1:31197448-31236386 GCA_035221455.1 Xenops minutus
TTCTTTTTCTTTTTCTTTTTCTTTTTCTTTTTCTTTTTCTTTTTCTTTTTCTTTTTCTTTTTCTTTTTTTCTTTTTCATGAAAGAATCTGTTGAAGGATTTTATTTTTAAGAAATTGGATAATTCTGTATTTTCATTATTGACTTGGATAATGGAATAGAGAAAATGTTTGTTAAATTTCAAGGAAATGTGAAGCACAACTGGGATGGTTTAGAAGGAAAGGTAAATATTTGAAGTTATTGTGACAAATACAAGAATTTGCCAAAGCATAATACTGACAAGGGAGAGGACAACAGTTCCTCAGAAGAGGATCTGGGAATAATAGACAACTAACTCCAATATGAAGAATTTTCTGAGCAAAAAAAAAAAAAGGTGAATACTGGATTATATAAAGTGGAACATTGCCATGGATGAAGTAACTCTCCCCATTCAACAATGACAAGCTTAATACAAAAATATATGTAATCTTCAGTGCACTGGTTTTTAGGAATAGCTAGATTGAGTGAGCAAAGAAGTTTAGAACCGAATAAAAATTAAGAGAAATGTAGGCAGCGTGGCCCAGGAGAAAATTTTGAAATAGTGAAATAGAGAAGTCATAGAAGACTGCACTACAGAGGAAGAGAGTAAGCTCTTTTCCACTTCTGTTACAAGCAGGAAAAAAAATGATGGGCACATACTGCAAGAAGAGACATTCAGATTAACAGCCTAATGGCAAATTTAGGAAAGCACAGGAGCAGATAGTTGGAGAAGCTTTGGAATCTCTGTCATTGGACATAACTGAACAAATATGTATCAGGAATGACAGAGATGCACTCAATTTTTGCCCAGGTGAAGAGAATGGACTCCAAGACCATGTCATTCCATCTCTGTTTTTCTGTATTTGGGAGTGTATATTCTGAATGCCACAAAACACACATAAACTTTATTTTTGATTTATTAAAAACTATTCAAGAGAAGAGTTTCTGGAAATACACCAAATATATGGATTACACTTCTGGTTCCATTGTTGTTTATATTGATTAATTAGATCTATTGTTTGCCCAGTTTTGTAATCCAGTAGCTTCTTAAAGCATAGAGTAAAAAGAACTTTTTGACTTCCACACTCTACTTGTAGTGTTTTAATAGGCTGGGAACACTTGTAAGAAAAAAAATCAAGATATAGCACCAATGCATTTCAGAAATATTAAAAATTTCATCTGCTCTTGTTTAATTAGCAGCATTGCAAAGCTGTAGAGAATAACTTGGCACTGACCATTAAAACTGTCTAATATGTTGATTTATATTCAAGTGAAAAAATATCCAGCTGGTTACAGCTGGGTACAGAAATATGGAAAAAAATTATAGCTCATAAAATGATTAGATAATTGTCACAAATTTCCTTGATAGTTTTGTGTTGCTGCATGAGAATAGCATGTTAAAATAGGTGAAGGTATTCTCTAAAAATTTCTCCTCACAACGCATATGTGTATGATTTGAAAGCGTTTTATGATTGCCACACAGTACTCCCTGTAACAGTGTTTAAATGTGCAATGTGAAAAGTTCTATTTCAGAGTGGAAGAGTAATCCTTTGGGCAAAGTCTTTGGAATTGATTCACTTGGAAATTTAGGCATTTAATGCTTCCCTTCAGTTTTCAGTCCAGAGGGATGTATGTTTTCATAATTTTGTGTTGTACCTGTCAGACATACAGGAATGTCTCAAGTTTCTTGGGTCATCTCAAATGGCATTGCACACCTACATTTAGGAATAGGTAGCCTGAATCCTTTGTGCCCAATGCTTTCTTATTAAAGTTATCTTTAAAAAGTGTCTCCAGCTCTATTTAAAGAGTAATTTTTCTCTTCTACTATTCTGAGCTGTAGGTTATATTGAATGGTATGGATCTGTTGGACAAGGACCTGTTAACTGTCAGCACAACCTATTTGCAGGGCATTTATTCCCATTGTTTCCTGTATCCTAAGTTGTTTCAAAAATAATTGGCCAAATAAAATTATGTCTTTTGCAGAATTCAATATATATTAATGCAAAGGGCAGACTGAACCATCGTAATCACCTGGTCATTTGAGAATCTAAATAAAGTATCTTCTTACCATGAAAGATTCTGTTATGGGAGTTTGTGGATGGCATTTTTAAGCTTCTTAGATGTTTCTTTTGAGCTTTGGTCTTGCCCTCAGTTTAAGACAAATTGCCAAATATTTATATAATTCAAACTACCAGTTCAAACTACTAGAATCTCTTGGATTCACATATTTAGTGCAAATTTCAAAACCCACCTGTTTGGAATAGATCTGGTACTATCACATGGGAAATCACAAATGCTATCTTGCTCATAGGAAATTAAAATTCTTAGGAATCTGAAAAACTGTGCTAAAAAGGGAAGAGGTTAAAATTACTCTCAGATCAGATATATCAGCTGTAGGAATGAAATAAATTAATACTCTATAAGGAAATCTGTAATGTCCTTGCAGACAAGAAAGAGGTTTATTAACAGGTATATTTAAATTTAGAGAATATAACTGTATAGGAGCTAATAGAATTTTCAGATTTAAATGTGATATTTTTTTTTTTAATTTTTTTTTTTTTGTGAAAAACATTTTCTTGAACTTCAACTGAAGCAGGATTTTCCTGTAAACGGAGTTAATGCCCGCAACTCCTTCAATGGTTTAACAAACTGTGACAAGTCTTCAGCACATACAGTGTTTTAATTAGACATCACAGTAGCAGGAAAATTGATCTCCTCTTGCTGACAAGTGCCAGTTAGTTTAAGGTGAAGTCCCAGAATGATTTCAGCTGAAGGGGAGTAGTATTAGAACGTCAGCTCAGCTCTGGTTATGAACTGCTTGTGTTATTACCGAAGCTAATAAGTTTCCTTTCTCAAGCATGTACTTATGCAGCTGGATGGGTGAATGTCAGTACCCACATACCAAGATCTTGCTTAGTAGAACAGAATACTAAATACATGTATGGCCTGCTACTTTCTAGGTCAAACTAACAGTCTTTGAGCTATATGTGAATTTGATCCTGCAGGTGCTGAATTGCTCCTCTGCTGTCATGACAAGCAGGGGATAAAACAGCTCTCAACCCCACCTTTTGTATGCCCTCAATGCATAATAGGATTAAGCATTTAAAAGCCTGAAACTGCAACTTCCTCATATAGTGTTTTGTAAATGGTAGTGCTACTGAAGCTAAAACAAGGGTTGGTATAGAGAAATTTAAATAAGTCTGACAGCTACAGTGGTGCCACAGACACTGAACAGGCAGTGGCTTATCACAAGCTGCTGCAGTTCGGGCTTGGTATTTATCTGTGCTGGTGGAAAAGACAAAACCAGCAGTCACTTTGCTCTCCCTCACTTCTGTTCTTTTGCAGGATATAGCAAATCCCACCAACACAATCCATATTAAAGAAGAATAATATCCTTTTGTGGCTTTAGATCCGCTTTCCACTACTGGATTGTATTTTTTTCCTTTATCATTTAAAGGGCAAAAGGCCTTGTCACAAATGTGTTTGCTGTTATATATGAATTTTGTAATACTACTATATGCCTTTTTCACAATACTCCAGTGGATAAAGTACCCTGAAAGTGGAAGTATGCTTTCATTTTCCTCATCTCTGTGTAAACATTCAAGCCTCTCCCTTCCCAAAAGTATTTCCTTGTCACCAGCTTACAAAATAAAATACTTTTGCAGGGCTCCAGAGGCTGTATTATTGATCTGCAAATGTGTGCAAAGCCATTTTAAGTTGAAATGTTCACTTGCAACTGTCATAGAAACCAGGTAGGGGACATGTACTGGTGTACACCTGTGGTTCCTGTATAATATGTTATCAAAATATGGCTAAGGTGCACTTGATGTCAGGAAGCTAAAAATTACTACTGGGGCACCATTTTTAAGTCAACATAAAAAAAATGAACATTTTAATAGAACAAAGAAACAGTATGATATTTGACTGTGAGAGAGAAATTAGTTTCTAAAATTGTTATGTCTTATTTATATTTTTCTTTGTGATTTAGACCCTATTGGGGCCAAGCACTGTGACACTCTGAATTTCAAAACTAAGAGTTCTGAATATGGCTGCTAGTAAGTAAAGGCATCTAAAAATTACCAATTGCAAGAAAATAAAGCATATTTTATATGTATTGCTACTCACCAAAAATAAGAAAGAAAAGTAATATAGTTCTATATGGTAATGTAACTCTGAAATGTATCTTCTTTCAGCATAACTACTTGGCTTCTCATGGTAAAACACATACTTAAGAAAAATAAAATCAAAATAATGAACTTTTTATTATGTGATAACTTTTTCTAGATAATAGTGGGATATAATTTTTTAGACTAGATAACAGCATGAACAGATTCTGCATGTCTTAAAGGTGGTCTCTTTGTTGGGATTTTATTTAAGAGAAGAATGCTATCATATCATAAGCACTTTGAAGTCCCATCACATTTCAATAAATACCTCTATTTATTAACAAATTTTTTATGCTTGCTTATATTAAGTTTTGAAAAACTGCAGAAAGCTTAACATGGAAATTAAATATTTATTTTTTCTAAATAAAATATTCCAACTTAATTCTACAAGGTTTTATCTTTCAAAAGAATTTTTTTTGTACGTATGCTGAAGTAAATGGATTTTTTATACTGAGTCTTCCTCAACTTTTAGCACGTTTTGCAAAGCATTCATATTGTTGACTTCAGCAAGCAGCTGGGGTTAAAGGCTGAAGAGATAATCAGCTTGATAATCAGCAACTTTAAAAACAGGTCACCAAAAATATATAGATTTTCATGTGATGAGAATAGCAGGAAAACTCCCCAACCACTTTTGTTAAAAAAGTGAGATTATTCCTCATGTTCCTCCTCTTACTCAGTTAAAAATAGTTCATTACAGCATTACAAAGAAGGCCTAGATACTGAAATAGTCTATTGAGTCTGGCTTATATGGAATTAATTTTCCCCACAGCAGCCCTCACAGTCTACTGGTAGATAGAAAAGTGTTAATAACACACCAGTGCTTTGGCTACAGCTCAGCAATCCTGGCACAGCATCAGTGCTGTCTCTCCAACATTGAACCATCACCAGTAGACTGGATATGGGCACGACGCTGGGGGGAAAAACAGCCAGAACAGCTGACCCAAACTGACTGAAGGGATATTCCATACCATATGGTGCATGCTCAGCCATAAAAGCTAAGAGAAAATGTGTGTGTGTGACAGTGGGGGAGGGGGAATGGGCTGGGGCATGATGCTTGTCTTCCAGAGCAACTACTAGCCATATTGAAACCCTGCTTCCTGGGAAGTGGCTGTACATCACCTTCTGATGGCAAGTAGAGATTCAATCTTTTGTTTTCCTTTGCTTCCATGTGCAGCCTTTGATTTTGCTTTATTAAACTCCCTTTATCTTAACCCGTGAGTTTCTTTCCATCTTTTTCCCCTTCCAGTCCTGTTAAGGAGGGGAGTGATAGAATGGCTTGGTGGGCACCTGTCATCCAGCCAAGGTCAACCCATCATAGATAGAAGGATAGAATTGCCTCTACATAGTTTAATGAAGGAGAAAGCACTGTTTCATATCTTAATCTGCAGAAATGCCTCTTTAGTTTGAGGTAAAAAAAAATTCTGTTTTTGGTCTGAACGTTCCTGGCTTACACCTCAAAGGCTATTTGGAGCAGGTATTTTCTTCAGTCATATAGAGAGCAACACAACAGCTCTTTCATGCTGTGGCCCAAACATATCCTTTGTGATGTTTCATATTCTAGCTCAATGTTGAGCTGAAGATTTAGTTACAGAAAATACTGGGAAGGTTACTACTGTGGCATTATTCAAGTCACTCCAAAATATTATTTTTATGATCCTCACTGTTCTATGAAAGCAGGTAAACATGAAAAAATTCTGATAGCAATACTTCAAAACATGGACTGCTCAGGTACTGTGGGTCCAGCCCCAACAGATAATGTGCTTTTCTGGGTGAATTAGAACATGTGTACTTAAAACTATGTCTGGAAACAATAGTGAGAGAATATTTTCCAAAGCATCTTCATGCTTCTGTATAAATTTTGGTTAGAACTGACAGTAATACAAGCAAAATATACACATTCAAAATGTATGTTGAAAGGTCCTTTGAAAGATATTTATAGGTCATTTGAATTCAAGGTAAAATTAGGTCTGGCCTTTTAAAATTCCTAACAGAAGATGCATTCTCAGTAGAGAATGTTTCAGAACAGATGTGCTTTTGTCTAGGTGAAGATTCCTTTTTATCCTGAAATGGTCATCCATCCTTAAAATATCCCAAAGAAATTTACATAATTCTCTAAATTCTCTTCTTGGCTATAAGCCATCCATAAAGACACTGCATATATGCCTGTGTTAAGATTTTATTTCAGTCTAAGAAAAAAATCTATTTTTCAAATGGAAAGAAAGCATCAGCAGACAAACACTGGTTTTAGAAATTTTTTTGTGACTTGCTTTCTCTTTCAAATCTGTCTTATATTTGTTTTGTGGGTGAGTTTTACAGATTTTTTTTTTTAACTTTTTAATGATTTGTTTGGGATTATTTTATTTAAGGGACAATTTTAATTGAAGACAGAACAGTACTTGTCACAGAACCTTTATTTATTAGGTGTGCTATGCCTGGCTGTTAGAAATCAAAAACTTTCACTATTTTAAAATATCTCTCTTTTTTTTTTCCCATTAGAAGTCCTGAAAAGAAGATATTTTGTCACTAACTCTTCCTAACGAAGAATATTTTGTGATTATTTGCATTATTTATACGCAAGCACAAACATTTTACAGGCTATTTTTGAAGTTCATTGTTTTCCTCTGACAGTCAACCTGGTATGTATATTGAGTTCCCTGGTTACCCTAAAGCTGCCACAGAGGAAAGTATTTTCAAAGATGATAGAACTAATCCGTTTTCAATGCAGAGTAAAACAAACATACAGAATAGTTCTTACTATTACTGCTTTTTGGGTTTTTTTTTTATGGTTGAGTCTGTGCCGCCTCATTAGTAACCTGTTGTCCCCCACTAGGCACTTTCAAACAAAACACCAAAGGGATTGGTGGTTAGACTTATAAAACAAGTTTCTTACAAGAAGAAAGGTCTTAATGTAATATGCTTTTAATTTAATCTACAAAAAATTCCTTTTAAAATTATCTGTTCAGAGGCTCTAAACAGTAGAGGACTTGCTGTTGATCATCTCCAGTGAGATGATCTGTCTGAAGAGTGCTGATTAAGATTCTTATAAAGAGCTCAACTTGTTTCAATGAGAATCGTGATTGCTTTTTGATATGGCAGCTGCTGTGAGTATTTACACTTCTTCCCACTTCAGCTGTATGTTGCTGGAGGTATTACAGTTCCACCCAGGCATGACTTAAATGATCTGAAGCCATTTATCACAGGTCCTGGAAAAATTAGGAGCCTTAATGTAGAGGCATTTGAGTGAATATTTTTCTGTGAATAAGTTATTCAGAAAATGTAACCTCTTTTTTGCTTACCTTCTCTATGAACAATGATTTTAGGAATATATTTGTTTTCTGTCACTGCTCAAATAATTTTTTTGTCAAAAGGTTCTGTCCTATACTTTTCCTCTCCATCATATGAAGCTGGTATTCATTGGTTTAAATAAGTTACTTTTGCTTTATGCTTTAGTATATCAGTTCCCAAGAGATTTAGTGTGCCTATGAGTAAACTACTTACTGAATGCAGAAATAGATGCTTAAAAAATGAGTCTTCCAGAAAGTCACATTTAAATCTCATGTAGGCCTGGAAGACATCCAATATACTTACCAATTTACATGGACGATTACTCCTTATTCAATAGTTTAGGCTATACTGATAGATATGGTTGATAGTGAGAACAACTGTGACCACCATAAGCAATGGCGCACAATGGGTTAAATTAATAACTCAATGTGACTTATTTTGGCACAAGGGTGGTGCATTGACAAAGGGATTATATCAAAGGATGGGAAAGTGGTGTGGTGCTAAATGAGGGAAGTATTGGACAAAATGGAATCAGAGCATAGTGTAAATGGTATGGAATAAGGGGTGAAGAATGAACTGATTTGGGCTGGGATAGAGTTAATTTTCTCCATAGTAGCTAGCACAGGGATATATTTTGGATTTGTGATGAAAACAGTTAATACAGAGATGCTTTTGTTACTGCTAAGCAGTGCTTACACAGTCAAAGCCTTTTCTTCTTTCCCCATTCCACCAGTGAAGTGGCTGAAGGTGCACAAGAAGCTGGGAGGCAACACAGCTGTGACAGTTGACCCCAACTGATCCAAGTGATATTCCAGACCATATGGTGTCATGCTCAGCATACAAAGCTGGGGAAGAAGGAAAAAGTGGCGTACGTTTAGAGTGATGGTGTTTGTCTTCTCAAATCACCATTATGTGTGATGCAGCACTGCCCATGGGAAGTGGTGAATGAATTCCTTGTTTAGCTTTGCTTATATGTGCAGCTTTTGATTTACCTATTACACTGCCTTTACCTCAGCCCATTTTTTTTTTTTTGTGTGTCTTTTACTCTTACACTTCTCTTACCTGTCTCACTGAGGCTAAGTAATCAAGTGGCTGGGTTGCCAGATGGGGTTAAACCATGACAATAGCAAAGAACTGAAACAGGAAGAGGAAAGAAAGAAACCAGATAAACTCCAGTTTTAAGAATCTAATTTCTGGTTGAAACGATGTCCAACAGTACAAATCTCGGGCTTCTCATGCAAGATGTCTGTAAATTAGTGATTTATGCATTTGGTCCATAGACAGGAAGGTGATTTAAGGAGGCAGAAATCAAACCATGTCTTGGGAAGGTGGTAGTATATTGCAGTGGGAACATATTGCTCTGGGAGATGGTTACATCCCCCAGGCTTTCCCAGCAAAAGCAGAGGGAAAATAAAGGCATGATGCTTCCTTTTACCCAAAAGTCAGTGTCTAGATCACTGATGCAGAATATTAGAGTATAAATCTTTCTTCCACCTCTGGTGATCCAAACTTATAAATAATTGGTTGAGCAATGGTATTTGTGATACAACCCTCTTGACAATCTTCATGAATTTTTTGTTTTCCTCCTCTATAACAGCCTAATTACATCTCTCCTGAGCATCAGCACACCATTTTTAAAGTGGTTTCTGGAACACTTTTCATTTAGGATTCTCCTTCTGGGAATGTTGCATTAGTTTCCTGTGAATGATCTTGCTAAAAGAAAAATCACTGACCTGACTATACATGAAAAAATCCTTTGTAAAGAGACCATCCTTAAACTACTGCCAAACTTCAGGTTTCTCCAGAGGACTATGATGTCAGAATGGACAAAGAACACTGCTTTCATACTGCCAAAATAGCACAGTTGCAAATTGCTGCCACTGTATGTGACACTGTGGATGCCAAAAGCAACACCTCAGAAGGTAAAATGGTGAGATATTGTTTGGATAATGCAGCAGTGCATTCTAAGATTGACATTCACAATTAATTCTTCACCAGTGGTTGTCTAGACAAGTGCCATCATATTTTATTTAACTCATCCAACACCACTGTTCTTTCTGAGAAGCTCCTTATTTCATGCTTCACAGTTAGGCCCATTCTTTGTACTGTTCAACATAAGCAGCAGGAATCTGACCCCCACTGAGACTCCTGTTTCACCTAGCATGTATTACTGAGAATGCAACATGATCTGGCCTACGTATTTTAAAGATTTTCTTGCACACTGATGTTTCATATTCATATTCTTTTGACCTTTTAGGATTAGCATTGCCTTTGAAGGAAGAGAGGAGAGAACCTAGTACATTTTCATAAAATTTCACAGTCACTGATGGTTTTTTTATAACCATATTCTCAAGTTTTACAACTCCCCCTTCTAAGAGTTTCCCTTCTCTGCCTTTATTTCGAAGTGGTAAACATGCTTTCTCTTTGTTCTTCTCTGCTTCCCACTTACACAAGAGTAATCCTTTTTCTTGTCCACAGTCACATATGTTAAAACTAACACAGGTACAGTGCATTGACTGCTTATATATCACCTTGGCTGATCTTGAGTTCTTATGCTCTCTTCTTCATTGCTTAATACTGCTAACTGTTCAAAGTACTGTAGAGTGCAAAACTTGTCTTAAACAAGGACCCAAGTATGTTATTTGCCATTACCTGAAAGAGAAAAACTGGTAGAAGAGATATTATAAGGAAATTAATCACGTATGTAATAAATTCTTTTTTAACTTCTGAGAAGTCAGCAACAGAATTGATGAGTCATATTATATCAAGATGAAATATAGACCAAAGGTATTTTGTGAATTATTATAGTGAAAGATGCAAAATGTAAGAGAGAAAAGAAAAGCATTAGGAAGACTGACTAGTAGAGGTTCTCATTTCATTGGCATTTCTGGTACTATCTCCTGATCATTGTAACTTTACATGGCAGAGATGGAGGATTTCCTTTAAACTCTATTGAATCTTGTACCTCAAAATGTGTGCGTGGATGGGTGTCTGTGTGTGCACACATATGTATGGCTGCATCTATGGAAGTTCAAGTTTATATCAGACAGGTTACAATTTTTGGCCCTATTTTTACTTTAAACTTTTCTGATACATAGATCATAGTTTGGATTTTCAGAAATAATTACACAGGACCTACCCTAGGTATGATCATGTATTAAAACTTAAATGAGGGATTAACATGCAGCCACCTTGAAAGAAAGTTTCCATTAAGACTTAAAGCATTTAAAGCCAGAAGGATTATTCTATTATCAAACATGACCTGTGATTACCATGGGACATAGAAATTGACTTTTAATTTCTCATTCACTGTACAGAGATTGATTCCTAACTGATTCCATAAGATTTGGATTTTCTAATACATTTTTCATGGTTTCTTTCATACTTTTTATATTCATTCCCTAAAAATTACTTCAAAATTACAAAAAAAAATGTCCGCCCTTGATACGATGTCTACCAAGAGTCTTGACAACTCTTATCTTGGTAGAAAACTGTCAGAAAAACAAGGTCTCTTACTTATGAGGATTCTTATTTCCTGAATGCAAGCAACAGTTTTATTGAACTTCAGTCTAAACCAAAAGTGAAAAAATCTGGAAATACAGTGTTACCTAACTGCAGTGTACTGCTGCTCAGCAAATGTAATCTTTTGTACTTCTGTAGTCTGTAGCTTTGGGAGACTCCTGACATGAGCTCATCCAGGGCTGAGGAGCCAGGATTGAAGTGGCTTGCCTGTAAAAACTGTGAGGTTCAAGGACTAAAAGCTCCAGGTCCCAGCCATGCTTCCAGTACTATAGGAGTCCACAAGGGAGGAATATGGAAGAAATTACCTCATTTCAGTGACAAACGCTTCCATCTCAATGCTTGATTTCTTGGTAAATTTTCTAAATGATCCTTAGCCACTTACACAGCATGCTAACAAATGCTGCTTTACCATTTCCTTTTCAGTTTTCTGTAGTCATCTATCCAACTTTTCTTAACTAATTTTGTTTTCAAGATCTTAAAGGCAGTCACTCTTATTGTCTTGTTACACTGCTTTGAACACAGAATAGGTACCCACCATTTGTAGATGATGCTTTAACAGTCTTTCAACTCTGCACTGGTAATTTAAATAGGAAAAAAGTCATATACCAAATGAGAGTATTCCTACTAAAAAAAAAAAAAAGGCAAAAAGTCTGACTTGCCCTTTAATATATTCTAACTATAAAAATTTCCACAGATCTATCTAGTCATGTATATTTATTGCAACAAGAGGAGATAAAAAATATTACTTCATTCCCCACTTTCCTATTACATGGTCTGATGAAAAAAGCAGTGGGCAGTTGTCTTCCAGAGACAAAGTTACCATCTTGTCACTATCACACATGAAAAATATTATCTGTCACAGGGAAATTAATCTACCATTGTTTTCTTTTCCACTTACCTTTTAGCGGTCGATGAAGTTAAACTCCAAGGGGAACCTCATACTTATATGAATAACTTTGCTTGCTACTCATGACAGTTTTGCAGAGCTACAGTAGCTCTGAATAAATGGATGGACGCTCTTTTAGCTCATGCATTTTCAATGGAATTGGAAAGTAATTTCTGCTTATGAAGCTACCTGCAGGTACACTGACATGAAGTTATGCTATTAGTTACACATGACTACTCACAGAAGGATTGGTTTCACCTTTTTCTTCTGGCCCACAAGTGATCAGTAATTGAGAGATGGTTATCTATTGGCCTGGAAGGCAAAATACATCATTTTTACACTATTTCTTTTTAAATGTTAGGTGAAGATTTGATATAAAAGAGTTTTGTTAAAGAATTTTGACTCTTTTTTTTTACTTCATATATTGTTTCATGGATGCAGGAAAGTTATCCATCAGAAACAAACTTTAAAAGGAAAAATTTCCTCTTTTCTACAATGTATGAACTGACAAAACCAGCACTGAGATACAAGCCTCTTTCAAGTGGACTTTGTAGTTAAAACGATGCTAATCTTATGACTATAGGTTCCCTGTTAGGTATACTTTATCTTTGGTTTCAATGTTAGAAACTACATGCAGCTACCAAGTAGGTGACATGAAATATACCCACAGTAATTGTGAAATAATCAGTGTTTGACAAAACTAGGCAGTTAGTACACCTAATTTCTATTGGAATATTTGTCTCTATTTTTCCTATTTAATTACTTGTGAAACTGGGTAATTTCTAGCAATACTGTTATGACTAATGTGCAGAGTTGTCAGAGGAAAACAGAGGAAAACAGCTCTACTGATCGGTGGTGAAACACTGACACTGCTTCAAAATACCATTGAGATGGTATAGAGTGAGGAAAAGAAATCTGATTCTAATTAAATTTAAGGGTGTAAATAGGTTTTATAAAAGGTAACGCTGTTCTTTGAGATGCGTTGAGGTTCTTTCACTCCACACAAATTACTGTGAAAGATAACTGAACAGCAACTGTATATACATACAACAGTGAAAGTGGAAGATAATTCTGCTCTACTTCTAGGTCACTGCATCAGTTCTACTTTGGTGCGTCCTGAATTTCAGCTGTCCCAAACTGCTTGTGTTCAGAAATTCATTTCACAGAGCCAATGAAAATGTGAACTAACGTGTGATGATGATGACAGTTTCTGGGTCAAAAGATTCCTACAAGTAGGCCCCAGCTTTGTGCTATCATAACTCTATTCGGTACCCACATCCCAGATGCAAGTGGTGAAGATGAAAAAATTAAAAGGCTAAACTGTGATGCTTACATTGTAATGACTCTCCAAGTGAAATACTGCTTTATAAACATGTTAGTGTTTCTGATTGTCAGTGAATCTAAATGAAATCCAAACAATTTATTTCAAACCTGTGTTACCATAAAACTTTTTTTTTTTTTTTTTTTTTTTTACCTGCACACATGGGTTTAGTCAAAGTGGAGATGCAAACTGAAGACATTGAAAGAAAGGCTGATAAACACAGCAAATTCCAATTTTTTGCAAAAACATCTTGGTGGTGCACAGATTCTAAGCCACTCTGATCTTCAGATTAAAGAAATGTCTCAGGAAAATATACCAATTCTTGCTAGGAATTATGAACATATCATCTCACTTTCCTCAAAGACAGTTGACGAAGTTAATTAAGTGATAGTAATATTGGGGTTTTGGGGTATATCAGGAAATTCCACCTCTGTTCCACAGACATGTGGAGGTCAGAGCCGGCTCCTCTTCAGGAAAGCTGGCTTAAGAATTGTAGATACTGTTCTGGCTTCTTACACTATGTACTTTTTATCTCTTTTGTATAATTATATTTATTTCTTCTAAAGCTGAGTGATAGGCACACAAATTTATTCTATGTACCACACAAATTAAGCCTACATCTCTGTCATTTATTCTGCCAAATACCAATTTGAACTTTCTAACATGTGACTGCACAGGCAAATATCAATAATGGGCATATCATGTTCATTACTGTGTGCCTCAATCAGACACAGTTTATTATTTGAAACAATTAAATTGAGTTCACATTATTGTCTGGAGTTAGAAACATCCACCTACAGTTTTTTAAAAAGGGAGCAGCTAACTCCCACACTTTAATTATGTAAATTATGTAAATATGTAATTTTTTCTGTCTTCATGGATTTTTCTCATGTGGAAGAGCTTAATGATATAAGATGGACATTTATAGTAGCATGGGCATAGTATGATAATGAAATCATAGTAATTTGCAAAACATTAAATAGATTTACAAATATCAATGAGGCGAAATTTATCTTTTCTAAAACTGAATCAGAACTTTTACCTTCTCAGGTCTAGTATCAGGTAAAATTTACACAAAATAAGTAGCTTTGTCCAAATTCTAAATTATGTTCTTATTCATCATAACTTATTCTGTGGTAAGAACAGCTCTCTCATTTCACTGAGATGACAGTCTACAGACAGAAGAAAGGCACCTGTACTCACATCTACATATCTTCTTAATTTCAGGACATTCATAACACTGATTCATTTATTCTTCCCCCAAGATCTTCAGAAATTTTAAAATATCTGTGTGCTTGGAGAAAGAATTGTTGCCACTGAATTACAGGTTGCATGTTACTAAATTTTAAGTTGTATGTTAAGAGCTGGCTGGCTTACACTGACTAGTTAAACATTTCATGGCAATGATGTTCATGCTTCTGATGGGAAAGCTGTACAAGGGATAAAAAAATTCTATTAGACACTTGGAAATAAAACTTTTATTAATAGCTGACTGGGACATATCTATTTATTTGTCAGAGTGAAAGAAACAAAATCATCTGAGAAGCTGAAAAGATATGTTTCCAAGAAAAAAAGAGGTAATGTGAAAACCTACTTATTTTCCAAGCATTTTTTGTGGTATTGCTGTTTTTATTTCACTTATTAAATTCCTTTAATTCACCTAGACGAAGAGAGAGTCTTGTATTTCAAAGACTTCATCAGTGGTACCTAACCCGATTTGACTTACAAGAATTTCCAGGAATTGAAAACACCTCTCATAGACATTTGTCAATTGTTTCCTGTGCAAAACTTTACTTGATAACTGAATACTCATTTTATGCAACCATTCTCTAGAGCTGAGAGAAGAATTCCTGTAGGATTCTTATAATGATAAAATAAACTACAAACTATGAAAAACAGCATTGCATGACATAAAGGCCTAAAGACAAAACCCCATAAACATCATCCTTAATATCTTTAATATAGATGACAAATTTGCAAATGTCAGTAAATAATGATACTTATTTGCTCGGTATTACTATACGTATTTAATTGTTCTTCTAAAGAAAATATTTAGATTCTAATTCTGAATTATTTCCATAATGTTTTGGGTTTTTCCAAATCTAAAAATGTTACCTCTAAAAGCCCAAAAGGATTCATACTGCCAATGTTCAGCTGATATTAAGCTACACAGTACTTAGAGTCAGTGGGTATTTGCATTTTGACAGTAAAATGTCCTTAGGGAGGTAAACCTGTGTTTCCAAATATGCACATCCATGCTCCCTAAATTTGATACTTATTAGTAAGAAAGGCCTTGGGCATTGTGCATAAGTATATGTGCATAAAAATCTACTATGCTTATGATGAGAGTCCTATTATGCTTGCAAGGCAAAAATTTGCATTTTTCAAGCAAGCTGCCCATGCAAGGGCCAATTATGCAGCACAGTGGATTAAATCCTTCAGGCCCGTGTCCTTTTTTAAATGGGGAGCCTAGTCCTAAGCTTGTGAGCAATATTGTCACAAGTGCAGTGTACCCAGGCATCTTTCTCTCACTGACTTGTTGTTAAGAGTTTTAATGTAAAAATTTTAAAGAAAATGTTTAGCTTAAGTGTGGGCAAGAGATGCAGGTAGAATGAGATGTATTCTTGTTGCGTTGCTTCAGAATGGCTAATAAAGCATTGACTGAAAGACAGAAACACTGGTGAAAAAACACTGCTTCAAATGCTCTCAAAAGCAGAAAAGATTTTTATTTGAGATATTCTGGTTACAGCTAAATATTCTGATTGTATTTTTTGAGAAATATCCAGTGGACATCCACTGGAGCAGCAACTCTGTGCAGCTAGAGGCTCCACCCCAGCTGCATCTACATTACCAAGATGGCTAAACTCTTCTTTGCAGTTCTTTTGATGTCTAACACAGTGATCTCTTCTGGCTCCCTGACTGAGATGCTAAGAAAAACCAGTGACTACCATTTCACAACTTTTTGCTAATCCAGCCTATGGTGCTAAATTCTGCAGAATGAATTTTTCATTGATATTACTGCAAGTCAATAAAAAGACTGAAGGATATTCTATCTCTAGAACACAGAAACAGATTTGAATCTTTCTCTGTTTCTACTATGTTTTATATTCTCTTGAGAAAATCAGTCCACTAAACTAGGAAAATTCACAACTAAGATTAAATAGTGAATATCCTTGAGAGTATATATTTTGCTTTACCTTTGGAATGCTCTAGGGTGATTTATTTAGTACAAGTTACAATGTGAATCTTGCTTAAACACACTTTTCAAACCTCATTCTCCATAACTTGAACCAAATCGGTGATCTTTGTTATGAAACAAAGAGCTAATATTAGCATCCCTTTGCAAAGTTGCATACCACTGAGACTTCATTATCGTGACAAAAACATTACAAAAGTGAACATAAATAACGCAAAAAACTTTGGTCAAAATCTGATCTAATTTCACCAAAGGATTCTTTACAGCACAGTCTTCTAAAAGTCATCATCACAAACTACCATTCAATGCAAAGCTATCACCACCTGGTCCCTAAATTAGTATCTTATAAAGAAATATAATAAAAAATGCACACTAATCTCCCCCCTTGCAAAAAACCCAACCAAACCTCAAGCAAAACACAGAGAATAAATTTTATGATGGAGAAATCCCATTTTTTTATTCACTTGTGAGCTCATAAGACTCATTCATGCACAAAAAAATCAACCAATAAGCCAATGTTATAGACAATTTAAAATTGTGATCTCTGTGTAGTTTTGGATTTAATTGTGTTCACAGTTGCATTAACAGTTAAAAGTAATTAACAGGCATTTGCAAAAAAACTCCACAGAATACTTAAAAACCAGGCTTAAGATTGTTTTCAGTTTAGAAATTACAGGATAAAAAGATCCTATAGCACAGTAAGATTGAAGACTGAATTTTCATAACCTCACATTTTCTGTAAATGAAGGTGATGTTACTAATGAGCCAAGAAAGAAGCTCAAAAACAAGCTTCGTAGTATCTACAGATTAATATAAGAAGAGTTTAGAGAAGTGAAAGAAAATTTTATTCCTGAAATCTTCATCTCTTTTATAAGTTGTCAGAGAGACACTCAAACTCCACAGGAAATTCAGCTTAATTTTGTTTTTCAGAGACATGGGTTATACAGTTGTACCCTCCATATATATTCACCTATTTGTCTATTAATCCTTCTAATAAATGTAATGACTCAAAATATGTTCAAGTGAAAAACAGAGTTATAGCAATTTTTTCACTACATCTTGATTTATCTCACCTCTGGATCTGATGATAAAATTTAGCTTTTTAATACTAGATATGAAAGTGAGTTAAAAAGGAGATTGGTATTGTTTCTATAGAATCATAGATCACAGCTTGAAAGGTCATATAGCTGAGTCTGCAGAAACACAGCAGAATTAGCTATAAGTAACATACCCAAGGCGCATACACGTCTAACCTGTTCTAAAAAATCTTCAGTGATGGAGAGTCCGTACCTTCCCAGACAACCTACTCAATTGCAGATCTGTCGTCAAAGCTGTCATTCTTTTTAAATGCTTCCCACAGTCATCTTTGATGAAATCCAAGTCCACTACTTCTTACTTTGTCCCTAGTGGGGAAAAAAAAAAAAAAAAAAAGTTTTTTATTCCCTTTCTCTTGCAGTTCCTCTTTACACATTAGAAGACTTATCATATTTTACTTCAGTCTTTTTCTGTCTAGACTAAGTAACTTCAATTTGTCCAATGATTCTTATTGATTATCTCTGTTACTCGCCTGTAGACTGTCTCCAAATGGAAAATATCTCTCTTTAATCACAATTTCTTAAACTGGATCTTCCAGATAATGTCCTAATGCTAATGTGTGGAATGAACAGAATACCTACTATGTTTAACAGACATTTCTTCTATTTATACATGAGGAATATTTACGTAGAATAAGTCACTTCATTAATTAATCATATATGACCTTTTGCTAATCTGCTTTAAGGCAGTGATGGAAGGGAGAAATCTGTTGAAGTGGAGATCTGATCCTGTCTGCCACTATGTGCATTAGGTTTAAGTGCAGGTCATCCCTCTTTGTTTCCCCTTATTGGGGGAAAAAAAAGGCTAATATTTTCCTTTGATGTGACATAAACCTGAGAAATATTCAATGTCCACATAATATCTATTAAATACTTTTTAATATGCTAAGATCAAATAAATTCAAGTAATTAAGACTCAAAATTTTGTCAAAATAACTATAAAGATAACCCAAAGGGGGTAGCTAGGACTCAAAAACAAGTGATTAGGTTCAGCAAACTCAATTCAAAATTACAGCAATTCTGTCTCAACTGATAATTTTGCACGTGTTCGTATTTATCTACCTGTAAATCTTAGCTACACCTACAAGTAAATACCTATAGTTAAATGAGACTGGCCCACCTCACCACCAGTGAATAGAAGAGTTTCTCTTCACTCGCTTCACAGCTGATGAAGGGCAAGTTGGTTGACCATTGCCAAGTCCTCTAATTTGTCCAGGTCTCTACAGGGCCTCCCTGCATTCAAAGGAGTCAACAGCTCCTCTGAGTTTTCTGTCATCTGTAAACCTGCTTAGTATTCTCTCCAGTCCTGTGTCCAAGTCATTTATGAAGGTGTTGAAGAGCATGGGGCCCAAGATGGAGCCCTGTGAAACCCCACTAGTGACAGGTCACCAGTCTGATATCGCCCCATTCACTGTTACCCTCTGTGCTTGACCTGTGAGCCAATTGCTCACCCTCCACATGATGTGTTTATCCAGCTGGACATATTGTCCAGGAGGATCCTGGGACACACAGTACTGAAAGCTTTACTGAAATCCAAAAGGATTACATCAACTGGCTTCCCTTGATCAGCTAGGTGGGTTACCTTGTCACAAAAGAAAATCAGGTTGGATAAAAAGGACTTTCCTCTCATGAAGCTGTGCTGGCTGTGACCAATGACTGTGTTGTCTTTCAGGTGTTTTTCAAAACGTCTGAGAATAATATTCTCCATAACTTTACCAGGCACTCAAGTGAGAATGATAGGCTTTGCTACTCTCACAAGTCAAGAACTTATTCGTAAAATCTAATCTAAACCTACACTCTTTCAGTTTAAATGTTCCATAGTCATTGGTTGGCTGTCCTCCTTTACCAAATGATGAAGATTACAATAAAGATAAGATTAATTAAGATGAGGAAAGGTGCATTATATAACTATATTATAATGGAGATATAACTATCTGAGAAACAACAGAGTTTGTTCTTTTGTGTTTTTTTTTCTTGAGGTTTGTAGCTTTATGTTGCACTGCCAACATTTATTTTTATTTTACCTTGAAAGCTGAGCCTCTCATATTTCTTAGACCTCATCCTGAAATGAAACAAATAGTAATATAAACAACCACCAAAGGTGGTGGTTGCTTTTTATTTGTTGTTTTTTAGAGTTCAAGGTCATTAAGAGGTCACAATTCCAGAAACAAAAGATGAAAATATAATGAAAAATTGATGTAAAACTATCCCCAAATAACTGGCAAGATCAGGAATCCGTTTCATTTTAATTTCTCATCTCTGTCGTTGATACAAGATTCTTGTGTATTTCTATTAAAAACATTCAAATAGTCTCCATTTTATTAGATTCTAACAAAACATGTTCTTATAAAATTAATTGTTCATTATAGGAGCACTATACCTATAGGTATCACATTTTAGAAATCAATTACAAAAAATGGATTTTTGCAGTGAGCTTCAATTTGACAGATTACTTTTGAACATCCCCACACAAGAACTCTCTACGGTACTCTGCATTATGCAAAATACATCTTAATTTTGTAGCTAGGATTGCATTTAAATCCTTGGAGAAAAAGAAATTTGTTTACTGTCAAATATTCAAATGTAAGCATTTATATGCATTTATACACATTCCCAAGTTTCCCCAACCCTTTAAAGAACTCTAAATCTCAAGGCTTCAGCTTGTAGGTTTTGCAGCTTCATAAGTCCAAAGCTGGCAGTTCTGTGCAGCAGCCTGAAGACTCAGACACTGAACCTTAACTCAGGTTTTCTGTCTCTACACCTTCCATCCCCTACTTCCACAAAATACCAGAGACCTTCTTTCAGAATTTGGAATAAATATCCCTTAGTACTTTCTAGGTACTGTGTATTAAATCTGATGTCAGTTGCATGTGTTTAGAAATTAAAATTCAGTTACCAATTCATAGTGTAATCAAAACTTATTTTTGTGAGAATTGAAGTTTAAATTCCAAAATTTTTCTAGTTTTAAATTTCTTAAGAGTTGTGTTTGTAAACAGAGTCATGCTGAGACTGTTTAAGACAGCATAATGTCTCTGTCACTGTCATTT
Organism: Xenops minutus; assembly: GCA_035221455.1. Taxonomy (NCBI): domain Eukaryota; kingdom Metazoa; phylum Chordata; class Aves; order Passeriformes; family Furnariidae; genus Xenops; species Xenops minutus. The sequence goes on from JAWWEE010000040.1 coordinate 31,217,982, forward strand.
GCTTATTCACTGTTACAGAATTTTATTTTTCAGACAAAACTTTAATCTGTTTCCAAAAGATAAAAAAATATATATAAGCAACTCATTAATCATGGCAGTTAATTAAAAATACCAATTATAAATATTTAGTTTGTACTCCATGAAGTTCATTGACATTTAATGATACCCTTAAACGGTTGACACTAATCACCTGGAATTCTCATTTCAACACACTAATGACAATATTTCCTTCTAAGTCCAAGGATATTGAAATTTTGGGATAAGAACATGTATTTTTGAAACAAAAGTAAAAGATACCCATTTGAGAATCACAATAGGCAAGTGTGCCACCAAGATCAGGGCTAAATATTCCATATTAATTTATATTTACCACTGATAGCAGGATAAAGTCAGTGGGTTTTGTATCCAAATTTGTTCTTTAGACCATTTTATGCTTTTATTTGCAAAAGATCAGTATTCTCTCAGATATTAACCTGCCTTCAGAACATTCCTCAATAACACTCTCACCTTTGGCTGAGTGATTAAAGTAATTTGGAATCACATATTAATTACGTATTTAAGCAATGGGTTTTTTTTTTTATTTCAGAGGGTAATGATTTTTCATTTTAAGTTTGGGGTAATCTATAGCTCTCAGAACTAATAGAAATTTAGCAAGGCTTAATAAAATATATTTGTGGTTTGCCAATGCAACCTTTATTTTTAAAATAACAGAATGGTTATCTCTCTTTAGAACTGAAGTGATAAGTTACTAAACTTTGAACCAAGCCTTGTACAAAAAAAAAGAAAAAAAAAAAGTGTTGTTTTGGTAAAAGAAAAAAGGAGAAAAAAAGAGAAAACAGGTACTTTGATTTCCTGATAATAGCAATTAAAGAGTTTAATATTCTTATTTTTCTTACCGCTCCATTCTTTTTTTTTTTTACTGTAACTTTCTCTCATTTTCTAATGACCTCAAGGGGTAAAACTTCAGCCACTGAGGTTAAATACATTTCTTTGTTTAAACAAAAAGTGGGAAATGTAATTTCCAGCTGTAAGTTTGAACTCATGACAGGTCAAGGAACTTGCCCAGAGTATCAGGTACCCACAATCAGACTTAATAAGAAAGAAAAAAGAGGGAGGGAAAGAAAAGGAGGGGAAAATACCAAACCCCTATACATTTTATTTTAATTTTTCAAATGTGATACAATATGCAGATCAAGAAGAATGCTATTAGCATAAGCTATTAAATGATTCCCTATTACTGCATTCTTCTTTGGGTATGTAAAAAGTTCACACACAGGAAAGGCTGTGATTTGTTGGGGTCATGAGCTTGTTTTGAAACCTCAAATCCACACACAAATACCTTATGGAGAGGAAGATGTCTGGTGACTGGCTGTGTCACATACAGGGACTGTTTATCAATGTTACCCTCATGCATCATGGAAAAAAAATAAATCTATTCTTCTTTTATCAGCCTTTGCTGATCCTTGCAATATATTAAAAATATTATCTAGCTGCTCTGTGTATGGATAATAATAAAAATAGTGTAAAAATAGTAAGAGATGTGTGTGTATATATGCCTCTCATCAAGATTATAAGTTTATAAAGCTTATACATTAGATATAAACAAAATAATTGTCTTCCTTTATTAATCTTACTGTTAAGTTAAATAAACAATTTGTTTATGCATTTCCCTGTCACACCTACACAACTTGTCTTCTTGTGTAGTCATCTTCTCTCAGTTTCAGTTACACATTCAATTTCTCTTGGCAACAATAACAAATGTTCAGGAAGAGAAGACTTCTTTATTTCTTGTCATCATATTTATTTTTGTTTTGGACAGGTCTCTCTTACTTGATGCTGACAAGGAGGTTTTTTTCTGTGCCATTTTTTTTTTTGTTGGAATACATGCAAATTATTTTTAAAAATGCAATTTATTGCAGTGTGCTCAAAAAAAGTACTGAAAATAAGTTATTGAGTTCTGAGCCTGGATTCTGTATAAACAACTTGTACTGTATGAACTTTTTATTTATATTTTTATTCCTTATCTTCAGTTAATATTACTAGAAAAGACTTCTTGGGTCATCTATTTCAATCTCTTTGCACACGGCAGATTTTTTTCACTGCTATGCTGTCTCCTGGAGGTATATGTGTGTGTAAACACATAAACCCATATATACACAAGTATATATATTCTTAAAATTTAATGTAATCCTCGGTTAACTTTCTCTCTGGGATCATTTAATTATCTAATTTTTCTTAAAGCTAAAAAAAAAAGTCTGAATCAGATGTAGTTAGCTTTTGTTTATCGTTTCAAGTCCAATTATGCTCTCTCCTGCACTGTATAAATTCTATCTCTCTTTGAATAATGACATTTAAACAGGAGTCTAAGATACAGTTGCACTCTGTATATTATCTTACATACAGAAACATGAGTTTCCCTGCCTTCCTCCCCAGCTTCATAAACTAATGTTTTTTAATCAACTGGACTGTGTAAAGAAATTAGAACTTGAAACTTATCTGAGATCAACTTGGTGGTAAGACTGCCGAGTTACCCTGGGAAGAATCAGGCCCAGTTCTCAGTTTACAAATGTGAATGAGGCAGCTCTCCTCAGAGCAATGGTTGCCACAAATTTTTGAATAATTATAGCCATTAATGTTTTTGGTAGACAACAAAGGTACCTCAGGAAGACGTAAGATTCCTCACTACCGGGAATGTCCAAAATTTTTATTATAGATTGTGTCATAGGCTTGATAGGTCTTAAGGACATTTTTCTAGATGCTAGGGATCTTTTAGAGTCGACATTCGACTGCATGGTATTGCCATTTGATCTCCCCAGCTTCCTTCACATTTCAAAAGCTAATGACTGCAAGTAATAAAACTACTTAAAAAATTTAATTTTCATGTACTGTCTTGGAAGAGAACAGTTCTATTACTCCTTTACTGAAATGCTGGTCTTGCTCAGATATAGGATAAAGCAGCTTCATTAAAAAATAGCATTATTAAAAGAGTATACTTTTAATAATAACAGTACTCACAGACTGCTGGACTCAATGATTCCACTATTCGCAGGTCAGAAGATTTAATTCTCTTGCATTTCATTTCTTTTTCTGAGCCTTTGATAAGCTAGGAACTATTTAAAAAGGAACTATTTAATACATTATGCAAATAGAGGACCTGACTTAAAAGTGCACTGCAAACTGTAATATAGGAATTTTGTAACCAGAGACATTTTTATTCATAATTTAAATATTCTAGTCATATCATTGTTTGAAGCAGAACTTTTTTCCACTTTTAAAACCAAATCTTGAAATATAGTGAAAATTACACACCTGGCAATAGTATTATCCTCTGTCAGAATTGACACAGCAGTCAAGACTGATTGTTTAACTCCAAAATTACATCAGTATTTACCCTTTCAGTCAGCTTTGAGATGCTTTCACTGGTTTGTTGTTTAGTCTCAAGCTTGAAGCCAAAGATATCTGAAATCATAGAATCACAGAACCATAGAATGGCTGAAGTATGAAGAGGCCTTCTGGAGGCCAGCTGATTCAATAGCCTGCTCAAGCAGGGACAGCTAGAAGTGGTTGCCCAGGACCATGTCTGTGTGTTCCCTTTATTGTTCCCAGAAACCCCCTGAGAAAACCCTTACTAGTATGCAAGAATGTACCTGGACAGGTCAATGTGAAAACCCCCTCATTAGTCTGTTGTTAACCCTTTCCCCGTTGGCTTTTTAACCCTCGGTTGTGATTGGTGGTGACTCACTTCCCTTGAAGCCCCCTTAAATAAGTGTGGGAATAAACTCTCTCTCTGCTTCCTGTCCTGCTGGCTGTGTGTGGCTCCTTCCTGGAACATCTCTGGGGACCACGTGGCGAGGGGGAATGGGGAAGGGAGAGTGATCCACTACACATGGTCTGCAGCCAATGTGGCAGCCTGAGGCACACATGGCACTACGGCAAACCATGTGACTGGGCTGTCAATCAAATAAAGCCCACCTGGTAGCCCACCCACACCATGCCCCCTGGAGCCTCTGATTGGCTTATGGCACCCCTCACTTCAGCTAGGAAAGCACTGAGTGGTCAGTGAGCCAGATGTCCCACCTGGGTAGAGTGGCCACAGTAGCCAAACCATATTAACAGTGGTGCACAGGACCTCCATGCGGGGCTGTCTTCTCTTCTGGCAGCTGCCACCATGTGACTCTTGGTGGCAACTGTTTTATCCTCTTCCCTCTTTCTTTACCCCTTTTTTCTCTCTTTCGTTACTCCTTTCTTCTCTCTTCTCTTTTTCTTCCTCTTGTGGTAACTTAAAACCAATGGGTTGTATTTTAGTTGAGTTGTAGTTGTTGTGTGTTGGGTACTTTAGTGTAATGCTCCTCCCTTGGTTCTTTGTTATTCCTGTAAAAATCTTTTGCCAAAATGTTTATTTTCTCACTAAAATAAAAGAAGTCTCTTGAGAATATGTATTGTTTTCTCTTTATGTGACTCAAGGTATCAAAGAACTTAAAGATTTTACAAGCCTTCTTGTGGGCGAAACTCTTGGAGTCTTAAATGTAAGCAAACTGCCCAGGAAAGTGTATGCCTTAGACCTGGCATTTGACACTACCACACCCTTTTCCCTCTTTTCCTACCAGTCTCCTTGGCCTCTGTTGATGGTTTAGTCCACAATTATTCTCTTAGTTCTTCATTGCATTTTCTTAGATCACAAGGTCTTCTTCTTCCCATTCCCCCTGTATGCATCTTTCCTATATGGTTGCTCCTATTTTTCCCTGTTTTTACTCTTTTTCCCTTGTCTTCTTCATTATTTCTACTCTTATTTTGTAGCTTTTCTTAAACACAGTCTCTTCTCTCTTCTTGTTCAGTTGAACAAGTGGAGCAGAAAGTCTCTCTACTGTAGCATGGGATTAGAAAACCATCTTTTACGCACTAAAAGCATAATAGGCTTTGGGAGTCACAGTTTGGTAAAGATTTAGGCGTGTTAAGAGCTGTGAGGAAATATGTTTAGCAAGGATCAAATCTTCTGAGAAATAGTGGGGAAAAAGTCAGTCTCTACTCATGTTACACCCCGGTCCAACTTTACTGAGTGTACACTTTAATTTTAGACTTCAACAGATTTTGTCCACATGAACTCTTTCAAAGTCTTTGATTTTTCGATACCTTGAGTTCATGTCCAGAGAAAAAATGGCACATTTTTCTCTAAGAGATTTAAGTTGGTGAGAAAACATGCATTTTGGCAAAAAGGGGTTTATAGAGATAACATTCAATTTCACAAAATCACAACAAGCTACTAGGACTATCAGGCACTGCTATAGAGTAGGGAACCTCTGTTGTACACAGCAAACACAAACCCATACAGCTTAAGTGAGATAAAGAAAACAGGTGTTTAAGTTACCCACCAGAGGAAGAAAAGAGTAAAGGAAGAGAGATTAAGAAAAGAAATACTAAAGAGAGAAAGAGAGGAGAGAAAAATATAGTTACTAGTTAGAAGTCACATGCTTCGAGGAGGGCAGGTCGAGGCAAGATCGAGACCTCGTATGTGTCCGTTGATAGACTTTGGCTACTGTGGCCACTCCCTCTCGGTGGGACTTTTGGTTCAGTGACCACTCACTGTCCCCCTAGCCGAAGTGAGGGGTGCTGCAGCCAATCAGAGGCTCTGGGGAGTGTGTGGCGGGGGGGGGGCTACTGATCTGGGGTGTGCAACAACTCACCATATGCAAACCAAGTTTGGAGAAGTACAGAGTGATTTTGCTAGACTGTAGTACTTCATCACAGAACAGTCCGAGTTGGAAGGCACCCACAAGTACTATTGAGTCCAACTCTTAAATGAATATTCCATGTGGGGATCAAACCTGTGACCTTGGCATTACTAGCACCATACTTTAACCATCTTGAGAAATTTAACACCCAGTGAATCATTTATTTCTTGTATAATAACATTGGCAAATGCACTGAGGCACTGGTTCTTCTAAGAATTCTGGGGTTTGTTTGGTACACGGGCAAAACACACCACCTCAGCAGCAGCTGATCAAGTTTTACTGAAAAGAAATGGGACCACAAGCTGTTGCTCCTTGGATATGTTTAGTGTTCTTTCTGAGTTTATGACAAAATGATTTAAGTATAACAAATTCACCGTACAAATCTAAGCTATGTAACAGGAAATGGTAAATACCTTTAACTCATGATTTCTGACTGGGCTATTTATAAAAACTTGTAAAATATTATTTAAATATTACTCTAATTATTAAATGTATTTTTAATCTCATATTCTTAATGCAATTGTAAAGAGAACAAAACTCAATTTAACAATTATTTCTTAACCTTCAAAACATTTTTTTCCCATTAAAGCAAATAAAATAACTTTTGGAAAGTATTTAAAATATAAAATTTCTCCTTTTTTTTAATTCAAACTGAACTTGCAGAAAATTTTAAAAATAATTAAAATAAAGCTTCTGTATGGTGTTCAATAGTCACCTCTGATGAGAAATAAATTCACACGCCTTTCAGTCTCTTCGTTAATGCACTGGTTGAAGATAGAAGAAATGCAAATTCAAGTCTCTGATCTTCCTGCATCAGAAGGGTCTGATTTGAGAAATTTTTCACCTCAGGAAAAGTGACATCAGAGTTACTCAATACTCAGAATGAATGCCTGGGTCACCTGTGAAATAAAGCATGGTAATCTCTTCCTTATAATTCAAATGAAATTTCTAAAGATCAATAGCATCTTTGAAAGAATGGAATTTTGACTTGACTACAAATACTCAGATGTTGTTGTGTTTGTTGTTTTTTTTTTCTTTTAGATTATGGATATGCTATTCTGTTAAGAGGAAACAGATCAATTCCTCTAAAAACACCATGGAAAAACATCCCTCTCTCACAGGCACAGTCGTGTTCATTTCTGAGTGAACAAAAGGAGGATTTATTTGAGTTCTACAGAAAACAGAAAAAGAAAACAAAAAATTAAATGGCTGAATGGTGCCTGTCAATGGGTCAGAAACTTCTTTTATGAAGCCTGACACGTTGTGTAGCTAAGCCTTTATTTGATTCACCTCATTGTCAAAGTTTTAGTGACAGTAATTGGATGAGTACAAATGTGAGTGAAACAAAACTCTTTCCTTTTCAGTACCCTCAATCTCTTGGTAAAGTGAAAAAGGGGAAGATGCAAAACTGGAGTTGCAATTCATTCTTCTTCAAGTACTGAACTTTTGCTTAATTACTGTATTATTTATTTGGTATCCTTCCCACCCTATCCTCATCGTACCTTATTCCTAACAATGAAATATTATCAAACTGCAGAATACTGTGGATATTTTGGGGAAATTCCATCAAATGACCGCTAAAAGAACAAATTAGACTGATGTGAAAGATCTAGATACATGTAACAGATTCTGGGACAAAGCATGGACTGAATAGAATTCCTGAAGTCACTTTCAGCTAAAAGATTTGATAAAAAATAATGATAAGTTACTAATCCTTACTTATTCAATGGTACTATTATTTTTGGAGTATGAGCAAAGCAATGTTTTCTCAGCCATAGATGAAAACCTAAACTCTTCCAAAACAGAAGCATAGAATTTCAACTTTTTAACATAGAAATTTAGATGTCTTACTGATATATTAATCAGTTTTTTCTCATTCTGGATAAAGATTGCCTCTTTATTTCTCTTCTGCTGGGTTGATGAGTAAGTGAACTTCTATTTACTTCAGGTACTTGTCAGTTTGGTAATAACCTTGTCAATGCCTTACACTAATCATTCACAGATCCTAAAGCTGTCCTCAGTTCTTTGTTTGCCAGTACTCAATCTAAATGAAATCTATCAGCATTGTCAAAGGGAAATTAATTTTTTTTACCTTTACACCCATACCAAAACACAGTTACAGGTCTAGTATTGTAAAGCAATAGTCAATTATGCTGCTATGCTAATCTGTAAGTCTTCAGGCAGAACAGTGTTCTGCAGACTGGTGGAAGAGTTACTTTTTTAGCTGCATGATCTTCTCACTGTGGATTATCACTTCCCTAAGTTTCTCAGCAGAGCTGCTCATGTCATAATTGCGGTCAAAGAGAGAGAGGTTAACTGGTTTAAATATAAGATTTCTCCTAAGATGAAACACTGAAGCTGTCTTGGCAGAAGCAGAGCTGACATATCAGAGTGGTGGTAAATTCTGCCAGGGAGTCAAGATGGACAGAGGCAGTTATGAGCAGATGGAGAGGACCATAAGGTAATGTAGAACTAGAAAAGCATGTGAGATCAAAGCATAATAATACATCTTCCCAATGCAAACAGTGTATTATTTTCCTTTTTTGTTCACCCTTAGCTTTCCCTCCTGTCTTAAGATTGTACTTTCTCTTTGCTAAATCATTGCATTCTGAACCCTCTAGCCATATTCAGTGATTTTGAAAGAAATGTTTTAACTATGGTTAGTCTATTGTTCATATTAGATTTATGCACTCTCAGATCACCTGGCAGGCTTAGATGGATTCTTGTTTGCATGAGTGTTGAATTAACAGACCAGTTAAGGTAGTCTGTATGAAATGAGCACTTCATTTATGTGCTACTATTTCATCTTGATGAAAAATTCATGGCAGATTTAAACATTTCTAAACTACAATTTTTTCTTCCAGGTTCTGATTCAGAGCATGAGGTCATGTCTCTGAATCCATTAACACTGATGGAATGGGATGGAAAAGGAGAACATTATCCAGATCTTGCATAAATAACAGGAAATTATATCTACAGAAATACTTTCACTAGCTGGAATGAACTAACTTGTCAGATCTCAAATTCATAACCAAGGAGCTCTTCTCCTCAATTTCATTTTTCTTTACCTCAGTCCTGTCTCAGCAGTCCTTGCTCAGCTCACCTTGATGTTTTGCTGAGGCTTTCATGAGTTACTTCATTTCAGTAGCTCAGCAAAAATGCTAACAAAGCTATAGACCAACTGTAGCTTATCAGCGTTTTGCCAGGCTGATAAATAGAATTGGCTCAGCAAGACATCCTCAAATCCATGTAACACAAGGGAGGGAAGGATGCAGACAAGAGCAGGGGAATGGCCAGTGAAATTGCCACTTTTGCTGGCAGAAAGTTACTCAGGCATCTCTGCTGCTTAGGGAAATGTGCCAGAAGACTTTAGAAAGGTGACACTGCTCCTTATCACCTGGGAGATCATCCAAGTCTCATTAAAGTAATTAAGTTTTCATACTTATTTTAATGATGTCTGGATTAGGTGTTTTATAAACCCACTGATAAATCACTGCTAGGAAGGTAATAACATGCAAATCAACTCTGATTTTTGTATATTATTCAAGGATCATAAGTAGGTAGAAATCAAATACACACCATAAACTTATAAAGCACTTTGCATGTACCTACTCCTCCACAGAGCACAAAAGTTAGCAACCCTCAGGAGTAAAAAATCGGGCAAGGGAGGCAAGAGACTGGCAAGATTGAGCAGGGAGCTGCTGGTCAAACTAAAGGAAAAGAGGTAAATGTATAGACAGTTGAAACTAGGTCAGGTGACCTAGGAAAAGTGTAGACATGAAGTGCAGTTGTGTAAGGATGGGGTGGGAAAAGCTGTAGTGAAGCTGGAACTGAACCTGGCAAGAGGAAAAGAATAACAAGAAAAGGATCCACAGGCACCTTAATCAGAAGAGGAAGGTCAAAGAAAGTGTACCACCCTGATAAACAATGCTGGAAAACTGGTAACAATGGATGAGAAGACTGAGATACTCAAAAACTTTTTTTGCCTCAGTCTTAAATGGCAAATTCTCTTCCCACACCTCTGTGCATGGGAAGACATATAGAACAGAGTTCCAATGGACATCACTGACAAGTGGTGTCCCTCAAAGGTCCATATTCGGACCAGTGTTGTTTATTATCTTCATTAATGACTCAGACAAAGAGATCAGGTGCACTCTCAGCAAGTTTGCAGAAGACACCAAGCTGAGTGGTTGACAACCAAGGGTTTTGGTATCCACCTTTTCTTTTCGCTTTTTTCCAGTTATACTTTTTTGACTTTTTGGTGTTTTGCCTTCTTTAAAGAGACTGAACTGCTAGTGATTAATGACTCCAAAATTCAACCACCTGCAGTGATCACCCAGGTACTGTGAGAGACTAGACTGCTGGTGCTTTCTTAGCAATGTGCAGAGTGGCCACCCAGGTACTTAGGGTGTGCACATCTGACACCTCAGGCTACACTTTGGGTGTTGAACAAGATAAGGATAAGAGGACATAGTCTTAAACTGCACTGGAGAAGGTTTAGGTTGGACATTAGGAAGCATTTCTTCACAGAAAAGGTGATTAGATACTGGAATGGGCTGCCCAGGGAGGTGGTGGAGTCACCGTCCCTGGAGGTGTTTCAGAAAAGACTGGATGTGGCACTTAGTGCCATGATCTAGTTGACAAGGTCGTGTTGGACTTGATGATCTCAGAGGTCTTTTCCAACTTAATTTATTCTGTGATTCTGTAATGTGCACTTGCAGCCCAGAAAGCCAAAGTATCCTGGGCTGCGTCAAAATCAGTGTGGCCAGCAGGCTGAGGGAGATGATTATTTCCCTCTACTCCACTGTGGTGAAACCCCGCCCTGGAGTGCTGCATTCAGTTCTGGGGTCTCCAGCACAGGGAGGACATTGACCTGTTGCAGCGAGTCCAGAGGAGGGCCACCAAGATGACTAGAGGGATGAAGCACCACTCATGTGAGGAAAGGTTGAGACAATTGGGATTGTTCAGCCTGTAAAAAAGAAGGCTTTGTATTGACCTAATAGCAGCCTTCCAGTACCTGAAGAAAGATGGAGAGAGACTAATTGGAGGGAAAGGTATTGACAGGACAAGAATGAATGGATTCAAACTGAAAGACAGTAGGTTTAGATTAGATACTAGAAGGAAATTCTTTACTGTGAGAGTGGTGAGGCACTGGAACAGGTTGCCCAGAGAAGTTGTAGTGGCCCCATCCCCATGACTGCCCCTAAAATCTTCCCTAGTAAAATGTACTTTGCGCTTATCCTGATTATACTATAATGTGATCTGTATTCATCAAAATTTGACATTTATTATTGAAGCTGGCAGCTATGGCAATTCAAAAACCATGTAAGCTAATAATTTTAAATGTGATACTTTATGTGTTTAATGTATGAAAATTCTATTATTTGGTAATTTGACATGTTTTTGCAATAATAGTCACTCTAGGATTTATTTTAATGATATTGTCTCTTATTATGTATTTTAGAACTGTTGATAATTTAATCTTATAAATAATTTAAGTAGTAATTGTAAATAAAATTCTCCATGTCTATTAATGTGGACAATGAAACTAGTAATTCAGTCTGTGTATTTATTCAGTTGACTACCAAATTTTGTTCCCATTTGTTCGTGCAACTATCTCTTCTGTTCCTTCTCTGTTCCTTCTGTGTATTTCCGCATACACTTGTTCAGAGGGTAGGACTAGTAGTTTTGGAGGGCTATCTGTGTGCATTTAGTATATGAAGTAAAATAGAATTTTCAGTACCTGAAACTCTCTGGCCCTGATGGGGTGATCCTCAAAGAATACTACTGAATGCCTTTCCTGCCCAAGGTGCAGCCTCACCAGTGCCAAGTACAGAGGGATGACCATTGCCCTGGTCCTTCTGGCCACACTACCCTCGATACAGGCCAGGATGTCATTGACTTTCGTGTCCACCTTGGGCACACTCCTGGCTCATGTTTACATGCAGTCAGCCAATACCTCCAGATTTGTTTCTGCCAGGAAGCTTTCCAGCCACTCTTTTGCAACATGTAGTGCTGCATGCGGTTATTGTGACCCAAGTGCAGGACCTGACATTTGACCTTGGTGAACCTCATACTGTTGGCCTCAACCAATCAATCCAGCCTGCCCAGATCCCTCTGCAGAGCCTTCCTGTCCTCCAGCAGTTCAATACTCCCACCCAACTTCTTGTTGTCTGCATATTGAAAGTATTCTCATAGACAGTAAATTAAAGATGACTTTTCAGTTGGCAATTTCATTACATCAGCTTCCTAAAGCTATAATGGAATTGTTCTGAAATGCAACAGTACTAAGAGCTCAGGAAATATGATGCAATTAGCATCTGCATTCATATTTGTGTGTCATGAATTCAAGAAAGGTAACAAATGGTATTTTGTACATCTATACTGGAAATTGCTGAAATTTTGGCTTAGATCTCAGAATAACACTTGTAAAAATAACACTGTAACTCACTGCCCAAGTGCAGATGTAAAAATTAACAGAATATTTTAAATACATATTCATGTATGTTTTGTATCTTAAATATAACACAAATATCTATGTAAAAGGAGATTCATTACATCTAAAGTTATACACACATACACACATATATGTCTACATCTTTGTGTGTATCTCTACATGCCTGTGTGTATATATGTAGTGATTTGTGCCTTTGGACTACTACATTGCAAATAAATGCATAAAGATTGAAAATAGCCTGCTCAAATTGGAAAATGCATCAGCAGATTAAGAGCGAGCCAGCTGAAAATGTTTCCTTTTGTGGCAGTAATAATGGTGATACAGCTGCGTCAATAAGTATGTTGTAATCCTGTTGTATTTGATGTAGCCAGGTAGGTTTACAGACCAATATTTAAAATTAGCACATGCACCTAAGTGTGATTATATTTTGGTACTATTATATCTTGTGTGGACAAAATACATAAGCATTATCATGAAATAGCATTACTAGTTTCACTCAAAATTATTTGACTACAATTATCTTCTGTATAAAGGATGCTGTCTAGGCAGAAATGTCTGGTAGTGAGTAGTTGTTGCAAAATACATAACATTGTTTACTCAGATAAGAGTACTTAGGTACTCTCACTTGAACTGCATGCTGTCTGAAGAAATATAAACAGAGGCTAATGAGCAAAGGCAAAATGTGAATTTACTGGAAGGTTTTTACTGGAATAAATGAAGTCTCTGTGGTGTCTTTTCTTATTTCCAATCTTTAGTAATGAGAGAAAAAAGTATATTCATGGAACTCAGTGATAATCAGTCCAATATGATATGGAAAGGAATACTGAACACAGCTGAAACAGAGGTAAAATAAAGGGATGCAATATTAGAAACTTGGTAGTAAGCAGTCATGTGAATTCAGACACAAATATAAGGCAAGATAACATATATACAGCTGGATTGAAATAAGATCACTCCTGAAGTAGGTTTCGTCATGCTGGATACTACTATAAGGTATTGAGGCAACATAAAATGTGAAACTAATCACCAGAGGAAGCGTTTAAAGACTAGGATATACTTTCCACAAAGGAGGGAAAAAACAATAGAAGAAAAACATACTGATGTTGAACCTGTGCTCATGATATCATGTCAGAAGCTGTCAGTTCAGTGTGATTCTGCAAATGCAGAATTAAACAATGAAAAATGTGTTAATTAATTTTTTTCAACAACAGCACAGAGCTCTGCTCATCTGCAGTTACTTTTCCACTGCTGTTCTGATCTATTTAGGTTATGAGCTCTTTAGGGCAGGGACTGTGTTTTTGCAGAAACTTCAAATGCAGCAAGGTTTCCAAGATACTATCATATCATCACTATAGGTGTTAATAATTACACTTCAATGTAATTTCTTCCTCATAGATTATCACAGTATTACTGAATGATAGCCTTGACACACAAAGGCCTGTAAAATGAACCTGTAGTTGATTTAGCATACTTAATGTTTTTAAAATGCAAATTGTATGTACGTCTAAATATTCATTTTTTGATGTTTGTACTTGCCATGTAGCAAAAGTCTTTTTTGCCTTTGAATAGATTTGTAAACAGTTTTTCCATTGCCAAACAATTTCTGAGTATTCAAAAATTGTTCCTGTTTGACATTAGGTTTAAATCAAATCCTTTTGCAATTTAAATTATAGTTAGTAAAATAAAGAGAGAAACTGCAGGATATTTGAGGACAGCCATCATGAGGACAATTATCTGGGCTATGGAAAAAAGAGTTTCAGGTTCCTTCCATGCTAAATTTGAAGTTGGAGATATTTATTCTGCACATATATCTCTTTATCTGACTATTCAGAAATGAAAGTAATTCTTGCTAGAGATCTTCACAATTCCTCACATAGGAGACTAGCTATCTCTAAAGGGTAGTAAAAAGGGTGTCCTGTCAGGCTAAAGCTGAATTAGGTCAGGACTTCACAAGATTTTTTTACTCATATTTGACTCCCACACATACAATCTGATTTTATTCATTGCTTGGCTTCCCCCCAGCTTCTTTCCTGGACTCATAGACACATAGAAATATGATGGATAACCTGAGACATCTAAACTGCTCCTTGATGTTTAATTTTAGACAACTGACATCCTCTCTTACAATTCAAAGTAGCAGCCTATTCACTGTGCTAAAATTTGGACTGTGATGTTCCTCATAACTCTCTTAGAAATACCTGAACTTTTTTTACTCAAGCTTCTGGGAAAACTGTTGAATTGCTCCCCAAATAAACATTCAAATAATTAATTAGTGTAAAGAAACGAAGAAAAAGCATTCCTGCACACACAGTTCCAGTCAACAGAGCAAAGGAAATAAATTTATGATTTTTTTTTCATAGTTTCCTTCTTTCTTCTCTGTTCCTATTTACTGAAACATCTGAAATAGGAAAAAATACCCACTATAATTTAATAAGTGACATTTAAATATATGAGGTATTGCAATTGTCTGGCAAACACTCAGGGTTTTCAGCTGTTTTGTTTCCCACTGTAAGGCTAGAAGGTCAGAGAGATGCTCTGAAGAAAAGCTTTGACAGAAAATCATATGATTATATCAGATGACATTTCAAAATGTTAAATATATTTTTCCCAATAAGCCAACCTTCCATTTCTTCTATTTCCCCATATAAATGATCTTAATGCAACTGACTAAAAAGTAGAGATCACAATCCAGACCACAGCAAAAAGTGTGTCAGCCTGCAGCATTAGGCCTATAGGAATGATGTATATGCTGCTCAGTGTTTCTGTGTATATCTGTGGACACACTGAAATAGTTTGTGCTGTCTCCAGATTCAAACTCTTTCTTTGTGTGCATCTCAAGGGGAGTCCTTGTTTTGCTAGATGAAATCTTAGTATTTATTCTTTGTAATCTGATATTTGGGGAAGTATCTGAGTGATTTATGAGTTCCCTATGAATGATCCACAGCAATGCACAATGCTGTGGTAGAGGGCTGGACACAGTGACTGCCAAGCAGCATGTCTGCAGCATCCAAATCTGCTGGGGAGAAACAGACAGTAAATGCACATGTCACTGGGACAAACATATTCTGAAAATAAAATTAAATCAAGCATATGAAAAAAACAGCATGAATAGCTGGCTATAGCACTGGAATAGGACTAAAGACCTTTCTTCACTAAGTGACATCTAACAAGTACTCTTGCTTTTTCTTTTCTTTTCTTTTCTTTTTCTTTCTTTTTGTTTTATTTTAAATTAATTTTTTTCTATGGAACAAGAATTACCATAAGACTTATGAACATAAGTAATAATAGGTTGCAAAAAAAAGAGAAAAATGTCACTTCAATTGGAATAAATAAAAGTCATCTTGAAAATGAAGGAAGCTATCTTTGTCATGTTCTGCATAGTAATTCAAGGAATACATTTGGGCACCATACCTCAAGAAGACTTTTGATCAACTGGATAAGTTAATGTGAGCCCTGAGATTTAAAGAAGATATTAAAGATTAAGAGGATGGAATTACTTCTCTGGAAAAGACTGATCAAGGATAAGATAATAATCTTCAGTCATGTAGAGTTCTGCTATGAAAAGAAAGTGTTTCATGTTCTGATCCTGAACATAAGGACAGCTAAGTAAGGAGTGTGATGAGAAACACTATGAAATAAAAATAAAATAAATAATTCTAGAACATTTCTAGGAAAGTTAACTTTGAAACATGTCAGGAAGAAGAATAGAGGCAATGTTACACATCCCAGACTGATTGAATTCCAGTTCTTGCTCAGGATTTTATCATCCCTCATACAGA
This sequence comes from Xenops minutus, assembly GCA_035221455.1. NCBI lineage: Eukaryota > Metazoa > Chordata > Aves > Passeriformes > Furnariidae > Xenops > Xenops minutus. Next base: position 31,233,947 of record JAWWEE010000040.1, read on the forward strand.
TATTAGTTATCATTCTGTTGCTTTCCAGGAATGGGTTTATAGCATGCCCAACCCCGATCTGTGTTCTGGGTTATAAATCCCAGGATAACAGATGTCATCAGGCCTAGCCTGAGACCTCCATCTGACAATATCAAAATGGCTTTAAACCAGCTTCATCAATTTGAGGCATTATAATTTTTTTCCATTCAGTTGTTCAAAGCATGTTCCCGTCAGCTTCTCTGTCTGATTCATCCCACATGGCCTATCTTACCTCACAGAACCCCACAGACAATTATTCAAACAAACCACTTTCCCTCTTTTCAGTCTTCACTAAGCAGTTTGTCTCCAAGGCTGAATCATAACGCAGAACTGAACAGGTTCCCATTGATACGATCCTTATGACAGAAAAAAAAGAGATTTCTTAAGTTTGGATGAACCTAAGATTTTTAAAGCTTTCATGGGGGAGATGAAAGTGTGTAAGGAATCCAGAGCCACCAGTATCAAAAGGAGAAACGCCCCTGAAGAAATAGCCTTGATGAAACAATTTTCAGGGCAAAACATTTTATATTGATGAATTATCAAATCTCCTGAGATGTTTTACACAGCTATACATCTGGCAATGTTCCCTTTGGGGATACTTCTAACTGGATTATTATTTTAGTTTTCTCCTTCAATCTAACAGTGCTTTCATGCTCCTTTAGCATAAATGATATACAAGCAGGTGGTCAGCAACTTGAGAGCAGATAAAATCGAATATCGTATTTATAAAATAAAATTCAGAAATTTTCAAAGTTCATGATAGATGCTGAAGAAGTTAATTCTATTTTAATAGTTTTTGAGATTGTTTTTGTCAGTTCCTTCCTAAATAAAGTAGAAATAAACTTAAATCTTAGAGACCTGCATAGACCACAAGGTGTTAATTGTTTAATTTTTTCAAGGAAAAGAAATAGTAATCCAGGAAATATGGATAGGGATGGAAAATATTTGTCAATCCTGCCAGTGGAAAAAGGCAGAGACAAAGGAATTTTAAGATCAGAAACAACCATAAATTAATGATCAGACAGGAGGGGTATGATGGAGAGCTTGAGGAGATGGTGACTAGAAGGAAGGGAAAGGCATTACTTAAAACCCAGCCATCAGATTAAGAAGAGGAAGTGCTTTTATTTTCTTTGAGTGAGTGTAGCATTTCTCTCAAGAATGCTATAATTTCCTGAGGACATTGCAGAAACCGCATACCACAAATTGATCATCTGGGAAGAAAGTTTGTAATATGGCACCTCCACTCTGTGTTGTCATAACAACAAATAGGATTTATCAATTTGAATATAAGATGCAATTTTATAAGACTGATAACCATATGGAATTTCTACAAGGAACCATCTTCTTTAAATGCTTGAATGTTCCTTATCCTAAAATTACACCATGGTTTAAATTAAGCAGAAAAACTTTCTTCTTCTTCTTTTATACCACATAAGGATGTAATAGACTTTCAGAAAAGTTCTCAGTCTTGATTTCAAGCTGTCAGAAGATTCAAAAACCTGTCACTAGCATTGATAGATTTTCTTCCATAATTGAAGAAAATACACAACTTATTTCCAATGTGAATATCTAGCTTAAAATTCCAACTACTGGTTCTTGTTACAATGTCTTGCACTAGATAAAAGAACTCTGTAGTATCTAATGTATTTTTTTATGTGGATACTTACTGTAATCAAATCAGCTTTCAATTGTCTTTTTGATATGTTCTATATTTCACTTTCAGGTACTTTCTCCATGCTTTCATCATTTTTTCTAATATTTTTTTCCATGAACTTTCTCTAACTTTTATCCTTCTTTTAAAATATCAAAAGACCAGAATTACAAGAAATATCCTGATAACACTCCCCACAGTGGTAAAATCAACTATATTCTCTAATTAAATTTTCACTTCCTTCTCCAAGAAGATACAGCATTACTACAGCATTTTTCTGAAAGCTGGTTATCTTGCCACTAGGACTCTCAGATCTTTTGATTCTCTTCTTTTCAGAAAAAGGAAAAAAATCTTATTCTGAAAACTACAATATTAAATTAATAACTTTCTATCTGGCCGCTTTCAAATTAGTTAATTTGAATATAACTGGTTTATAAATCTATCCAGATTACTTCATGGCACCTACATTCTCACTATTATTTACCATTGCAATAAATTTTGTACTTTCCATGTTTTATTGATGGTGATTACATAATTAGTTCCTTATTATGTGTCACTGGACAGTGTCTTGTTCCCTGTGAAACTCCATTCTCCTGTATAGTAATGACTAATCACTGATGGCTTATTTTTACATCATTTAGGTAGTTCTTGACATGTAACTTCTTTACATCAGTTAACTAGTTAACTAGTTCAGTATACTTTATGATACCTGTGGAGGTTTGAGTTGGCACCCTGCCAAGCCCAACTGCTGGCCCCACGGATTCCCTCCTC
>JAWWEE010000040.1:31236486-31254496 GCA_035221455.1 Xenops minutus
TGGAATACTTCCTTAGTTATGACATTGTTACCAAGGAAGGCCTAAACCAAAACCAAGAAAACTAAACCACCACAAGACCATACTATGTCTGCTAAATATATTTAGTAAACAGTGAAAATTAATTATCTGGAAATCTTAAAAGTGCTTTCAACTTCAGATTGCTCTAGCCTGCCTTCAACGATGACTGGTCTTTTCATTAATGAGACATCAGAAATCATGTAGTCTTTGAGCTAGAAGGTAATCTACCAGTAGAACTCCATAACAACTTGTTTTCAGACAAACAAAGTTGACACTAACAACATAGACTACAACTGGCATTCTGGCTTTCCTGCTTTTCCCTTTATGAGATGAAAACAACTACTAAGAAAATCCCTAAAAATTTTCTAAACATCTCAAAAATCTGGAATTGTCTCTGCATTCTGATGCAATATTCCTTTTATCTGTTCCAACAAATTATTAGAAGGCGTTTTCTAAACCAACTTACAATTCTTATCAGTCTTGCAATTACATCTTCTCTACTTTGTCTTGAGGAAGACAACATACAGTGATCAATGTATCAGAGCTCCTTTGTCTCTCAACACCAAAGATCTGACCCCATCTTCAAATTCTTTTGGATTCACTGCACTTTTTCACGTGGTAGTATGTAGCATAAGAAAGCTCACCTACCCATATAACCTCTCAGAAATGCACCATCCTTCAAGTTTGTGAGTGAAAGAAATGCTAAGAAAAAAAAGGGAACTGAACAGAAAATGGAAAATATATTCTTATATCTAAATATAAAAGAAATAATTTAAAAATATTTTAGGAATATTCTAATTGCAGTAATTGCCATTCACAATTTTTGAGACCTCCATCATATTTATTTGTACTGGCTCATTTGGACACTACAGAGTCAGTTTCTTTTATAGTAGTCATCCTTATATTTGTTTTATATTTTTTTCTAACCTATTTCTCTCCTTTATTTTGTTTAACTCTTGCTATAACTTTACCTGCTTGAAAAATACTTCCATTTCACAATGGACCAGAATTATTTCACATGTGGATACACATTCAGTTTGTACAATGTTGTAGTAATACTGCCTCTGTTGTTGGTTGACCTTTTCCCAGTTTCTCTCCTGCTCCATCTTGCTTTTAGAAGTTTTTTTTTCTTTCATGGTCACGGTAGCTAGAGGCTTCTCCTTTATTCATATAATGAAGAAAACACTCACCTATTGCCATGTAGCAGAAGGGTTTAGAAGTTTTGTATTGGTCTATCTCTTTCATACCCATCAAAGTTAGCAGGTTTTCCTAGAGGAATATGTCACTGCCTTAGCAGAGATCTTTCATCTGAAGAATTTTTTTCATAAGGTAGGTAAAAAAAAAAAAAAAAAAATTCTGAGTAGACTTCATGGGGGTCCTGGGTCATTAAAGTGTGTCAGGATATAGCCCCTCTTAACTTTTGCTAAACTCTAAAGTAGATAATTATGCATAATTATCTATAGGATGAATAAATTGTCACTGTCATTTTTATGTAGAATCATAGAATAAATATTCTGAGTTGAAAGGGACCAACCTCCTAAGTGAATCCACTGAGCCCATGTCCTAAGGGCATGGCCCATACAAGGGATTGAACCTGTGACCTTGACATCATTAGCATCAACTTTTAATCAACTAAGTTAATCTCACAGTCTGTTTAGTGTACTTACATGTTTGCTTAAAATTACATTAATTTGCTGTTTTTCATACTAATTAGGTAGACATTTTCCAATTTTCATTTACATTTCCTATTTTTAAAACAAGTAGACACAAGAAAAGAGTGCATTTTATGTATTTTAAGACTGTTCTCTGACAACAAAAGTGCAGATCGATGCATCACAAATCCTATATTTGTGAACTTGCTCCCTACATGTCTTTCAGAAAAATAAAGCAGTGGGATTAAGTTAATGGAGGAAAATAATAAGATAGCAAATTCATGAGATTTCAAGCTATTACAGCTCTGAGCAAACATCATTGCAACTCTGAGAGTCATTGCAATCGCTATCACAAGGAAGGATTTGTTCTGTATTTCTTGTACTTGTTGCAACCTTTGTCAACAGAATGATGAATTTAATTCAAGTAACTTATGCATTTCTTGAATTACAGTGGTGTGCCTTGTCCCCTACTCTTTCCCGTTTTCCATCATTTCTTTATAACAGGAAAATATTGTTCTTTAGTTTAATAGTTGTTGTATCTTCACCTCCTTGAAAAGTGCTTCCATATCACAACATCTCTCTCTATCAAAAGCTGACTAGGTGATCTCTTCCCCATAATGTGAGCAGAATTAAAAAATTTGAAAGATAGAAACATGTTTAATTCTTCCCTGTTGTTTGATACAAATCTTTGTCTTTTGTCTGCCAGAGAGCAAGTATTCAAGAAGTGAGGTGAGAGCATGGCCAGGACAGGTGACTCAAACTGCACAAAATGATATTCTATATCATAGAATGTGTTGCTCAGTATATAAACAGAGGAGTTAGATGGGAATTGCTAATCACTACTCAGGAAGGGGATGGATCAGCAAGTGATGAGTAATTGGATTGTACCTCACTTGTTTCTCTTCGTTTTTATTTCCCTCCCTCTCTCCTTTTCATCATCATAATTATTTTTTGTTGTTATTATTATATTTTATTTTGTTTCAATTATTAAACTGTTCTTAAGACAAGAGTTTTATCTTTTATTTCCAGTTCTCCTCCCCACAGTGGAGGGAAGCAGGAGACTGGTAGGACACTGTGGTACTTAGTTGCTGGCTGGGTTTAAGCCATGATGGCAGATAAATAAAAAGGAAGAAAAAGAAGAAAGTCACTTCTTGTCAGCCAGTGCTTGACAATCCTGTCCATTAAGAAATTTTCCCTAATATCCAATCTAAACTTCCCCTAGCACAACTTGAGGCCATTTCCTCTTGTCCTGTCACCTGTTACTTGAAAGGAGAGGCAGATTCCCACTTCATTACAATCTCCTGTCAGGTAGCTGTAGAGAGGGATATTGTCCCTCCTGAGGTTCCTCTCATCCAGGCTAAACAATCCCAGTTTCTGCAGGTGCTTCTCGAAGGGCTAGTAGTTCTTGGCCACCTGGGCACACTGCTAGCTCATGCTCAACCAGTTGTTGACCAGCACCTCCAGGCCCTTTTCCACTGAGCAGCTTTCTAGCCACTCCTCCCTAAGCAGTAGCCCTACATGAAGTTGTTGTGACCAAGTGCACTTCACCTTAGTGAATCTCAGACAGTTCAAAATAGTGACAAAGGCACTTGATGCTAATATGGAGAAGGAGATAGCCAACAAAGTCAAGGGTTTCCAGACACTGAAGATCAGAAAGCAGGGAAAGAGTAGGGGAAAAGTACAGAAATAATTAATCATTCTCTTGATGGAAGGCCATAGGTATATGAGTGAGGGGAGGTCCAGGGGTGAGACCTGTCTGTACAGGGAGGTTCCCAAGTACAGGAGCATCCAAGAGCAGCCCCATGGCCCTGAAGCCCTCAGCAGCCAGTCAGGAGAGGAGGGGACAGTGTCCTGTGTGACTGAGGGACATTTGGTCACTGTAATATTGCAAAGATATTAAGCTCTTAGAGAGTGTCCAAAGGAAGGCAATGAAGATGGTAAAGGGCCTTGAGGGGAAGCTGTATGAGGAGTGGCTGAGGGCACTTGGTCTGTTCAGCCTGGAGGGCACTGAGGGGAGACCTCATCAGAGACTACAGCTTCCTTGTGAGGGGAAGAGGAGGGGCAGACACTGACCTCTTGTCTGTGGTGACCAGTGACAGGACCCAAGGGAATAGCATGAAGTTGTGTCAGGGCAGATTAAGGCTGGATATTAGAAAAAGATTCTTCATTCAGAGGGTAGCTGGGCACTGGAACAGGCTCCCCAGGGTAGTGGTCACAGCACCACGCCTGACAGAGTTCAAGAAGCTTATGGACAATTCTCTCAAGCAGATGATGTGACTCTTGGGGATGGTCCTGGGCAAATCTAAGAGTTGGACTTGATAATCTTTGTGGGTCCTTTCCAACTCAGCATGTTCTGTGATTCTGTTATTAAAACAGAATGGTGAGGTTCCTGGGGAAGTGGCATTTTTAGTTAGAACAGGAAAGCATAACAGGCAGTTGTACAACATCTAGCATTTCTGTAGGCATGTAGATTACAAAGAATAAGAAAACAATGAACTTTCTTTGGACAGATAGAAGGTTCCATCCTCAATAATGGAACTGTGCTATTTCTGAGGGTTCATTGAATTCACTGAATATTCCCATTTCGAAAAGAGAAAGAGAGGCAGTTTCAGTAAGTCTCTATTATAATATATCTAGAAACTGCCTTTTGGCTTTTAAGGCTTTTAAATATTTCTTGACAAAAATTATTTCAGGAACCTTCCTCTGGAAAATATTAAGACACCTCTTAAATCAAAAGGCCTTGATTTTCAGCAAAGTTGTTTTCTTTATAGCAACATTTCACCTGAAGTAAAATATATTAACCTTTCTAGTCCTCTACTCTTTTTCTTCATAAGCTTCAGAAAAATGTTGCCATGAAATATTTAAAGCAGTTCAGTTTACCCTGGGCTTATTTCAGCTCACCTCTAAGCAAGAGATATTCTCCTAGTAGCTCAGAAATATTATGAGCACTAAATAGTAACGGCCGTTCAGAAAAAATAAATTGGGGTTAGTACCCTGCTGGTGTCCCATTCTTTCTTGTGAAAGTGTTTAGAGATGGTAAACTAATGGAGAGAGACTGTAGAACTAAAGTGTTTCAAAGTAAGGTGAAAAAGTTTAAATTAATCTTTCCTTTGAGCAAGCTTTTCACCTCGACTCAAGCAATCCTCTCTGTGTGTTTAATGCCATCATTACAATAATTCTTCCCTCTTGACTGAAAAATGAACTGTGGTTTCCTGGTCCCAGAATAACTGCTTATAATTTGTACTCACTAGCTTGATCCCACTGCATACAATGCAAGTGCAGTAGCTCTTATAAAAGATTCTTGTTTTGTTTTTTTCCCTTCTTTTCTTTTTAAGAAAAACAATAAAGAAAAAAAATGTTATAAAGAGATTTTCTACTTCCTAACATTAGGTAAGAATCAGACAGTTCCTTTTGCTATAAAAGGAAAAACAGTTTGCTATAATTGTTCCTTTTTCTTGTAACAATTTTTTACACAATATGAAGAAAATTTCCCATTTTTTACCTTGCAAATATATTATCTGATCAGATCTGTATGATAAAGATTCAGTGGGCATGAGGACATATACATCTCAGTGTCTCATCATTCATCTGTATTTCCATTTCATCATGAAGCCTCAAAATACTTGGTACATGCAGTAAACCCATAACGGATCGTTTATGATCTTCTGCTGAAAGCAAATATGCTATCACTTCTGAGACATTTTAAATGTTTATTGTAGAGTTTAAAAAATATTTGTGGATCATTTTCCCATTAAAAAAAATCTGATTTTGGAGTTTTTTAGTGTCAGAAAATGACATGTGATTGGCTATTTGCAATGAGATTAACAGCTTCAAATTCAAATTTCTATTTCATTCCTTGCTTATAAAACTTACAATTTTGTTTGTTTGTTTGTTTGCGTGTTTTTTTGGTAGAATTCACCATTTAAAAAAAAAAAAAGTTAACATGGTAAACTTACACTTTCCCAAAAAGAAGAAAAAAAAAAAATATTAACCATTACAAGAATATTACCCTCAGTGCAAACTCTGGAACATAGAGGGCACTGTTACATTAATGAAAATAGTGTTTTACAAATTGAACCATTTAGAAGTGCCTTTAATGTTAGGACCTAAAACACAAGCATGCTATAGGATAGTGATAGTTATGATGTAACTGTTCCTGTCTGCAAAAAGGCAGTTCATATAAAATGTAAATAGAATCACATATGCAGTGTTATTTATCTAGAGTGGGTAAAAAAAGTAAAAATCTCTATACAGAGATTACTTTTATTTATTCTTATTTATTTATTTGATTACATTTTGCATTTTATACTAGTAAATTCTGTGTCTTTAAAATGCTTTGTAGTATTCTAACTTGCAGAGATGTAACCTTAATCCTCCTAACACATTTTGGAAAGGATATTTAGCACATAACTGGTAGATCACAAAGTATAATCATTATTTTACTGATAGAGAAACACAGTAATTTTATTTCTGTTCTGTTTCTTCATGAGAAAGTAGTCTACTCAACATTGCCATGGTTCTTTTTCCTGTCCTTTTATCCCTCCCCTACTGCCCACAAGCAATAGCAATAATGGAAGAAGAGGAGCTTTATGCTGACTGTTTTCCTGGATGGCCATGTTTTATTCTGCTCTGGAAGACTGTCGAACTAAGAACTACACCTGTAGGTCAGAAGACAGAAATCAGACACCATTTGTGAGATTGTGGCAAAGGCAGAGAATGGCAAATTTTCTAGTTGGGGAAGTTAAGATCATCCAAGAGGCAAGTCTGAAGACCATACTCAAAGCCCTTCAGAGTTGGCTGCCAAAACTTTTGGGGTGGTACAGCCTCCTGGGGAAGGTCTGGTCCAGGCCTCAGGAGATATTGTACCCTGCCATGTACTAGAAAGTTGTTTAGAACCACTCTAATAATTCAGGTAGACATGGCATTTATTATTCAGTTTCATTGGAAAAGAATCCACAGACAGGCTGAAGTTCATTGATTCAGGAGGAAAGATGCTAATTCTCCCACATCTGCTCAAAAGTTGAGAAGAAGGGTAATATCCTCTACAGCATCATCTTGTATTTTGTAGACTAGTCTTGTTTGAGTCTGTTCCTTTACTTGAAAGTGATGAAACTGTAAAATAAAGTTCCCTCACTTATGGAAGGAGCATGGTGACTTTAATATCAATTTTCATCAATCTTCCAGAGCATATAAAGTTATAAGAAACCACATTTTCTTAGCAAATCACACCAAGTGTAGAACTAAGAGAATGCCCTGGGATCTATTCGGATTAGAGCTTTCTAAGTACCACCATATAAAATACCTGGTATCAATGACTCTTTCTTAAAAAGCCAGTGACTGTGAGATTGGAGCTATTTTTTTGCAGTTATTCTGCTGTTTGCAGGTATCCTGGGGTTAAAAAGACTTATTCAACTTGCACTGTATTTTATACTAAGAACTTAAATGGGTGTATATATAGGCTAGTTCAGTTAATGGTGGTTGCTTTTCTTCAAAGCACAATTGATTAGTAATTGAGCCATAAGCAAAAATTTAAGAGGATATACTTTTGATACCAAAGTTATTGTTTAAATATTTGTCATCTGGCTAAGGACCCTGTTACATTTGGAACATCATGCCATCAAACTATCAATTATGAATTGGAAAAAAAAAAAAAAAAAAAAAGCTGATGATTCTTTGATCCAGTTCCGATTATTTAGTCTTAAAATAATTCTTCTCCTGAGACCTTTAGTTTCCCTTATACTGTTATGAACTCCTAGTGCCATAAGCCTCAGTGTTCTCTTAAAACCAACCACAAATGTTGATCCCTACTATCAGACAAAAAAGTCTACTCTTCTCTTTCCATTGGAAAACACATTTTTCTTTAATTATCTTTTAAAGAGTAATTTCTCTGCTGCACATGAATATTATGCTGCAGAACTCTTCTACAGTTTTATGTGAGCATGTATATATAATGGAAATAAGTTGGAAAAAAAGGTAAGTTTTAAACTGAAATTTTAGAAGATTGAATATAATTGACTTTTGACTGTCATTGCGGAAATGGTGACTGTGGCTCCACTGTGAACAGAAACTTTGCTATTGCTTCAAGATGGACTAGAATTAGGCATTAATCAAATGAATCTTATTTTAGAAAATATGTAGAAATTAATAAAGACTGTCATTCATATTTATCACACACATTTTCAATACAATGAAAATTTGTCATAATTACATAGCCTGTATTGAAAGTTAGCTATTATGAATCAAATAATATTAAATGATATTTAATCTGAAATTCCATAACCTTACATTTTCCAAAATTAATTAAAAAAAACCCATAAAGAAATCTGAGAACATGTGTAAAAAAATCTCTTGTAAATTATTGTGCTACATAATATCATTCTTGTAATATCAACTTCTGGAGAAAGGTTATTGATAAAAAATGATTTGGGGTGTTCTGATCAGACAGTTTTCTGGATATTTGTGATAATGTACATAAGTTACCACACTCAAAAATCAAGTTCAAAGCAATTTCCTAAATTTTATGTTATTTAATGAACCATATTAGATCTCGTAATGTTGGAAGTATGACTGTGATTTTGCAATGTTTAGAGTTATTTTGTATTTCTGTAGTTTTGTGCAACGAATACAAAATATAACTCCTTGCAACTAAGTATGGGTATATTTGATAAATATATTCATAGAAGAGTTTTTAATGTTTAATTCACAGAGGTTTCAATTCATTCTAATATTGCTAAAAGACATCGGATTTTTTCAGCATTTCCTTGTTCCAGGTATCAAATACTATTCCTTTTTTTCTTTAACTGTCACTTCTCAAAAAAAAAGATATTCAATTTCAGGTCAAGAAGAAATTTTGAAAAAAATTGCATAATCTAGACTAATGTTTTAAAACTCTGAATCCTACTTAAGAAATATTGGGAGATCTGCTAGAAGCAGTAAGAAGAACTAATACTATTTTATATCCTGGATGAGTGCAAAATATTGGGCTCAAAATTTGACGCAGCAAATTTTTTTCCATGTCATAATGGCATGTTTTCGAACTTCTTGATATACTTGAACTCTGCACTGTGCAATACTCTTTTCAAACATGAAAAACTGCAAGACATCCTACATTAGCCATGTCACAAGTGTAAGACTGAATATTTTCTTTTCAGACCTTCTGGACAAGACAAGAAAGGAATATTTATCAAGCAATAGTTTAAATCTAATTCTACTTTAAAAAAGCCCCTGGAAGTAGTTGAAGGAGCCAGATGTATCTGGCAAAGAGACTTACATGCCTTAGAACTATTTAACTGTGTTATAGACTAGGGATTTGGAAGAATTATACATATGAACTGGCAACTCTTTGAAAAAGAAGGCATTTTTTATGACATACAGAGAAGGCACAGAAACTTCCAGACATAAAATGAGCATATTTGCAATGTACAGCTGGCAATTTAAAGTTTTGTTAGGGTAAAAAACCCCCAAAGTTGGCCATAAACACGCCTATTGATGGAGACAAAGACCCACAGACTTTGTGTGAGTTTCTTTTGCACTATGTATTCAACTAGACAAGGAAAAATATATTTTAAATGCTTATGAATTAAGTGGTTCCAAATGCTTTTAGTTTCCTGAATTTGATTCATATTAAGGCAGCAGCCTTTTTTCTTTAAGGTAGCCTGTCATAGCTGATACATCTTCTGGGACAGTCCCTACGACTCTTGTGTTCTATTCTGCCCCTGGCAAGCCGTAATAATGTCACATTCGAACACCTCAACTCTAGCACTGTGATTATAACTGGTTTTCTTTCTCAGTTCAGTTCACAGCTCTCTTAACCCAGCCAGTTCCAAAAGACAGTTCATGCTGCAGTTTTATCTTCTGTTTCCTTTCACACTGATAAGCTCCTTTCCTGTTATCAGACTTTAACCACAAAAACAGCGGGCTTTTAGGAATTGTAATCATAAATAAGAATGATGAAAAAACAAATCTGCAATGTTCAGACTGTGGAAAGAAACCTTCTGCTAAGGACTAGATCTTTGAAGTAGGAGTTTATGAATGAGAAACAGAAGATGGTCAACTATCATGATCATGTAATCTTCTACACACCTGGTTGGGTTGGTTTATAGTGACTTTCTTGGGACAAAGCTTTTGTGGAATACAGAGAGGTCCCAAAAGAAATTAAAGAATTATGACAAACTGTGCACAGACACAGTTATTAAAGAACAATATACTTACAGATGCGTTTTTATTGAATGACAGTTACAGTTAATTAATTGTTAAGAAAAATAAATTTCATTATATGATTTTATTGAAGGAGGGCTTCCTCTTTTTGTATAGAACTGCAGGCTGCTGAAATGCTTTTTCCTCTCACAAAATCTACCAACTCCATACTTCTAACATCTTCAATTTCTTTGGCAAACAGTAAGTGTAATAAGGAAATTTTTAATTCATATTTTCAGAAAATTGAATATGAAAAAGACATCAAAAAGATGCCAACTTTTACTACATTATTCATTTTAAGAGAAAGTGAGACTAGAAAGTTATTTCATACCTTTCAGTTCACAGAACTACCCATATAAGTTCTTGGAGACTGAAATACTACCCACTTTATCTTTTCTTCTCATAAAGCAATTCATTTCCCAAGCGAAAGCAATAGATATTGCCCATGTATCCAGTTATTTACTTTGAAATTTTTCTGAGCATTAGCTAATGCTTCTGCCAACATACTTATTTTTGCCATTTAGAAGACATACAAACTTTCCACACATATTCTACTAGATTTGAACAATAGAATAGGGTGCTTTTGAAAACTATTTCAATCACACAAGTTGAAGGTTTTTTTGGGTTTTTTTTGTCTTTTTTTTCTGTCATTTGTGTTATTTGTAAAGCAGATTTTGGGAATTCTTTTTTTGTTGGTGGTTTGTTGTGGTTTTCTTTTTCCATACAGGCACAATCAGACAACTAGATGAGTGAATATCAACTGCAAAAATCTTATAAAATCATTTATTCCCTACACATTAACTTGTGACACTTACAGAGTCATATTTGCAGTAGTAAAATATCTGTAAGAATGAATGTGTGTCTCAGTTTAAAAAAAAAACAAGATGTCTGTCAAGGAAAGTGAGGAATCTTCCAGTACTAGGAAGAGGGCTTTTGGTGCAGTTATATTCATAAACATCAGGGGGCGCTGTCATGCCTTGGAAGGCAGAGGCTGCATTGATTCCGTCACAGCCACCGGGGGTGCTGTGGGGTGAGCCAAAGACATGGAGAGGAAGAGGTGCTGATTCCAGAGCTCCTGTGGGAATGGTGGCTGCAGAGATAGGCTGGAACCTTTCCCGTGGGCGGTGCAAGTACCCTTCCACCATCTTTTCTCTGAAAATGTTGAGGGTGGATTAGAAACTCCTCTACAGATGGCACCGGCCCCTCGATGAGTCCATAGTGAATCCAGGCAGTGGTGGTTGTCTTCTCAGGAGAGCTGCACAGGACATGCCAGGACTCCCTCCCAGTGCTGCCACCAGCCCAGGAAGCAGCAACTGGGCACCCAAGCAGGTGGAAAACAAATATGTAGGGCACTGGCAAAAACTGAGCCTGGGGAAACCTCTCTCTGATCACTTTGCTAGTCAGGGAAAAAAATGAAGTTCAAAAAAACAAACAAACAAACAAAAAAAATCTTCCCCCAATCCCCTCCCCAGCCATCACGTTGGAATGCAAAACTATTAGGTATGCCTTTATTTAGGCTTTAGACAGTTAGCTGGCTCCGGCAGGTAGTGAGAGAGCTGAGCTCCAACAAGTCATCTCGTTCTGGCTCCCAACCAACAAACCACTGTGTTGACCAGGGATAAAAAAAAAAAAAAAACAAAAAACCAAAAACCCCCCCCAAAAACAAAAACAAAACCCAAAAGACACAAACAAACAAATATATATATATATATATATATATATAAAAACCTAGAGAAAGCCCCCAAATAAATTCTGTGAAAGATTTTGAAACTCTAACAATGTGTACAGACATATTGTTTTGTAATGGGATGATCATAGCAACATAGAATCGTTTGAGTTGAAAGGGATCTTAAAGATCATCAGGTTCCAACCCTTCTGCCATGGGCAGGGACACCTTTCACTACACTAGATTGCTCAAAGCTCCATCCAAATTGGCCTGAAAACCCAACTCTCTCAGCCGGTCTTCATAGGAATGTGCTCCAGCCCTCTGATCACCCATGTGGCCTCCTCCGGACTCACTCCAGCATTCTTATGTTGGGAGTCCCAGAGATGAACACAGTACTCCAGGTGAGATCTCATGAGAGTGGAGTAGAGAGGGAGAATCATCTACCTCAACTTGCTAGTCATTCTTCTTTCAATGGAGTCCAGGATACAGTTAATTGTCTTTCCAGACTGCAAGCACATATTCTGGAGTTATTTTGAGCTTCTCATCAACCAACACCCCCAAGTCCTTTTCCTCAATGCTGGTCTCTATCCATTCTCCACTTAGTTTGTATTTGTGGTTTGGTTTGCTCCAATTCACAGGCTGGACCTTACACTTGGCCTTGTTGAACTTCAAGAAGTTACCTACCTTTCAAGCCTGTCAAAGTCCTGCTGGATGGCATCTCTTCCCTCCATCTTGTCAACTGTACCACACAGCTTGATGTCATCAGCAAATTTGTGTGAGGGTGCACTAATACCACTGTTCAAGTTGCCAACAAATATGTGAAATGTCACCAGTCCCAATATCAGCCCCTGAGGAATGTCACTAGTCACTGGTCTCCACTTGGACATTGAGCTGCTGACTAACACTGTAATCCCAACATGGAAGCCACCAGATTTGTGAGGCAAAATTTGCCCTTAGTGAAGCCGTTGTGGCTGTCATCAGTGACCTTATTTCCCATGTGTCTTTGTATGACTTGCATGATATACACGTATTTACCAGTATTCAAAAGTATAGATTACTACTAAATGAAACAAAATTTCCAAATTCTCCCTTTTAAATGTTCAAAAACATCAGAACAGTATAAAGCACAATACTGGAGACAGAGGCAGCCCAGATTTCACTAAAATTTCCATCTCTGGAATATATTTTACTGAATTTCATAAAGAGGTTCAGCAAACTGTTATATGAATTAAATAAATCACAAGGGTTTTTTGCATAAAGAATGGAAAAATGACTTGTTGGATGACTTGTATTTCTAGTTTTATTGAGCCCTAAATTTTGCTAATAGTTTTTATTCTATGTTTGTTTCATCCTCAGAGCTTCATGTTGATTAGACTGCTCTCTCTTAGGAGAGCTAGCACAGCCTGGAGCAGACAGAATTCTTTCCACACAGCTGCCTTGAAGAGCTGCGCAGTAACAGATGTGTGACAAAACTGTGGTCCCTAACCTGAATGCCTGAATGTCACATCACTGAGAGAAAGATGCCAGACACATCCTCTAGTATGCACAATCTCACAAGTGGGCAATAAGGAAGACTGTCTGCTATTTTAATGGACAATGTCTTGATCAAAAAATGGGAGTCAGGTCAGCTCAAGATAAATGTGAAGGGAGACAAGAGTATCTGGAAAATCAGACTGAGTATCACAGTTTTAAGAAGAGATGAAAACATGAATATTTTTAAGCTATTGCTACTCCATCCATTGATTTTGAAAGACACAAGTTTTCATTTTCAGCATCTTCTTCTGGTTTTGGGAGATGTATTTTCTTTAGAAATACTACACTTTCTTTTCTAATCATCTTTACCCTTTGATAGTTTTCCTTTGTCCTTTTTTTCTTTTATAATTTTAAGAAAGTAGTGATGAAAGTAATAGAAAAAAAAGGAAGTAGAAGAAATTATTTTTTTCTTCTGTTGGCATCCCTTCCAGTACTTTTACAATGCAGTACTGAAATATATTGATTTCTAAGTTTGTTTTTTTAGTATTTGGACCATCTCTGATTGTAACTAGTGTTAACTTTTTTCAGATACAAAGATGATCATCCAATATTGTTGCCACTTTTCTCTGTGACCTCAGCTCAAATCACACAGAATATTGGATTGTCCATCAGGAACCTGTGGGTTTTCTTTTTCATTTCTCCCCTTTTCCATTCTTTCTTAAGCAACATCTATTCCATGCTGAAAACTCCTCAGACTGTCTTATTCATTCTTATTTGTCTGTTTTTTTCTGATCTCCACCTTCTTTTTACTGGCAAATTGAGTTCTTATATTGTATTGCCCCATAGTCTTTAGAAGGGGTGAGTTCTAAGAAGGATGAGTTCTGCCATTGATCCTTTTTATCTTTTTTTTTTTTCCTTTTCTTTCCTGTTTCTTTTAGTGCAGTAGTTCTCTTCCTTCCACAACTGCCTGAGTAACTATGTAGTCCCAAGTAACTCTATTCCCTGTACTCACATGACACACACACCAGCCTCAGTAACCATGGAACTGAATTCTAGTGTTCCACGCAAATCAGCTGGAATGTTGTGATGTAACAGGTGTATTGTTTTGGGATTTTGACTTCAGTTGTCTATCAGAGCTATACTGATCACTGTATCATATGGGTTTGTGCCTGGATCATTTTAAACTGTAGAATGATGAGGAGTACATAGTAAATCACAAATGCATGTCTGATCTGAATTTACAGATACAGGAAAACATGATAGAAATGTTGAGGATTTACAAAACTCAAGCGTTATGTCTAGTCATTGGCTGGCTATTCATAGGCACTGTCATGGGAGTTTTGGTTGGGGATTTGGGATAAGGATTTGCACGTTTTGGTCTCAGTTTGGTTTTATGGGACACTCACGTTGCATAAATGTGTATGTGAATCTAAGTGTTTCATAATAAACTTACAAAAGCCCAAAAAAATGAAATCTAGGGGGAAAAAAAAAAAAAAGCATTTGGAAACCCATAATCAGTTTGGGTTTTTTTAAAATCTACAAAAGCTTTTGACCCTACTGAGAGCTTTGTGAAAGTTAATATAAGAATTTTGTTTTACTTCATTGAATATCGTTGAATGCTTGCTCCATTGCAAACTTTCTTTCAAAGATATTACACCTTCAGATATTAAAAGTTCAATTTAAACAGTGTTTTGTAATGACTTTTTAAGTTCCACACAAGTTCCAAAAGTCTGATAGTTCAAGCTTATTTGCAGTTTTAGCCCATTCCCAGGTTTTTTCCTTTTTGTATCTTTTATGTTGGGTTAGACAGTGACAACTCTCTGATTATTTGACTGTACACACTCATATCTCCATACACCAAAAAGATAAATTAATAGTTTGCTTTATAGCCATTCTATTTTCAGCCTAATGAAGAAGGCTGCAATTTTCAATTCTGAAAAGTCAACCAAATTTTCACAAATGTGAGAAAACAGTGCTTGTGAAAATGTTAGTCCAAAAGACTAATGGTACAAATTAGATCATGACAGACTTTCTCTAAAACATTTAAACTAATCACACTCTTCAAACCACTCACAAATACAGATCTGAGACAAGAGGACTAAGTATTAAACAGCATATTCATTCCTCCTGAGAATGAATATGCTGTTTAATAATGAAGAGCTCCTCCTGAGCTCTTCGCACATGCTGGCATAATATTTTAGAAGTTGTATGTATTTTGGAATCATTGCCATTGCATCCAATTCAACACAGAGAAGTAAGAAAAAAATTACCTCAATTTTAACCATGACAAAGACAAGCAGCATTGCAGAAGGCTGCTTATGACCACATTGTTTGCATAAATGTTGATGTGATCTGTGCTCTGTTATATGAGACTGAAACATAATAAGAAAACTGATTTAGCTTCCTAAACTTTTAGGACACTACAATGGAGTAAGAGGGCTAGAGTATGTTTTATGCTTGGATTGTTGCAGCAGGAGGCTGTTACACTCCTGGATGTACTCCTCTATTCTCTGCCCCAACCCTATTCTATCATGCTTAGGTCAGTGGGAAATAATTCCATGTATATTACGTGGTCTCAACTGACCTTTTGTTTCCAGGCTCTGTATCTTTGTTTTTCATCTCCTACAACATTTTCAGGACATAGACAGGTGGAACTTCTACTTGTACAGAAGTGAAAACCTGTCAGTTGCACAGACTAAGGGGCTTTTATTTCCCACAGTCTCATAAAGTTGCAATCTTGTACCATTCTTTTAATAGCTTTGAAGGCTGTATATAGAGCCTCTGAGCAAACAAACAGGAAATAAAAGAGATTCAACACCAAAACCAGTTCTGAGCTACAATCTTCTCCAGCTGCAACCTTTTCTTGCTAAATACTAGCAAAGCAATCTAACACTAGGTACTATGTTTTTGGGAGGCACAATTCTCTGAATCGTTTACAAATTAAATGTGTTTGTTTAAAAGACTTTAATATGACAAGTATTTTAATAAAATATGTATTTCTGTCATTTACAACAACAAGGAATTTTTTGGGAAGAAAAAGAACCTTGATTTTTGTTATAGGTTTTTAATTTCTCTTTAATAACTGCAGATGAAATGATTGTGGTTACCGATACTGCGTTAAAATTATTAAGAAAGTTTTATCTAATGCATATGGTGCTTTTATTTGCTTTACTTGCAGTACCTTTTGGTGTAATAAAGTAATTTTCTTCTCTTTTGATGAATAAATTTTTTGTATCTTGTACATCTCTATTATAGGTACAAGAACTGTACATTAAATTTCAATGTTAGATATTGGTTTCTAATTATGATAATACTATACTGTAGTTGCATTTTTAATTGTAATCAGAATAATAGAGTAGCTTAGAAAAGTGGTGAAAAAAATAAAACCTTTATGTAAGTGCCATTTCATTATAAGTGAGTAAATCTAACCACCTTCTATTTCTTTCCTTGCTATGCTGAGGGCAAAAATTTACTGGAGGCACAGTTTAGCCATATAAACACTCTGTGAATTTTCTGTCATTATTACAGTTCTGTTGTCTCAAATAACACAGACTTAAAAGTTCTGTGTCCTTTGGTACATTGCAAAGATTAAGAAATCATAGAATTTTGTTAGAATGAGAAGATCTAATTCAAATTCAGTAACATCTTCCCAGGCTGGGACAGTTCTCTGCCACCAAGTCTTTATTACAGATGAAAATCCATCACTGAGAAAGCAATATTCACAAGTCTTAAGAGTGTCATAAACGTTTATACTGTGAACAAAGAGAGTGATATTATAAGGTGGCAAGTAGTGTATAGCAAATTGTCTTTTCTGAGCAGTTTCTGTATGCAAATATTTTGTACTATAACTTGATTTTCTTTTTGCTAGCAATAGAATATAAATCCTTAGAAATACCCTGATGTACATTAGGGTTTTTATTTCATCTTAGGTGAGTTTATTTCACTGCAAGTGAATTCTTTTCAGGCAATTTCCTCCTCATTCATGTCAGAGTGTGACTCAAAATTTCTTCATGTTTCTTTTAATAAGTGGAATAGGTAATAAAAGAAAACTAATTTATTTCTTTTCTCCATGAAGGAGTTCACAGGACACAGACTGCTGCAGAAATCAGGTGAAGAGCTTTATTTCCAAGCAGTGAAGGCTAGAACAGCTTACTGTGCTTTTGATAGATAAGATTAATTTAACATCTCCTTTTCTGATGTCCTTCAGATGTTTTCTTAATACCAAAGAGAACAGAGAGACAGAATAATATATAAAAATGATACATAAACAGTAGTGATGAGGTTTAAAATTAAATTAAATCTTGATTACTGAGTCCATATTATCATGCGTTTCTGTCCAGAAACCTCTCAGAGTTTTGTGTCACTCCTGTTGCTCTTCATTCCACGATCTCTCACAATTTCCATCACTGGAGCCCATCTGCCATAGATTCATAGAATCATTTGTGTTGGAAAATACCTGTAAGATCATCAGTCCAACAGTTAATCTACAGCTCAGGATGACAATACTACCCCTGATATTGATGCTGGCAAGTATGCAAGTGAAGTAAAGCTTTAAAGCATCATAAAATTAGTGGCGTCTTTAAATCATGACCATGCTGTGTCTTGGCAAAAACTGTTATTCAGATATCTACTATAGTAAAACTTGTATTCTTATTAGAATAGTGTCCTGGTTCCAGCCAGGACACGGTTAATTTTTTGCAGTAGCAGGAAGAGGGTGTGGCCAGGATCCTGATGTTATTCTATACCACCTCATGTCATTGCCAGGTGAGAAGAGGAGAAAGGGACTCCCTTTCTTCAAGGGATAAAGGGTTCCTTCCAGTCCAGAAATAGGGTGGAGGGAGCCATCTGGTATTGTCTGTTACCAGAGAGGTTTGTCTGGGTGAATAATTTATATTCTTATACCTTTTGTTACTAATATTGTTGCTGTACTTTTCTTATATCATTGGTGTTTTCAGTATTTTTTTCTTATCTCAACCTGTGATCTTTGCCTTTTGTGCCTCAAATT
>JAWWEE010000040.1:31271091-31312988 GCA_035221455.1 Xenops minutus
GCTTGCCGGAAAAAAAAAAAAAAAAAAAAAGAGAGAGAACAGTTAAAAAAAAAAAAAGGAGCGCAAAAGACAGTCCCTACTCCTGAAGACTACCACTGCTGTCAAGAAGATTAACAATACCCTTCACACCAGGCAATGGTGTGGATGAGGGAGACAGAGTGGTACAAACGATGGAGATCAAGATGGCAACTTAGTTTAAAAGCGCTGTACTTTTTTTTTTCTCTCTTTTTGGCACACTTATTGTGAGTACCTATCTCCACCAACCTTTTTGGTGAAGTTTAATCCAGGTAAAACAATCAATAGAAATACAAACTAAAGTTTTGGCTGAGGCCCCAAATTTTACAGCACATTTAAGCTCTCTTATAAAAGTTAGCAAGGATGAAAACTACAAAAAGCAAGTATAATACAAGGCAATGAAGATTCTAAGAATTATAATCTGATCTTGACAGCAGCCCGAGAGGTGGTTACTAGGTTTGAACAGCAAAATTAGGAAGATAAGAAGGGGAGGAAGAAGCCTTCAGCCCCGCGACCCCCAGAAGGTAGAAGATGACCACCTAGCAACAGGTGGACGCAGGCACAGAGAGATCACAGCCAGTTGTGAAACCCGGAAGAAGAACTGTATAAAGATGCCTGATAGGGCATTGTTAGTGACGGACCAGGTGTGGGGCAGGAGACCCCTGGCCGCCCAGCGCTGTTTTGCTCATTAATAAATTTTAAAACTGCACATTGGCTCTAGCAGTTTATTACACAGGCATGTCTTTTCTCCTGCTGTCCATTAAATTGTGGTATTTGCATCAAAATCTGGCTTCAGTGATGAGCTGGGTAACGTGCTAAGTGGATTGTCAAAGGGTTCTTTTTCATAAAGCACTGATGGCACAATCTGACAACTCACAGGGCAAATGTTAGCTTTCCAATATTTAAAGTAGCATGGAGGGACAAATAATATTAGCCTCACTCAAAACCTGCTATTTTCAAAAATATGTGATCTGTTTCCCTAAACGTAAAGGGGAGCTGCTCAAGGCTTGTGACAGAGAAGACTATCAGATGTCCTGGTCTGTTTTATTATTTAGCTTTTATATGCCACAAACTACTACTAAATGAATGTTCCTTCTTCTCTACGCTCTGTCCTCTTAGTGAACCAACTCATGTTCTCCATATTTTAGCTTTCTTAATATCCAGCTTTCTGTGGATTAAATAATCAAAGCTGCATTTATGCCTGGCAGGTCAGGTTGATTATCATAAAACAAAAACAAACAAAAAAATTGACTCTTTTTCCCAAACATCATACTCTTCATGAAATTTGTTAAAGAAATGAGTTTCAAAAACTACCCTGTAATAAACCAGTGCATATAGCTGTGATGTCACATGCTCTGTACAAAGGAGAGGAAAAAAAAATGATGTTTGGAGTTTTCATTTACATACATTAATCAGTTTTTCTCCATTCCTTTTCAGTAAGTGCTTGATTTATGTTTAAGCAGTTGGTAGCCTACTACAGTGAGATGCAGTATTTCTGATAAAATAGTGTGCATAATATATTATTTGACAGTATGTTTACTACAATCTATGAAGAAAAGATCTTTATTTGTATAATCACTTATAAGAAAGTCTATAATTTCTGAAATAAAAGCTAATGATAAATAATGTCATTTATACACATGCTCCAAAATGAAAAACAAGTTGCTGTACTTTTAAGAAGGTCAAGGTACATCAGCTATACTACAACTTAGCATAAAATTACTTATTTGGAACTTAAATTGTGCCTGCCAATTTTGAATTAAAAGTTAAACTTCTACCTTTTTCCATTTAGCAAAATGCTAAACTAACAGAAAAAAAGAAGATATTTATAGAAATGGTCATTCCAATGTCAGAGTTTTGATGGACCATGGGGGCTGTAAGTCAAACTCCTTTTAGGAAGCCAAATTATTTTCATTATTAAGTTTTCTTTTATCATCCTTTATTAAGAAAATCACAGTTTCAAGATATCACACTATTTAATATAAGAAATACTAAGCAAAGTTATATGAATCTCAGGAAATGTAAAATTAGCACAGCTTTCCTGTCTGAAATGTTATTAAATTTTATTATTTAAAATAATATGTTGTTGCCTAAATTTTTACATGCCTGCTGTGGGGATTATGATGCTGGGTGACATTTTTCTCTTTAAAAACAAACATAAATTATGAAGTGAACAACATCTGAGCCAGATGTTTAAATTTGCCCTTAGAGTCAATGAAGAAATATGGGTTGTTTCAGCAAAAAACTCTTTTAATCTTATTTCTCTCCACAACTACATGAAGAAAGGTTGCAGTAAGGCAGGAGTTGTTCTCATTTCCCAAATAACAATAGGAGAAGAGGAAATTACCTCAGGAGGACCAGGGGAGGCTTAGATTGGATATTAGGAAATATTTCTTGATGGAAAGGGTTTTCAGATATTGGAACAGGTTGACCAGGTAGTTGTTTGAGACTTCATCCCTGGAGGTATTTAAGGCATTGTCCTAATTACAGGGGCCAGGACCAGTATTTATCATTATGAGGGTATAAGCAAAACTGTGTATTCTACATCCTCTGTGTAATTTCTGATGAACTCTTAATAATGCATCCTTTGCAGCAGCAGCCCAGGGCACACCTGATACCTCAGGCTACGCGCTGGGTATTAAAGAACTCTGTGAGGCAGCAGAGTGTTTCTTTGTCTTCACACCAATGACTCAGCTCCCCTTCAAGGAGGCATTAGCACCTTCACACCCAGCCTGAGGGGTCATCTCTGCTAATGGGCCATAATGGACTGTCATAATAAATGACAAAGCAGTTCAGTGTCCTGGTCACTACATATTTCTAATGGTACTGCATATAAGATAGCCTAATTATCCCTCATTGTGTTAATATTTCAAATCAAAATGGGAAAGTACAATTTTAGCAAGACAGAAGGCAGAGGCAATTCATCCCTTTGTCTGAAACCCTCAGAGTGGTGATGAAGGTACTTTTCTAAGAGGAACAAAGGGCTCAGGTGGTTCACACAGCTTGTCAAGGTATTATCCAAGTAAAAACCTGCTAAAATGAAGGCAGAACTCTTCTGCCAAGGTGTTTTTAACATTTTTGATTGGAGTTAAATGGGATTATTGACATTCATTTCTTAATTCAGCTTACATCTTTCAGGATTCATGTTCATCTACTTCCCCAGGGCAAAGTGAGACCCAGGTCACATCACTCCTTACTGGGAGTAATGAGTGAAGTACAGAAGGGTTGTCCTCCTGACTCTTCCTCACTGACATAGGGATTTGGGATGACTCCAAGAACCAGTCTCATCATTTAATACCTGATTATTGCATTGACCTGGCCTCAGATATGAACAACAGAGCACTCAAATTTGGCTGAAAGAAAGAAGCCCAGAACATATCAATTCAACTATAAGGAAGTTCAGAAGTAACTTTCTGTTATTTTTAGGCTTGAATCCTCTCTTTTGTATGAACTCTTTGTATGTTAATAAGGAGCTATAAGTCAATGTTTATGTAATTATTTCTACTTCCTTTTGTATTTACAAAGGAGTCCTCAGAAATATAGGTGTCTTTAATTTCCTTTTATTTCCTTTAACAGGTGTTTCTCTCACATTTTTCTTGTACTTTTTGGCTCTCACCCAAGCATATATTTTTCTCCTTTTGGATGCCTGACATGATTCTCTTTCTTCCAGTAAGCTTAGTTTTGCAGCAACTTTTTTTATTTAGTATTATGATTGACAGGAGAGTCCTCTTATGCATGGAAATGCTTCTTTTTAAAATCAAACCAGCAAAATGATACTACGACTAAAAGTATCTCACATAGCAATAGACTGAACACAGAACAGCATATCTAATACACAAATGTATTTGAGGAAAGAGTGTGGGATGTAATTGGATTACGAAGGAACTTTGGAGGTGTGACAGCCCCCATTTAACCTGACTCATGTAGCAGTTATGTCAAAAATGATCAGGTAATCCAGTCTCAAGCTGGTCAGTTCTTGCTTAAGATACCTTAAAGGAAAATGTAAGGTTGCATGGGAACAAGTGCTGTTGATTTATCTAGGCATTTTCTACTCTGAGCTAATATCAAATTTACAGAGTAGCAGGGCACATGGAATAGGTTAGTGAAAAAATTCTTTCACAAATGATGGACTAATGTTTATTGAATATTAAAAAATACAAAGTTCTACCAGTAAAATTTTAAGCTGTATAGTAAATTGTGTTTATTTCAGTACTGAGAAAATTCTAGTGTATAGAAAAATAGCAAGAGTACAAGTAATAGAACAGTAATTATTTAGTGTAAAAAATAGTTTGCTTCAAAGAGTTGTATAATAAACTCAGTCCAAAAAGGTTTTCAGTTTACGATATAATTGGTCAGATTGTATAATATATCAGTGCTTTCTTAATACATCTAGGACTAATAGAAAAGTAGTCTTTATGGTTTTGTTTTATTATACACTGTACACTGTACACTGTTAAATATATTACAAAACCATTCTGATATAAAATATTTCTAAAGAGACCTGCTTTTCAAAATGCCTTAATGGATTATTGTCAGGACTAGCAGAGGACAACTTTTTTTGGCATCTTGTTTAAGAGTTTTTATCCTTCACGTTCTCTGTGAACTTTCTTTGCAATTGCATATTCATTAAAAACTGTATTTTATCAATACTTAAGCTGGAAACTGTTTTCAAAGAAAGCAGAATATGCTGTCAGTGACAAGGCATGCTGTTAAAAGGTGACATAATGCCATTTTCATCATAGGACATGAGTCTATCCCATCACAACGGTGAGCTATATAGTTTTATATAAATTTTTTGCTTTGTCAGAAATAAAGAGTGCAGGGGATGAATCTAATGTACACACATGCATCTTATTACCTAACATTAGCTATTCAGGCCCCTTGTACTCAGTGAAGAGAAGCAATTCATGCTAGCCTAAGAAAACTAGTCAAGATGAAAGGAGTAATGAGCTCTCTGGAGGATGCTTGCAAATCTTCACTTATAGAAGAGAACCAATAGTCATAGATGTTTAGCCTTGAACAGTTAACTGCTGCAAATACAGTCTGAAGAGGTGATTCCTTCCTGCCTCAAAAGTAGCAAAATATTTTTTCTATCTTTTTAAACTCTTTTTAGTTTCCTTTTATAACTCTCTTTCATGAACCTTTCTCATCAGCTGTTCAAAGTTGACTCTTCCTTGCTGATACACATTGCAGTTACAGTCCAGAAAGTCAACCATATTCTGGACTGCATAAAAAGAATTTTTGCCAGGAGGTGGAGGAAGGTCATTCTTCCCCTCTACTCTGCTCTCATAAGACCCCATCTGGATCACTGTATCCAGCTCTGGGGCCATCAGTATAAGAAAGACATGGACCTGTTAGAACAGGTCTAGAGGAGGGCCACACAAATAGAGGGCTGAAAGACCTCTACCATGGGGAAAGGTTAAGAGAGCTGGGAGGAAGAAGAACAGGACTTATTATGACCTTTCATTAGTTAAAGAAAGACTTTTTTATAAAGATCTGAAGTTACAGGATTAGAGGCAGTGATTTTAAACTGAAAGAGGGTAGGTTGAGGTTTAGCAAAAGGAAGGACTTTTTTACAGTGAGGGTTGTGATTCACACAATGGGACAGGTGGCTCAGAGATGTGAACACCCTGTCACTGGTAGTGTTCAAACTCATGGAGGATGGCATTTTAAGAACTGGGTCTATCTAGAGATGCCCCTGCTCACAGCAGAGATGTGAGATTACTAGATGTGTGATTACTAGATAATATTTGAATGACTCTTGACACTCAAAAATTTCTGTGATTCTATGGTTCTATAAGTGTGAGCCAGCATCCCTGGAGGTATTTAGAAGACATGTAGATGTGGCACTTAAGCACATGGTTCAGTGGTGGACTTGGCAGTATTGGGCTAATAGTTGGAATTGATGGTTTTAGAGATCTTTTCCAGCCTAAATGATTTATGATTCTACATTTCTATGATTCTATTCACTCCAGCTTAACCTCAGTTTCCTTTCCAGGAAACTCTCATTTTCAGCAAATATTCATTTGCACACAGTCTAGGGAAGCAATGAAAGAGTAACTCCAAGATACTTTTTTTTTTTTTGATTCTCAATTTTTCCTTTCCTTGCATTGCTGTGTTCAATCAGAAAGGCTGTGACTGTCTCTCCCCTTTTTGGAGTGTGTTTAATTTTGTCAGTGTCAATGTCCCCCTGCAACACAGCAACAATCTGATCATAACTGTTTTAACAAAGGTAGATGCATTAAATTAAATAGGTTGTTACATATAGAAAAAAAATCTCTAACTTTCCAATTCAAACTCTGAGTCTCTTCTTCACTGACAAAAATGTATCTCACTAACCTATATCCATAAATTGCAAAGTACCTTTCATATAAACTGCTGGTATGTTTTCCTTAATGATAAATTGTCCTTTGCCTCATATGCAAAAATCTGCCCAGCAGAGTTTCTGACTCAGAAGGAATCCTTTTAAAGCTGCCCTTGAACATGCAGCAAATTCTCCAATTAGATTTCAGGCCCTAAGTCAGAATACTAATACATGTGTGAATCTATATCTTAATGTTACCTAAAATGGTACTATGTAGTTAATTTCTGCTTAGTATTTTATTAAAACTTGCCTCCTTTTTTGATGGAAAAATTAGTTAAATTAGGCAAAGTACTCTGTGTTTCTTTAAACTATGTTTTGAGAAAAAATATTGATATTTCAGGTGTTTGGGTTTTTGTGTTTGGTTTTTGTTTTGTTTTGTTTTGTTTTTTTTTTTTTTTAAACTATACTTCACATGCCACAGCAGAGAACATCTGCCTTTTGATTTATCATTTCAATTATAAGTAATTTACTTCTCAGTGTGTTCTCACAAACACCTACAGCATTCGTCACAGTCATCAATATATTCAATATAAGAATGTTAGAGGTACAAATGCACTTTGCTTCTTGTTTGTTTTTTTCTAGATGAGTTTTAGTGAGACTTGTCAACACACCTTACACAAGCTATATTGATGTCAATTATCCATAAAAATATTCTTAAACACATATGTCAGAAGTGAATGCTTATATTTTATTAACCAAATTTCTGCTTCATAACTGTTAGTGAATTAAATAGGACACCAAGAAACAATCTTTAACAAAAAACAGCAACAAAATAAAACAGTTTAAATGTGTGACAAACTCTAATTTTCATTCAACCATGAAACGTCCACCTAAAAAATGTTATTTCTATATATAAACTATATTCTAGTTCCAAGAGAAAACTGAATTAACCTAATTCGGTAAGTTACAGTTCATAGGCATTTCTCCATTTCCCATGCATTACTTCATTTATTTCATTACCTCCAGTTTCCTAGTTTTGAAGATGTATTTACCATACTATGTATCTTTGAATTTATATTTTACAAGCTTTTTGACTAGGTTTACATATTTGCCCTGAAACCTTTTTTTCCCACTTTTGTGATCCTGTTTCTATATTGTTCACTGCTATGCCCTCTGTATCAGGTTGTGATTTACCTGCCTTTGATGATGAACTGGTACATTTTCTTTTGAAAGGAAAGCATTAAGAAAACACAAACTCAAAGATTGCTAGATGAGTGCATTTGAGTGTCACCAGTGATGGTGATTTACAGTGAGCATAAGTAAGTTATTAATTGCAAGCTGTTTTCAGATCACTTATGTGTTGTTCAATTTTCTACATCACCAGAGCTTGCCCTGCATATATCTTTGTGGCTTTATTACTGTGAGTACACAACAAAAAGCCCTGCTTTCCTGAATGCAGTAAAATTAATGATTTCAAAATTTTTCCTTGCAAATTGATGTAGTTTACTCTCTTGACTCCAATGATAAATGCAGGGATGTCTACTGCCTTAGCCAGCAATATGTTTGGATCATAGATTTGGTACATAGAATCTGTAAAAGTCCCACCTCATGAAGTACGATTCTTGGCATATCTATCCCCATGACTGAAACAAAGCTATGGTTACCACTGAGTGTCCCTGCAAGTGAAAGTGTTCTTCTCATAAGATGTTAGCAGCCAAGCTGCACTTATTCTCATGCTAAGCTTCAAAGCTCCTTGTATTAACTGAAATGTTTTTATCCACTAGAGGGATAATTTTGTATTCTCTGTGTGTTCTTGGACATATTCTCCTGATCTCATTAATCCTGAGATGCCCTAATTGTTTCAAGAAGTCTCTTCTGAACATAAAAAATCTGCAGAAGTCACTGAAGTCTTCATTATTATTACTTTTTTCCTTCCAAATCAATGCCAATGCCAAACCAAACCAAACGGAACCAACAAACAAATAAATCCCACTCTTTGCTGTACATACAAATTGAGCTTTATGTGCAAGAGTATTTTGTGGTGTGTACTGCGTAGGGAGACAGTTAATGTCAATATTAAATGGTACTTGTATATTGAACATTATAAACCACTAGACATTTCAGTCAAACATCTGTACTATTTCTCTTGTCCTTTGACATGTTTTCCCTTGTTTTCCAAAGAAATGCAAAGGTTTTTGCATTCACTGCCTTTTCTTGACAGAGATGCCACAAGGTATCTATACATCTCAAAGGCTAACACAAAATCAATCTGTGTGATTATGCAATTTAACTGCATTTGCAGTGCTAATTTATCTTCTAGCATCTGTAAATTACTTTATTATAAAAAATTCAAAAGCTTAGCTGAAAGCCAAATTAGACTTGGTAGCAACACAAAAACATTATCAACAAGGGAAATCTCTAAAAGCAACAGCAGACAACAAAACATCAAGTGATGTGTAGAAAGACATAAAATGTGATATAAATTCATTAAGTGCTGACTATTGTTGTTTTATTTGAGATCTGAGTAAAAGTATATTGCTGGAAAGGTTTGCCAAGTTGCCCTACAGGGAACTACTTCACCTTTTTCTATTAACCATTAGTATTTGGATACTTTATACTTATATTTTTATTTAAAAATAAACTACCATTTCCCATTTAAAATGGGAGGGATAGGGATCATTTGACCTTTGATAAATGAAGACAAAATTTGTCCTCCCATTAGATAAAGTTGATAGCTGAAAGTCTTTCCTCTAGTTATTAAGTGACAGGCACTGAATTCAGTGTTAAACATTTATGCATGATGAAAAAAACAACCTATGAATTCAAGGTTAAACATTTATGTAAAAGAGCAGCATGGGAAAAAATAGAAACTTAGAAGGAAGCTAATGACCTTTAAACATCAAAGGCAAACTTCCTATCCATTAGGAGGTCAGTGTGCTAATGTAGCACAAAACTGCACTTACATGAATTCTGCTGTCCATCTGATACTGAAGGAAACTCTGAAAAAAAAGGTTTATTGTAAAAGGGGTAAAAATTTTAAAAATGTCTCTCTTTTGCCTTTGCCTGATTTTTACTTTTTGCAGTTGTAGAAGAATTTGACATAAGTCTTGACATTTTTATTTAGCAGGAAGTCTGGTAAACATAAATCTACTTAATATTTGAATATGAAACAGGTAATACATGTAAGGACTTTACACAATAAAGACACACAGAAGTAACCTGGTGCTCCCACATATTCTTTTTACCATGTTCTCTATCCCAAACAAGATATCTGACAATAGAGTTCCAGATTGCAAAGCTCCTTCTGCAGACCGTATGTTAATCATTGTGGAGGCAAGTCTAGCACTAACACTAACTAATCAGTCTAACACTGCTAGAAGATTTTGACTGAAAATCAATGTCTGTTATACTTCTTACAAGGTTATTTTATAGAAATTATTTCTGGGTGACTTCAAAGTGAATTTTTTGTCTTTAATAATCACATATGATGTTTAGTTAGCAAAAGAAAAATAAAAAAAAAATAACCTAGAATATAAAGTGTTTCTTCTGGAGGAAGAAGAAAACCAGCCATTTATAAACCTACTGCAATCTTAAAGTAATATAGCTTAAAGTAATATCATGATGCTCTGCCTTATAAGACACTTAATTAAACATATATGCTGATGAGTATAAAAAATACTGTGTTTCGATTATACTTACAAAAGCCAAAGTGTCCTTGATGGTCATAGAATCATAGAAAATTTGCGTTTTTAGAGACCTTTTAAAGGTCATCTAGTCCAACCTCCCTGCAATAAACAAGGACTTCAGCTAGATCAGGTTGCTGAGAGCCCACCCAACCCGACCTTGAATGTTTCCAGGGACAAGGCACCTGCCATCTTTCTGGGAAACCTGTACTAGTGTTTTACCACTCTCTTTTATATATTCAATCTAAATTGACTGTCCTTCACTTTGAAGCCTTTACCCCTTGTCCTATCACTATATGCCTTTGTGAAAAGTCCCTCTCCATCTCTCGTTTGTCCCTTTTAGGGACAAAGTAAGGCTTCTGTAAGGTGTCCCTGGAGCCTTCTCTTATCCAAGCTGAACAACCCTGACTCTCTCAAGTCTGTCTTCACAGGAGAGATGCTCCATCCTTCTGATCATCTTGGTGGCCCTTCTCTGGACCTGCTGTAACAGGTCCATGTCCTTCTTGTACTGGGGACCCCAGAGTCGCATGCAGTACTCCAGGTGGGGTCTCATGAGACTGGAAGGGGGAGAATCACCTCCCTTGACCTGTTGGCCATGTTGCTTTTGATGCAGATGATACCTTTTCATTATTAACTAAAAATACATGCTGAAATGTGACTGATTTGCTGCCATATCTTCAGAAAGCCTGTACTGCTTAACAAAGTCCAATCTAGGACCTAACACCACCTTATCAACTAGACCATGGCACTAAGTGCCACATCCACTCTCCATCACCTCCCTGGGCATCCATTCCAATGCTCAATCACCCTTTCTGTGAAGAATTTCTTCCTAATATCCAACCTAAACCTCCTGTGGCACAGCTTAAGACTGTCTTCTTGTCCTACTACTGGTTGCCAGGGAGAAGAGAATGACACCCACCTGACTACAACTCCCTTCAGCTAGTTGTGGGGAGCAAAAAGGTTTCCCCTGAGCCATCTTTTCTCCAGGCTAAACAATCCCAGCTCCCTCAGCTGATCCTCACGGGATTTATGCTCCAGTCCCTTCATAAATCTTGTTGCCCTTCTCTGAACACTCTCCAGCAACTCAACATTCTTCCTAAACTGAGGGGCCCAGAACTGGACACAGTACTTGAGGTGTGGCCTCACCAGGGCCGAGTACGGGGAAGAATCACTTTCCTACTCTTGCTGGCCACAGCCACACACTATTCCTGATAGATGCCAGGATGCCATTGGCTTTTTTGGCCAGCTGGGCACACTGTTGGCTCATGTTCAGCCTGCTGTCAATCAGTACCTCTAGGTCCCTTTCTGCCTGGCTGCTGTCCAATTAAATATAATTCTACTGGTTGTCCCAAACCACGGGGTGGGATGTGAGTTACTGGATTTGAATCTTACTGAACCAAGTCACTGTGAATGTGTGTGGGGGGTAGGGGCAGGGGGAATGGCTGAGCCTAGGCCTGCAGGCACAGGATAAGGCCTGCCGAGAGCACACGGCACAACTGGCAAGCATATGGCCTACAGCTAACGGGGCCATGGGAGCCACGGTGCTGGGCTGCCAGTCAATAAGATCCGTGTGGTAGCTCACCCACAATACATCCCCTGGAGCCTCTGAATGGCTGTGGCACCCCTCACTTTGACTAGGGGAACAGTGAGTGGTCAGTGAACCAAAGGTCCCGCCTAGAGGGAGTGGCCACAGTAATCAAAGTCTATAAGCAGACACATGCGACGTCTCCATGCTGCCCCTCATCCTGCTCTCTGACCAATCAGCATGTGACCTGACCTTCTAAGTGGTAACTATTTTTCTTTCTCTCTTTTTCTCTCTTTATTCTTTCTTCTCTTAATCGTTCTTTCTTTATTATTTTCTTCCTCTTGTGGGTAAGCTAAACACGTATTTTCTGTACCTCGCTTAAGTTTCATGAAGTTTGTATTTGCTGGGTGTAACAAAAATTCATTACTATAGTAATGCTTGTTAGTCCTGATGATCTGTTGTAATGTTTTTGTGAAGTTGCATGTTATCTTTGTAAAACCCTTTTTGCCAAAACACCTATATTCTCAGCAAATTAAAAGATATCTCTTAGAGAAAAATATGTAGCTATTCTCTGGTCATAAACTCAAGATGTCAAAGAACCAATGGCTTTACAAAGGTTCATGCAGGTGAAATCTCTTGAAGCCTGAAATTAAAATGTACAGCCAGTAAAGCCTGGAGCTTCGGGCCTGCGTGGATTGTAACAGAAGTGCGTACAGACCAATACAGCAGGTATCATATTGAGGGAAGAGCAACTGTAGGAAACTAGTTATTATGGAAGTCCAGGAAAAGAAATAAAGCTGAAAAAAAAAAAAATACTTTCTTGTCAGTGGGAATGCACAAAAGG
This sequence comes from Xenops minutus, assembly GCA_035221455.1. Taxonomy (NCBI): domain Eukaryota; kingdom Metazoa; phylum Chordata; class Aves; order Passeriformes; family Furnariidae; genus Xenops; species Xenops minutus. The sequence continues at coordinate 31,283,463 of JAWWEE010000040.1, forward strand.
CAATGGGAAGAGAAACCAAAAATCCAGCAAGGATTCCAAGTACAGGAAACAGAACAGTGAGGAGAATAATGGAGTAGTTTTTAAAAAGGTTTTCTTTGTTTGCTTGGTGTTTTCTTCGTTGGGTTTTTTTGGTTTGGTTTTGGAGGTTTTGTAACTGTATTTTTTCCCCAAAAACCATTACATCTATGTGGAATGGTATGATGGAATATTTTTCATTTAGGGGATTTAAAAGTGAACCATAAGTATAAACCATAGTACAAAAAACTGTAAGCCACACATCTTAAATAATCAGAGTAGCAAGTGAATTTAGAGTGTCTGTGCTTTTAAAACAGACTTTTATTCAGCAAATCTTGATGTATGACCTATATAAATCCTCAATTTCTCTTTTTATGGACTGTCTTGTGTACTTTTCTCTGGAAGTGTTATATACTCACCTTGGCAGATATAAGTCCCCATGACATTTCCCTCTTCAACAAAGAAAACATTCAGCAGGGCAAGAACCTTTTTACAGAAGGACTTCCCTAGGAGCAGAGATCTTTTCACACATCTTTTGCTGCTCTACAGTCTCCAGCAGGAAAAGGAAAGGATTATAACCCCCTTGAAAAGCAGGTTGTTAAGAGGTTTTTCCTTTCTTCAGATGCAGTTCTTTATTATTTGGATTTTAGTCCAGTACCTTGTCCTGTCAATCCTGCCTTACTTTTCCTCTTTGCCTTCTTTCCTCAGAATAAGCTTTTCTTACTTCACATCCCACCTATTGGGGCTTGGTTTTGGGGCTTTTTTTTTTTTTTTTTTTTGGGGTGTGTTTGTTATTATTTGTGTGTTGTGTTATTGTTTGTTTTTCAGTTGGGTTTGGTTTTGTTGTCTGCACCATGCTTATCCTTCATAGTACAAATGTGAAAAAAAGAAAAGAAAAAACTTAATGTGGAACAAATGGTATGTAAAAATACTCCCTGTTAGATCAGTTATGGAAAGTAAATCTGGAACCAGAGAATATTAGCATAACTACTTATAGGAATGGCCCACTATTAGCATTAGAATTGTCATAAATCTCTACCATGCCCAGACAACAGGAGGCAGGAGGACGTGATGTGTTAGCACAAATCCCAATGACTGTTTCTGAGATTCCTTTTATTGTTCTTTTATACTGGGACCTTTATCTTCTTGAGATAGGTGCAATTTATTTTAGCTGCACCAATATAGAAGTCTGTAACAATTATATTTATACTATTCAAGGAAGAAAACTACGATGACTACTCTCTAGTTCTGAGAATCATGGCACAGCACACATCCAGTTGGCTAAATCTCTGAAAATACAGTGCCTTCAGACTGTCCTTTGGGATTGGCTTGGTCAGTGCTGTTCCCTGAACTGTGCCCAGGAACTGGGCACACATCTGTGTTATCAAGGTAATAGTAGCAATGACTCTGTGGCATTGCCTATTACCATACCCCTGTGCTTATTAATTTACTAGTACAGACATTGACAATAAAGCATTTAAGTGCTACTGTAATGCAAATAATAAAATGAAACTGGCAGATTTCCCATTGTTATGTTAATCTTTTGGGGTGTATATGAACATATTCTTTTAAAATCCAATCAATGACAAAAATTAGAAAAACAATAAAGTATAGTCACTTTCGTATTCTGGAGAATAACAATCCTGATAGACTGAAATCTTACATTGCTTTAATTTGTCACAGATTAAAAGGCTTGCAACTGGAAACACTGACTTGGACACTATCTGTGAGAGAGATATAGGTCCCTGTAAGAATGTTACAGCAATAAGAATTGGAAGCTGTATATGAAAAATGCACACTTAAATATTCTGGCTTTAAGGCTGAAGTTGGAGTATATCTGAGCTGCACAAAAGAATGTAAACATGAAAGCATGTTTTTAAAAGAAACTGCAGTGTCTCACAGGCCTGTCTTTAACTCAGAGTTGGTTGTTTCCACAGTCCAAAATAGGTCAGTGAAGCAGCCCTTGGCACATCAGTGGATCTGAGCAATTTCTGAACACCAGAGCGAGACCTCAAGGGTAATTTTTCATGTATTGTTTGCACAGACTACTTGCTATTCTACTTTGCCACATTGACACTATGGTCTCTTTCCTCTTACTGAAATTCTTGCTTGTTTGTTTCTTATATAGATGCAAAGGGGAATGAACATCCTCCCGAAGGGTTGTTTTTAGAGACCTCAACATTTTAACAGAGAACAACTAAATAAATGTGCCATGCCATTTAAAACAAAAAAAAAAAAAAATCCTGAACCATTCAAACCCATTTCTCGATACCATCAACAATGACAGAAGGATTTTATGTATACAAAACACAGACTTAAATTAAAACTGCACTGCCACTGCTTGTCTTCCTGATAAATTATTCAGAAATTTGCCCTATTTATTTGACTTTTTTTATTAAGGTAGTTTAGTGAAAAATCTCTTGCATATACGCATTCATAAATTTGTATTAGGAAAGAGGTCAAACAGTGCCTTTAATTATGAAGACATCAGTCCAGTTTTAAGGTTGTTTAAGAAACATGTATTTTCAGTAAAAGATTAATTTTGAAAGAGAGATAACGGGCCTATAAAATTTTCTTCTTCAAAATGCCTGAAACCTCTTTTGTGCAAAAACACTAAGAAATATTAGGACTTTCTTTCCTCTAGACACAAGTATAAACTTGGGATACAGACGAAAGTATAAACCTGGATCAAAATAATGAAATTCAGCCCAGTGAAAATTAAATGTGTTTGAGACTCCACTAATATTTGAGTTTTTGTTAGTGGGTATTTAAGCTATGTAGGATTTGATTTGATTTATTTTGTTTTAACTAACTGCTAAAGTCTCCTTTTCTCTCAGCCAACTAGTTCAAAAATAACAAAAGCATTGAAGATCGTCTTGTTCAGACTGAAGGAAACCTTTGCTATGAAAGTTCTTTAGGTTTTTCTTTGTCATCATTTGTGTGACAGGTGATTATTAAGGAGGAAAATTCCTCTATTTTCCCCTATATTCCACTACTTACTCAGATAAAAAACAAAACAAAACAAAACAAAAAAACCCCACATGTTTTTAAAATAAAAAATAAACTCATTGTTTCTGTATTGTTGGTATTTCACTTAATTTTTTATTTTTTAGTTCAGATTTTACTCAGGAACTTGCTTCTGTAAACTCACCAGGTCACTTAGGAATTCAATCCTGTCCTCCTGAGTTTGATCCTTTTCATCCTATAGGATATCTGCAAATTTCTACTGAATGAACAGCTGCAAAAACCTTGAGCAGTAGCTCAGCATATAGAAAAGTTCAGGAAATTGGGAGAGGCAATTTGTTTATGTTCAGCTATGGGTCCAAAAACATCCCTGGACATGAAGACAATTTAAATATGTTCTGGGTTAAGACCAAGACTCTCTCTGAAAACTCTAGCACCAAATACAAAAGACAAAAACCATTTAGAGGCTACCTACAACCACTACATCTGACAAACATTTTTAATAAAGAAGAGCTTTCTAAAACTTAAAATGGGGGATATAAACCATATGAGAAAAACAGGAATGGTGTTAAGAAAGATTGATTTTGTCTTAGTTATCTGAGTTTCATTTTCAAAATATATATTTATGATTTATACTGCTTCAGCTTACCCTGCTTCAGAAATAAGAGAAAGCTGTGAGTTTCAACTAACAGTGTGGGATTGCTGGCCTGCTGCCTGTGTCAGACAATGTCAATGCAATTCAGGGAAGGATTTCTCTCATAATGGCATTTGCTCCCACTGCTGCTTTCTAACATAGCCCTCGGAGGATGTCACTTTAAATTGGAAAAGAGAACAACACTGCATAAAAATCTGTGTTGTGCTATGGGGTAGAGAGGGTTTCACTGCAGCTAGGAATTTCTTTCCTTGTGCTGTGGCTCTATGGAATACTGCTTCAGACTATTAAAGTTCTTGTATTAGAGTCAGAATTGGAAATAGACTTCATATCTCCTCATTTGGATTTAGAAAATGATACATCCAAAGGAGCAATAAAACTCTGGCATGACCTGCAGAGCCTGAGGCATTCTAAAACTTTTACCATTTGCCTTGATTAAAGATGATGTCTTGTACTTTGTAGGCTGGTTAAAGTCTTCAGAAAAAAATTATTCCACAGTGATGAGTAAAGAATATTCAGAATAATTGAAAGTTCAGGGAACTTGGCATTTGAATGCTAAGATTTTTTAGATTTCTACTGAAGTTATAATCTTTGTAAGGAAGGAAGATGGATAATCTAAACAAATAACAGAAATTTTGTCATACCTGCCAATTTCAATTAAATAACTTACTGTTTCAATTGTTATTGCAGTCATTATATTTGTAAAGATAAAGCAGAAATTTTAATTTTAGACATACTCTGAAGATTATCAGTTCCATATGAAGAACTCTGAGCCCAAATCCAGGATCAATTCTAATGGATTTATGAAAAAATAAATCTTATCATTGCAGAGTTTTTCAATCAAAACAAATTTATTTTTGTCTTTTTACTCTTCCTTTTTTTGTTTGCTGAAATAATAGACTGAAGGACCAAACCCAGACACTCGCACAATTGAATTCTTCTCAAGGGATTTAATTTTGATCCAGAATACCATCAAGATAACCCAAGAACCCCTGTGTGTACTTGTCAGGAAAAACACATGTACAGAGAACTTCTGTTGCAGTTTAGCCATTGCATGTCTAAACCATGATTTATGGCTACTGATAGAACTAAACTTTTTAGTCTGGTCAGGGACATACACTTAACTGCATGTTATGATCTGCTTATTAAAATTATTAGAGAGATGCCTCTGCCCATATTAAGGTACAGATGGAACCATATGCTGAAGTCAATAGTATCGGGTTTTATTTAACAGTAAATGTGAGGTAGAGAGAAAGAAATAGGAAAAAGAGCAGGGAGTGGAGGAGAGAGAGTGTTGACAGAGAGACACATTAAGTAGAAAATATCACCACTCAGTTGGTCCTCTTCTGATCTTCTCGGTCGTGATGGTTGGGGTCTTGATCCATTGAGAGAAGCCCAACGAAACACACAGTCCCTGTGGCTTTTATTGCGCTCAGGTTAGGTGGAAGCACTCCTCCTCTGAGGCAGGGAGTTTTACACTCAGAGTAATAATGGATCACAAGACATTTGGTGAGATTTTGACACCTTCTAAGATGTTGCAGCTGCCTCTTACATCAGCACAATTGGGTCAATTGCTGCCTTTTATGGCCCATTAGCAGAGATAATCTCTTCAGATTATGTGTCAATATCCCCGTACTTCCCCAGAGGGGAGTTATCCCAGATGAGTCATTTGTGTAAAGACAAAGAAGCACCGCCCCACCTCACAGGATTTGACTCTTTCCATTTCAACACCCAGCTTGTAGCCTGATTGTTTGAGCCATTAGGATTCCAGTCGCACATTGTGGACACTTTTTCTCTTGGGATAACAGGACAGTAGTACCACCTTTATCTTATCTCAGGTTCCTCATAGTGCAAATTTGGGTGAGGAGTGGGCTTCAGTGAATAGTTTGCCATGTAAAGAGTGGACAAAATCTTTCAGTGATTTTAACACAGTTAAGCCATTAACCGTTTCAGTCTTGCAGATTGCACTGTCTTCATCATGGCTGTTGCTGAGATTGCAAGACATGCACTATTTCTTTCCCATAAACAGCAATTTTAGGATTATAAAATAATGCAACAGGTTTTCTTTCAAAGGTAGTTGCCATTACTGCAAAACCTCATGAGCTAGTTTTTACTCCACATAATTCTAAACAGTGAGGGAAATATTCAACAATGCCAGAGAGGGAGGATCATACTTTATGTGTATTTCTGTGTTTACTCAGCCTTATTTGTTCTGTTCTGTATCAATTCTGAGGTGGATTTCTGGTGTAAAATGATTTGTAGATCCTTAAACTGTATTTGTGCAAATACTACTATCCCAATCTGATCCTTGGAGATAATGCTGAAATGATACTATAGCTCTTATCAAATATCACTGGGAGAGAGCAAATCTCAAGATCCCAAGACAGAACCGATTATAAATATTTTATAAGATAGATGTCTAATGGACAGATCATATTTGCAGTGAACAAGAGGCCTTTATTTTTCTATTTTCTTCTTTATTTTCCTCTTTTTTCCTTTTACTTTTTTTCCCAAAGCCCAGAATAGCTAATGAACAATCAGCATGAGACTATTTGGATTTGAAGATTTCTCTCACCAGACTGATTGTACATAGATCAAGATTTTCTAGGATGAGTCTGTCCTATTGTCTTAGCTATTTAAACATACAAAGTTGCTTATTGTACTTTTCAAAATCTTATATCTTTTTAAAGCATCTAGCCTAGTTCTAGGGTTTTAAGAACAGTAAGGGAAAACAAAAAAAAAAAATTTTCATCCCTCATTTCCTCAGTGAAAAATACTATTGTTCTTGCTAAACAAAATTAAGGTTTCCTAAAGGAAGAGAATATAGCATGAGAAACGATACCTTGTCTACATGGTTTATAGGGTTCTTCAGTTCATTAGCAAGTGTTTATGAGTTCAGAAATTATATATTAGTTGTTACTTCTCAGTTTTCTCATTTATGATCTAAAAATGTGTGGACATAATAATGCTATTGCCATATGAGTAGTGTATAATTTTTTGCTGGATAAAGATATTTCAGCAGTTTTAGCAGTTCCATTTCTAGTTTTAGATTTATGTGACAAAAATATGAGATCTACTAAAATTACACCAAGTAACAGCAACTATTTATAATAGTATTCATTCTGTATAAGTGCTAGGGAAGAGAAGGTTGGTATTGGTGTATGGTTTAACAGATACATTGAATATTATTGTTTGTCCAGCATATGGTACTGTAGCAGTTGAGCTGAATAACACTGCAAACTACTCAAGGGATTTTGCTTTGAGCATTGTTCCATTTGCACTGCATTGAACAATTTGTAATTCTCTGCTCTGCAGACTGGGCTGTAGTTCATACAGATACTGGGTTTCTGTCAGAAAGAAATTTGCATACTAACTGTTTGTTGGCAAATCTTATTTGAGAAACTCAGTTCATGTCTTTGGGGCTATTCCCCTTTTCTGACTTAACATATAGTCCTTGAGAATTCCTAGTTTTCTGAAGATGTTACTTTAGTATTTTTAATTTTTCTTGCATTTTATTTCCTCCATTCTGAAATGGAGCATTCAAAAATGCAGTCTAAATAAAAGAAAAAAAAATAATTTTAGCAAAATTTTACTTTTCCTTTATAACATGCAGATAACATTACCTCTCATAGAGCAAAGATAATCAGTACAGGAAAAGATAAAATATTCTATGCTCAATGAAGCATGTGACTAGGCCATAGATGTTATTTCATATTATACAGCATGAGATATATTCTTAGAATTACAAAGTAGAATCAAAAAGCTTTTATTGTGAAAGAAAATTAATTAAAACAATCTTTGTAAGCACTGTGATTAATGAAAGAAAACTCTAGAACTTAACTTTTGGTAACTGTTTCACTTTTCTTACTTTTTGAACAAAAGGTGCTATTTTCAGTGCCCTGGAGAAAGTCAGCTACTGAAAGAGAAGACGACATTGAAATTCTTCAGGGACATTTTTTCTTAAACTTCATTAAAGTGGATGAAATGGGATCAATTTCAGAAGAGTGATGGGGCAGTAATGAAGAGCGGCCCAGTGCTACTGAGAGCAGCACGCAGCTGATGTTTTTATTCTAAGACCTGTTCCAGGGGAACATCCTTACTCCACAGATGCTGTTCTCTGTGTAATTATCACCTTCACTTCTAAGGACAAATTGCACATCATTTAATCATTCCATCGGCAAGGTTCTTGCCTGTGACATCCAAAAGCAGGCAAGAAGGTGTGACTGAAAGAGAAAAGGACACAGGAGAATTTTTTATTGTATGCCAGAGAATTAAAGCTTTTGCATTTGCTTTAAGATAGCATATGCTAAACAAACATAATGGAGAAGGCAGCAAGTGTTACTCAACCTTTTTCAAGCAAGATGTTTTTAAAATACTGATTGCATTCAACATTGAGGCTTTTCAGTTTCTCAGATAAGATTACAAAAGTTTATATTCTATTAAGCCATTACATAATGTAGTCTGTTCAACTGTTGTTTATGGTCAGCAAGACAGAGTAGAATACTGTGGCTAATGACCTGAATCAGGTGATAAAAAACCAGGCTGACTCAGTGTGCATGCCTCTGATCTTAGTCATAATTCCCCTACCAGCCTTTCCTTTGTCTGCTTAATTGCATTCTGTTTGAGATCAGGAAATTTTATAATACTATTTCCTGGGGTGTCTTGAACTTTAGGCCTTTCTGGAAGTTATTTCTGGCCTATATGAGTATATTTACTGTTTCTAAAGTAAAAAAAACTGTATCAATATTCTTCAGAATGGGATCACCAAAATTCCTGATTCTAAAAGTAGCACACTATGATTTTAATATAGCTGAATGTAATATCTTTCCTTAGTCCTCTAGTCTTGCCTTGCACTCTCCAGAACAGGTTTGACACAGAGTTTTCCTGGATCAGTTCTACCATCCTGCATGCAATGACATATGCCACAAGGCAGGTAGATGCTTACTATCAATCTTGTTGCAGAAAACCTCACTGCTGAGCAAATTATCCTGTCTCCAAAAACCACCCTACTCCCATAATTTCAACTAACATTTTGTGCTAAGTAACTCGCTCCTGTTCAGAAGAATGGAAAGAACTTCCATATTCACGCACCTTATTTTAAGGTATAACATGATTCATAACTGTGTTTAATCCTGGGCTCTCCAGTACAAGAAAGACAGGGACTCATTGAAGCAAGATGTAATAAACCAACTTTTATAATGTGAAGGTGGCCAAACACTGACACAGGTTTCCCGGACAGGTTTCCAGTTTAACCAGGGTTTTGGACTAGATAATCATCAGAGGTGCCTTCCAACCTCAGCTACTCTGTGAATCTGAGATATTGAACTTCTTCCATGTTGCAGAATGTAAAACTAACCTCCATACAGTCTGAAGGAAATCTATACAACTTTGAACTAAAATTCATTTCATTTGAGCCACTGTCATGAAGAATTCTTCCTCCAAGTACCACATCACTAAGGTGTAGCTGTTTAGTCAGTTCAGGGCAATCTACCTATAGAAAGCATTCCTGACTTTCATTAGTCTTTCCACCCAGTGAATTAAAAGGCCATAATGTAAATTGTCTGAGAGAATTATAAAGTGCAGAATAAATTCAATGAAAATTATGTAGTTTCTTCAAAACTATTCTGTGCATGAATAAGTAACTTAAAATCCAGAAGCATGGTACTTTCTATGCTTTTTTTTCTGAAAAGCCTGTACTATCTAGTGAAGTTCAATATTACTGGTTTTTTTCAATTAAAACTAAATTTCCAATGGAAAAACTTCCAGTAGTAGAAACCTCACTAATCTTTTCCAATTCACTTCTGAAATCAACAGATTTTGTAATCTGTGTTGGTGTTCTATTTTTTTTTTTTTTAATCTAAGGTAAATTCTTCTTGAAAACTTAATTTCTTAAATAAAAAAAAAAAAAAGACAGCATGTCATGTTCCCATTCTTATCCTATTAAAATCAAAACAAAACAATCAAACAAAAAACCCCAAAACTTTATCACATTAAATTCTATTCCACAAATTTTGTAAGTTTGTGAGAACAATCGAACTCAACAAATTCAAAATATTTCACAGGTAGGATTCAGAGCTACAAGCAGGAAATCAGACCTATTGGCCTGTCTTGGTTTAGAGTATAATGGGTTTCCAAAAGCTCATTGAAATGTGTATTTATTACAAGTAAAACGAATATGAAGTGTGCTTTTTGGGTTTTGGTTTCCTTTTTTTCATAATGTACCACATATTAAGAAAAAGCTTTTCAAAAGTGACAGGATCATTTGCAGAAATAACTGAGCATCTGCTCTCTGAAATTAGATTTTTAAATTCTGCAAAATTGATCCAACAAATTTCACAAAAGCTTTTCCAGGCCAGGGGCCAGAATGCTACCCTTCATATGTGGTGATTTTGAGAACCAATTTACTTTGACTTGGAAGTGTTGTTCAACTTCTATAAATGAGTTATTGGAAAAACTATTTCCAGAGTCTTAGAAGCATTATACACATGCATTCTAAAGAGTAATAATGCAATGATTAGTTTATTAGTGCAATGAAAATAAGGAGAGAAGGGAAGAAACAAATGTTACGCCCTTTTCCAATAATCTGTTCACCCCAGAGAAGGAAGTTTACTCTGCTCAGTGGGGAGTATTAGAAAGGATAAATATGTTGTGACATTTTCCAGTTCTGTTGCTTTCTGTATCTTCTGTCTTAAACATGTAGCTGCTGTTCTCCTAATGTAACAAAATCCCATTGCTCTCAGCCTGGTAATTAAAGTACAGTAATATTTCAGGTGATAAAAACATGAAGAGACATGTTAATATTTCAGAGATTTTTTCCCCTCATTTTATTCAAAGATGGAAATAAGAATACCTAGTTAGCTTGCAAAGATACAATGATTATGGGGCAGCAGGACTATTGTAGACACATTCAAATTAAAGGTCACCATCAAAAGATCAGTCATCTTGAATTCTATCAAACAGAGCAGAAAATATGTGTCAGAGTGCCTAGAAAGTCTACTGGGGCTAAGTCGCATTCAGACAGCTGACTCAGATGGTTGGTTATTTAAGGTACATAATGCATATGCATTAGGGAAGTGGCATAGCTGATATTTTTCATGTGATTTTCCTACAGAATATCATAGCAGTAAATAAATAAAATCTAGTTTGTTTTATTTATTTTTTTTTTGTGAGGTTTTGGGGGTTTTTTTACTACATGTGTATGTTTCAAGTGCATGTCCTTCATTTAAGCCTGCCTGAGATATCTTCATTCATGAGTTATTGGACCATCCCTCTCCTTCCTTTACACAGCTGTTTGCACAGTATACACCCAGCATTCAGATTATGACTTTAAATCTTGACTCTGCAGGGGTTTTTTGTTTGTTTGTTTCTGAATCTTTATCTTCAGGAGAAAATAGTGGTGAATTAGGCCAATTTTCTTTTTTATAGGACTACATGACCAGAGGGGAAGATCAGGTCCTTTTGTCTAATATTAGAGCAGGCTATTTGTACCAGACTAAGTAACAGAATATTTTAATCAGATACCAGAAATCTTTCAGAACTCCATAGCAAATCCAAACCCTATAAAACCAAACCAATATTGGTCTAGGTAGCAATAGTAACAATTGGAAGAGAGCAGGAGGCTCTGGCTACTGGCAGTGTTCAGTTGTACAGAGTGACAACTGAGATTATTCATGTAACTGTCCAGACTGGAGAAAATGGCTGAAACACTTCCCCCAGTTCCACCTATAGGATGAAGGCTGGGAAAGAATCAGTCACACTTAAATGAAAACTATAGCTTTGAAAGCGAAATGTTACATGGGAAATCATATGCCCATGATGAAATTCTGCTTTTGATAGATCACTTATCAGGACATAAAATTGATTGAGAAAAATGTTTTCAGTTCTAATTAAAATCTCTTACAGCCAGAATCAAAACTCAAACACTGAAAACAATCAACGAACCAGCAACAGAGATGCAGAATGTAAATTGATGGCACAATGGGAAACTTGATGAGAACTTTTCACCAGTGAATGAATATCAAAGGCAAAATTTTTCACACCATAAAGTCCTTTTCAACTTATTTGCCCAAACTACACCAAATGATGGTTTAGTGAATAAGCATCCAGATGTTTTTAAAACAAAGTAATAATTATTGTTAATAATTACTATAATTGTATATATTTATTTAGCACTACTCTGGATGTTATGGATGTTATTGATATTACAGATACATAAAATGATAGAACTTCTGTCTCAAAGAGTTTTTGAACTTCAGTTGACACTTTTAATCTCCTCTAAAACTCAGTGAATAAGTAGAAAAAGGGGATTAGGTGTTATGGTTTGTTACCAAACTGTATAAAGGGTATTATGCTGTAAAGGCCAGCTGCTGCTGTTTACAGTAGTCCTCTAACAAATTTCAAATTTCAAATTTCAAATCAAGGCAATGCTTTCAAATTCAAAGTTGTGGAACATCTTTGTACCAAAGTACAAATTTTTGTGTTGCCTTACTTGCATCAGCAATGTTTTTGCTAATGCTACATACACAGTGCCTAGACACTCATGACTATTAGGAGGTTCACAGAACCATAGAATCATTTAGGTTGAAAAATACCCTTAGGTTCGTTGAGTCCAACTGTAAAACTAATAATGCCAAAGTTGTTGCACAGGTGTATTTAAAATGACAGAAAAAAATATTTTCTTCAAGTATGTAGGGGGAAAACAGATGATTAGAAATTATATTCATTCTCACACTCTGTTTGGACAAGTGTCAGAGACAAAAATATGTCAACGGCATAACAACTGAAATTCTGTGGGAGAGGAACATAAGACAATTTGTTAAAATTTCTGCCAAAAGTGATGATCTAGACTCTCACTTCTGATTTTCTGTCCTTTATAGGTCTTCCTGATAAGCAATGTTGACTCCTACCTTGTATTAAATGTTCTCTCTTAGTCCATGTGCCCTGGGAAATGACCTAGATTACCTATACAGTTTCCTCATTATCTGGGGAAATATAAATAAAGATCCGCTTCTTACAAAAGCTTTTTGGGTGTTAGTCAGACTGTATGAATAAATATGCTGCTCATTTCTCTTGGGTCAGAAAATGTTGATAAGAAGTAAACACTTGTACCAGGAGCACAAAGATTTATTTTCTTCTAGTTTTTCTTCTCCATATCTTTTTTTTTTCTGAAAACTCTGGGGAGATTTTAACTGTTTTCAGGAACCTTTTGCGCTGGAGATTACATTTGGCTCATACTTTTTTTTTTTTTTTTTTTTTTTTTCTGATTTGAGATATACCATGGAGTACCAGCTATTGCAAACACAAACAGAAGAGAGGAGTGATAAGCCTTCAAAGATGGAATAAGAACAGATTTGCAGGTGAAGTCTATTCATAAACTAACACCAGGAAAAGAGAACCTGAAGTCACTCCTGTTGTGTTTTTGGATGTGAAATGGTGCTGTTAGTTCTCTGCAGCCCAAGTGACTGGAAAAATGTGTATGTACAAGGAAGTATGTGTATGTGTGCAATAATGGACTTCAGAGTTCAAGGCTAGTAGAACTAGTTACTGATTATAATTAGCAAAGTTACAACTAGAAGCTTTATACATGTGATTTTTCACAAGCAACTTCTTTCTCTGCTCTACCACCATGAAATAATGTCCCTTTCCTCTGATTATCCCTCTCTTTAGGCACGAGTTGTCTAGACTTAGGAGGAGGGAGGGGGGACATTAATGGTTTTTATTCAGGCATCCAGTGAGGCAGCACAGAAAAGGAAATTATTATTTTTTAGCTGAATGCACTGGTAGCACTGCACCCAAATGCCCCAAATTAGCTTTATTTTTCAGTGTTTCCACAGGAGTAGAACGCAGGATCTGTAGCATACATATTAACAGCACCAATTATCCATGTGACTGCTGCTCTTCTTGAGCCCTGTATATTTCAGGAGATACATTTTCTATCTTAATGCTCTGTGCTTAGAGTGTGAAATTCAATAAAATAAACTAGAGAAGCATCACTGATATCATGGGTGTTTTTACTACTTCCCATTAGGTCCATGGGGCTAATTAATTCCTGTGACATAACCATATATATTCTGAAGTGATTCCTGGAAACATGTGGGCAAAAGAAAGTTTTAGGGTTTCTGTTGTTCTTCATTTATAGTTTTCCCAGCTATTTCCCTTCATTCTCTTCACAAGAAGCAATAATTCCTGCTCAAACATTTTGTGCTCTGATTTCCTTTTCCCACAGCTGCTGGTTATCTGAGTTGCATTGACAATAACTTTGTAGCCTGGAGCTGGTGGTTTTTCTTCTCTCAACCAGAAGGACAAGAACATTATATTTTACCACTTTTTTACCTGTCCACAGAGACAAAAAGTAATGGAGTTTGTTTCTGTTTTGTTTGTTTGTTTTTTGGTTTTTAATATTAAGGTTTTAATTAATGAAAAGCATGCCCAAGGACACTTTTGGTTGGAGGGGGTTAGTTGTCTCCTTGGAAAGATTTTAAGCTAGGGATTAAACGGTACAATTCTGGATTGTATTTGCACTTATCTTCAATGATCATAGCCATCATGATATCAGATGATTTGATCTGCAGCACTTTTGAACATAAGATTTTGTAAATGTTCACCCAGATTGCAGGAGTCTATGTAGAGTGAGGATTTTTTCACCTTTTGAGCTCAAATTTGGGATGGCCATGAAGAGAAAGTCTTTGAACACTGGTCTGCCAGGCTTTAGCTGACCATAACAGTAAAGAAAGTCCAGATGAGGTACCATCAATTTTGTAATATCTGGGAAACAAGGACTGCAGAAATAATTTGATTGTTTGTTTTTGGTTGTTTTTTTTTTTTCAAATTAAAAATTTTGCATTTCTCTGGAGTATTTCAGTTTGGGCCCATAATTGTTGTGAAAGAGAAATTTAAGTCATTCAAAGAATCACTGTGAAGCTTGCAAGCAAAAGAGGTTTTCATATGAATTTTATAAAGTGTTGTTCAGCAAAGTTTGATGGCAAGGTTCACTCTATTACTTACTACATGGAAGAAACATACAAAGGAAAATTGAATTAGACTAAAGGTAAAATGATTTACACAAACACTAGACTCAAAAGGGTAAGGAACACCCTTCCAGGGAGTCATGAAGTCCAGAGTAGATCTCTCTGCTTTCTTTATTGCTGATGAAACTGTTATATCTATGGAATAAAGTGACTGGCTTGTGGTCAGATTGCATACAGTGGAAAAGGCATGCATGAGAATCCTAGTTCCTACAAATTTCTTTGGTCCTTGATAAATGACTCTTGGAAAAAAAACATTTGTTTTTTTGTTGTTATTTACTTGTTAATCATATGATCAGTGTTTCAAGCTTTTATCTCAGGCTTTTATCTCCTTTTGAAACTGTACCAAACTATGGTTAGTTTGTTTAAGGGGTCGAGTACATTCATCACAATAACGAACTTCTAAATTTTTGAAGTGATTATGTAAAATATTTTGCTCTGGGTACATTTTTAAAAGCAAATCCTACATGTTCATCTTCTCAATCTCAAAAGCTATCTCTTTCTATATTTATTATCAAATATAATTACCAATTTGTTATAAAAATATCAATTTATTTAACTGCACTATACAACAGCAGACATGTACCTAAATCATCAAGCATGTATCTTAATTTGTATCAAATTACTATAAATTAAAAAGGAATGTTAATTTAAGAGCAATCAAGTTCTTATTTAAGATGTTTAATATGTCATCAAAAATTGTTTGCTAGAAAATCCTATTGAGAATTACTATCATATATTCATTATTATCCTGAGGCAGTAGTTAAAATTTCATTGTAGGAATACTAAATATCAAAGAATTTTTATGAGATATATATTCTAGTCTAATCAATTACGTATTTGATTCTTAAAACTGATCATTGTATCAAGTAGATAAAGAAGATTGGAGAACTCATTTTAAACTCATGTTCCAGCATATGCAATGAATATCTTTCTTATTTCCATTTTAATTGGAAGATACAAAGATGCAGTTCATCAGGAAATTTCCATGCACCATTATTTAGTTTCAGTTTTAGACATATGGGCACTTTTGATTCATTTGAACACTAGCAAGAGAGAGAGACTGCTTTGGTTTCTAACTACCCTTCATTTTTGTAAACACCTTATCAATTTAATATTATTGTTATTACCCACAGTGAAATTATGTTATATCAAATACATTTGGTCCCTTATGTTAAGAATGTATCTGGATGGACCTAATTACTTAAGCACCTCTGTTGCCTCAGCTTCATTTTGAGAGTCTTCTGGGACAGAACAATATTGTTCAGATGAGTGCTTCTAAGGAGTTCTTTCAATAAAGGCACTTTCTTTTTCAATGAGCTCACTTAAGTGCAAATAAAAAGTTCTCCCTGAGAAATTAATTTCGATTATAAGAATATGACTGTGATAACTAAGTGAAACATAATTGTAACCATTCATTTACTAGAATCTCACTCATCTGCTTGCAGCAGATAATACTTGGCTCAAGTTTCTGTGCTTGCAAAATTTTAAGAGCAGTAATACCTCCAAACTGATAATGTACCTGCTCTAGCAGCAAACGTGCTTCTGCTGTCTGGCTCTAAAAATTTGCATAATTTCTCTCAGTTGAGTTTGGTCAGACAGCTGCAATATGAAGAATGCCAGTGATTTAACTCTCATTGTTAGGAGTAAGTTAGAAACCTGGTGACTTGAATCTTCTGATCCCTTGAAGTCATGGGGCAGGAAAAGGCCATGCAGATGTCTCTGATCAGGTTAGTGTGGGAGAGGACCCAGATTCTCTCAGGCTGAAGAGAACTTAAAAGCCTAGTTTCAATCCTATGTTATAATATAAAGTTAACTATTGCTACCACTGCTTCATTGATTAAAATCTCGTGACTTTTCTTTTTTTTTAGATAAAAGCTTTATACATAATTTATGCATGGCTTCCAGAATCTAGGCTCTGACACTTTTGCATAGTAAAGCCCTTTTTAGAGCCCACAGTCCCAGGTTCAGAGGCAGAAGAAAAGTAGTATTTCAGAAGCAGATTTGCATTTGAAATTTTGGAATAATTGCTGTCCAAATTGTTATGTTATTTGCCTTGTTTTTGCTTTCCCTCCCCTCAAATACCCTATGAAACCCAGTCACTTCACTCTTAGCAGTAGGTTCTGCCATAGGAAGGAAAAGCCTAAAACAGAAGAGTGCAAAATGCAAATCCTGGACACTTATGTTATAACCCGGTCCAGAAGCTCCAAGCTTTACTAGGTGTCCACTTAAATTTCAGGCTTAAAGGGATTTTGCTTACACAAACTCTTGCAAAGCCTTTTGGCTCTTTGATATCTTGAGTTCATGTCTGGAGAAAAGCTACATGTTTTTCTCTAAGAAATTTCTTTTAATTTCATGAGAAAATAAGCATTTTGGCAAAAAGGGTTTTACAGAGATAACATGCAACTTCACAAAAGCATTACAACAGATTAGTGAGACAAGCAAGTATTGCTACAGTAGGGAACTTTTGTTACAGCCAGCAAACAAAAACTTTATGCAACTTAAGTGAGGTATCCACAACTTAAGTGAAATACAGAAAATAGGTGTTTAGGCTACCCACAAGAGGAAGAAAAGAATAAAGGAAGAGAGATTAAGAGAAGAAAAAATAAAGAGAGAAAGAGAGGAGAGAAAAATATAGTTACCACTTAGAAGGTCACAGGTTGACAGCTTCAAGGAGAGCAGGCTAGATGACGACCTCATGTGTGCTTCTTCATCTACTGTGGCCATTCCCCTGTGGTGGAACCTCTGGTTCAGTGACTAGTCACTGTCCTCCTAGCCAAAGGGAGGGGTGCTGCAGGCAGTCAGAGGCTCCAGGGTGTGTGTGTGTGGGGGGGGGGGCTACCAGGTCTTATTCAATGATGGGTTGGTCCCCCATGTCTGCTCCGTGCCATGTGGCTGCAGACCTCTGTAGCCGTCTTGGCTGACCATGTGGACACCGTGCTGGAGGCCTGGTCCTCTCCCCCAGTACACACCCACACACACACACACACGCACACATGCACCCCCAAAGGGTGGCTCTGACCCTTGTTTAATAACTTAAAACTTCCCTTCCTAATCCAGGAAAAAAATCTTTAAAGTTGACATTTTTAGATTCAAGTTTATACAGATGTATCTCTGTGTGTGTATATTTATTGCATATATATATATATTTGTACACACAACTGCAAAAGCATGCCTGAAAAGTTACACTTTCACTTTCATTGATTGTAATTTAATTTAGCATTTGAATGGTCCCAGTATTGTACTTTTTTTCTTGCACACCTCTCTCCCTTTGAGAAGTGTAGTGAAGTTGTTCATGACATTTAAGATAGATGAAACTTCTCTAAAAGATGTTCATATTACCTGGCCTTGTAAGGGTCTGATTACTTTGCTATTGGACATCAATACATTTCTTTCAACTTTGCTGACATCTCATTAATCGTGAGTAAATTCATGCCAGGTCCTTGCAAGAATTGTAATTGATGCCCGGTGGCATCCAACCAGACTCTTAAATTGTTCATCAATAAAGTAACATGTAAATTCTGTCCTTGAAGAACAATGAATCTACTTTATTTGAATCCCAAAAGAGTATCCCAACATCCATTTTTGAAATCCCCAGTTTCTAGGTTACTAGAAGATACACGTAATGGTGAAAAAGAAAGCACGGAAAAAAAAAGGGGCAGATGGAAGACTGAATAATAACCAAACGTGAGCACAGTACTATACTGTAACATAGCTATAACCCATGATTCTCTGACCTGGAATTAACTTCAAGGAGCAAACCCCTTGAACTTTGTCTTTAGAAGAGTATAGTGCTGAAAAGTGAAGGCAAGGGCTCCATTTTGCTACATTTATTGTTTCAATGCTGTCCACATTATTTACTTTTTCTATTCATATAACTTATATATACGTCCTTTTTAATTCTTGATTGAAGCTTAAAATTCTGTAATACAGAGATAAAACTTTGGAATTCATACAGCATCTTATTTTTCAGATTTTCTGTTTTAGCACAATCTTTATCTTTTAGCACTGCACAGAGATATTCATAGAAAAATTCAATTATAATTTATCAGATGTAATTGTAATAGTTTACAATATACCTGATTTAAACAAGAACAAATTCATGAAAACTCATAATGTAAGTGTAATTTATTTTCCACATACTTTTTTCTCAAAAAGAAAAAATACATGCCATAATATGATTTATTATATTTTAGGAGGAAGGTAACTGTTACTAAAGCAAAGTTGATATAAAGTTATATAATTTGTATGTTTGGATAACTATAATTTTCAGAAATAATTGCTTTCTAAGAAAATATTAATTATATTGACTTAAATAACTAAAAATATTAATAATTTATTATAATAATTTCCCTTATTGAAATTTATGTGGGTGGGGTTTTTTTAATTACTGCAGAATTTGCAATGCACAGATTACAAACTACTGTTCTAGTGAGCTGGACAGCTATGATTTTAATGATCTAGCATTAGTTTTCTTTTGCATTAATGTTTTTTCTGCTGAGACAGCTAAAAGCTGTGTAAAATATCTTACATGTCACAAGCAAAGTGTTCATGGGATTCTTTTTTAAAGAACTGCATTTTACCTATCTAGGAGGAAATGTCCAAAATGTGCATGTGACCAGATCCATTTTTATTTTCATTTTCTTGTTGTTGAGTCCTCATGAGAGAGAATTAGCAGTTTGAGGGTTAGTGTCACAAATAGCAATGCTCTTCGTCCTTACATGAACAAAACATTTAATTGAAAAATGTAAACTAAATGCTAACTTTGGAACTGATGGTCAAGACTTCTGCTGATTTCACTTCAGTGAGGAGCAAGTCAACTTTTTGTGCACATGCGTGTTTGTGTTTATATGTGTATATGTGTTATGTATAATTACAGCATTGTACTATCAATTTCTTATGAGCTCCTGTTCATCATTTAGTGATTGAAATGCCTAATGTAATTTGATGGAGCTTTCCCATAGTAGGTAAGGGAGGGCATTAAATTAACTTGCAATTCCAGGGTCCAAATTTAGCAAGGATATGAACACTTCCATCAATATGCTTGTAATATTCAGCAGCAACCTTTAGAGCTGATTAACGTGGATTGTTGTGTATATCCCTTCTGTTTTTTATGCAATCACTTAACCCAAATATATTTTACAGAGGAGTATATGAATAAAAGCAAAGAAACAGACCCAGACTTCAAAAGAAGAGAATCCCCTTAAAACCACATGAGGAATAAACCCCAAAAAACTCCCAACAAAATAAAACAAATTCAAACCACAAAAAAAATGGAAGACCTTCCGAGGGGTGTATAGCTAACTGAAATACAATAGCTTGCAACTTCTGGTTGCTGGTTGCTGCTGCTTCTGGGTTACTAGTCATAACTGCAATTCTGATACAAATGAGGGGAACAAGAATCTTTGATACTTATCTTAAACAAATTTATATTTTATTTCAGTCAAAACCATGATCTTGGACTCTGAACAGATTGGGTTTTCCTATTAATGGAAAATTAATTATTAGACTTTTTAGGAATCTTTAAAATTAAATAGTTTTCGTAGTATCCAAAATGACTGAAAAAGTCTCTTTCATGTAAATGGCAAACATTGGTACAGTTATTGCTGTTCATATCCTCATGTTCCCTTCAAACATAGATTATTCAGAACAACTCAGGGAATCAGTACAAGTGGGGAAATGATTGGCAGGGCAGCAGTCTTGCTGGAAAGGACCTAGGGATTATAGCAAATGCAGGTTGAATTTGTATTCAAACATACACTTCCACGGCAAAGAAGTTAAACTTCACAACAAGCCACAATAGAAACAGCATGACTGGCAGATCCTGTAAAGTTATCATGTCTCTCTGGTCTGAGCTAGTAAGGCTGTGCATTGAATATTGAGTCCAGTTTTACACCCATAGAGGTCTGTGGTAAAGTGGACAGAAGTCTGCCATTCTGGTTGGGGCACATGATCTACGAGGAGTGGTGAAAGTATCTGGGTTTGATTTGTCTTGCAGTGCAGTGTGTAAGACATGATTCAATAGCAGTCTATGATTACCTGAAGGCTATTTCAGGACTGAGGCAGACAGACTCTTCTCCATTGTGCTAAAAAATACTACAAGGGGCAAGAGCCACATAGCATCTCAGGAACTTTAGATTGGACAGTAAGAAAATAGTCTTCACAAAATGGGTCAGGTTGGAAGGAACCACAGTGATTGATCTGGTCCAACCTCCCTGCTCAAGCAGGTCATCCTAGAGCACATTGCACAGGAATGCATCCAGACAGTTCTCGGATATCTCCAGTGAGGGAGATCCAAAACCTCTCTGGTCACTCACACTGGAAAGAAAGCAAGGAACTTCAGGACTATAAGGGAAAATGTAACACTCTGCCTCGCTTTTTTGATTTTTTAAATCAAATTCTATGCTGACCTCCCTCGAGAGCTAGACTTGGCCAGAAACTCCTCCATTATCTCAGTGGGGCTGGCAGCTGCTGAAGCCCAGGTCACTCTACACCCCCTTCTCCACTGATCCTTTGCCACGGCCATGGTTTATCCCCTGCCCACGTCAGCTCCCAGTGTTGGCAGCCCCACTTGGGGCCCATCCCAGCACCGCTGCTGCCCCTTGGGGGGGATGGGGACACAGAGGAGAATGGGCCACACAGGCCAGGGCCAAGTGCTGCCTTCCTTCCTTCCTTCCTTCCTTCCTTCCTTCCTTCCTTCCTTCCTTCCTTCCTTCCTTCCCTTCCCTTCCCTTCCCTTCCCTTCCCTTCCCTTCCCTTCCCTTCCCTTCCCTTCCCTTCCCTTCTCTTCCCTTCCCTTCCCTATTTTCCCAGAGCCCATAACTTAAGTCAATATTCAGGGCACAGGAAAAGGAGCTGAACAAACAGCAGCTGCCTTGCAGTAAAATCCATATAATGGCCACAGGATGTTTGAGGATGTCAAATTTCATTGGAAATAACAAGTTTATTTCGTGCTTGTGGTTACCAGCAGAACACTTGGTGCTGAAGATGAAGCTGAAGTCCTAAAAGAGCAGATGGAGCTTAGAGCTGGAGTGAGCTTGTTGTATATATTTATGGTATATGCTATAGGTCCCAGCCCAGATCTTGGCTCCCTCTTGCTAAGCACTGCATAAACAATTTGTGAGGGCCTGACTCTTCTCCAAGGAGCTTAAATAAGCCAGGGGAAGAATTGGACAGAGGAAGAATTATTAGTTCCTTTTCACAAATAGAAAAACAGGCAGAGCATGAGGAAGTGCTTTGCACAGACCTGTGGATAGCTGGGGTGCCAACCAGATCCCCCAGCTCCCAACCCGAGGCTTTCCAGGACAAATTGCTGCACATCCCTCTGCAAAGTGGAAATCTGGAGTCTCAACTGGGCAGCTCAGGTGATGGGCTTGGAGGACACCAAAATCTGCGTGTGAAGATGCAGGAGCTGTCAGGTTTTATTGTCCCCTTGGGAAAAGCACAAGCCAATGTTATTCATGGCAGGGTCAGGGCTGGGGGTTGCCTGGCTGAGGAGCACAGGGGGAAGCTCTGCCTGCACAGCCACTGCAGGCTGGGCCATGGAGGTGTGCTGTTCCCAGCACAGACCTGCTCCCCACCCTGCTTCCCTGCTCCCCCTCTCCCTGCTCCCCCATCTCCCTGCTCCCCCATCTCCCTGCTCCCCCTCTCCCTGCTCCCCCTCTCCCTGCTCCCCCCTCTCCCTGCTCCCCCTCTCCCTGCTCCCCCTCTCCCTGCTCCCCCTCTCCCTGCTCCCCATCTCCCTGCTCCCCATCTCCCTGTTTCCCATCTCCCTGCTTCCCATCACAGCCTCCCTCACACGAACACGTGCAGGGGAACCTCAGGCTGGAGTTCACTGTGAAACTCTCAGACATTCTCCATTTCCATTCATTATTCCTCTCCTCCTGAGACAGCCCTGGACAACCAAGCTGCTGTTCAGCTCCTTCCGTGGCCGGTTCAGTGCAGGAACCAGGATGGGCTTCCTGCAAAGTGATTCATAGGTCACTGCCTGAGCCCTGGTGAGTGTTGCAGAGGCTTCTTCCTTTTCACCATGTTCCCACACTGACATTTGGGGGCTCTGTGGTAAATATTGGATGATGGAGAGTTTAAGTTTTGGCTGGTTTGGGTGATGCTTTTCCATTCTTTCAGATTTTACTTTGATTGAGTTCCCTTGCAGCGATTGGAGGGGAAGCAGGACAGCACTGGGGGGACACACAGCAGGCTGGCTGTGCCTGAATCTCGACTAAAAGCTCTAATACACAGCATTTAGTTAATTAATTAACCAGCTGAGTTCACTGATTAACTCTCACATACAAATAGGGGGCTGGAATGCTTGGTTTGGGTTGGATGGACCTCGGTGTGTGTCCTCTCCCAGATCCTCAGCAGGGATGGCAAATTCCACTTTAGTGAAGTGGAAGTGCTTTCCACTTTAGTGAAAACTCTAAATATCCAGAAAGAAAACTTCCATAGAGCCTTGAGGGGAACCCTCGCATTGGGTCAAGTCCTTTCAAGTCTTCTCTGTCTGAAAAATGGTTTTAATACCACCTTCTTCCAGATGCAGGAAGTTCTGACACATTCAGGCTGCGTTAAGGTGTTAAACATTGGGAGCTGGGAGCATTAATCCTTCTCTCATCCTCTAAAAGATAATTGAAGGGGTGTTAATGGGGGTTTGCTCAAAGCTCTCTCTTGTTCCTTCCAATGGAAAGCGGCTCAGAAGGTCAGAAAAGGGAAGCCAGAGGTGTCTGTGATCCCAAACTTCCTGGGGTGCCCAGAAATCAATAGCTCACTGATGCAGCTCCCAGAAATATTCCTGCCAGAGAGATGAAATAAAATAAAACACTGGAAGTGCCAGAAAGATGCTCAGCAAATGCTCTACAAACAGAACATTAAGAAAAATATCAAAGAGAAGAAAGCCCCGGGGGCAATACTTGGAAAGATAACCAGGATCCCAATTCCTTGTGCTGCTGTGCCCAATCCCTGGTTTTCCCTGGAATTACATCTGAGGGGGGGGTTGGCAGTGGAATTTCAGTGGCTCCTGAGCAAAGTGCACGTTGAGGTTCAGGAAGGTTGCAGAGCAGTAGTCGGTGTTTTCAGTCCCCAGGTTAATTTCATGGAATATTTTGCATTGTGCCAGACTCTAATTATTTCCAAATGGCTTCTGCTTTCCTTTCTTTTTTCCCCTCTCGCTTGTAACTGTCTAAAGGAGGAACCCAACTCTCCCTTTGCTCTGAGACCGGTAATTTTAGACGTAAATGAGGAGAAATCTCCAGTGTTTTTCTGCAGACCAATTACAGGCATTTAGGAAAAGGATTATACATTTCCTTAGAAATATGTTCAAAGCTCATTTAACCCAAAGTAAATGAAATAACATTGCTTAGAGGAGAAATCTGCAGGTACACTTTTAGAGGGCCAAAAAAAAAAACCAAAAAACCTTGTTTTTTGCATGGTATTTTCAGACTATGAATTTTAATACATCTCAAGGACTCGTGACTTATTTCCAAGCAATTTGTGGTGTGTCAGTCTGTTGAACTAATCATTACTCTGCTGGCAAACTGCCCCTGGGTGAAAAGCTTTGTGGTTTTGGGGTGTAGGAAAGTTCGGGGGTAAAAATCAACCCCTGAGAGCAGCCCAAATGGTGCTTTCTTTGAGCTGGTGCTGCTTGGTCGTTCCCCACTGCTGAGAACTGGAGAATCCACACAATTTCCACTTGGTGCCCCTTGTGCCATGTCCCAAAATTGTCTTCCATCTCCCTATTTCACCACAGCATCCCTCAACCAGGGGATGGGTCAGGTGTCCCTCCTCGCTGCTGCTTCAGCCCTGCAGGTTGTTTTAATCCCATATTACCAGATTTGGTGAAGCTCCTGAGTCCCAGGAGCCCTTGGCAAAGGGGGGAAGGAGTTGCTGGGGCATTTCCAGTGCCAACAGGAGGGTCAGGAGATGCTCCAGCCTGTCCCCCTGTCCCCCAGTGGGAGTCGAGGGGTGGGATTGCCTGCAGGAGGAGCCAAGGGCTCTGCCGGGCTGGCCAAAGGATGGTTCATGTTCTGAACTTCTGGGGTCCCAGCCCTGCAGAGAAGGGCTCGAGGTGCTGCAGTTGCCCAAGGAAGGTGTGGAGTTGCCATCCCTGGAAGTGTTCAAAAAACCCCAGTGGACGTGGGTCAGTGGTGGGGCGATGGTTGGGCTTGGTGGTCCTGGAGGTGTTTCCCAGCCCCAATAATTCTGTGATTCTGGGGGGCAGGGAGGTTTCTCTGCTGCCTGTGCCCTGCCTGTCCCCATCCCCATCCTCATCCCAGCACGATTCCCTCGCTCCCTCATCCCTGATAATGCCAACACTGTCAGAGTGCCCTTTCCAGGAGTTGGGACCCTTTGAGTCACAGCCCTGCTCTGCTGAGTCACAGCCCTGCTCTTCCTCCCAGGGCTGCCTTCTCCCTAGCCTGCCTCCCTGCTCAGGAGCCCTGCCAGCTCCCAGCACAGCCCTAAAACAAGGCTTTAAAGGGACAAAAACAAAATAAAGGGGAAAAATTCCACAAGCAAAGGCTAGAAAAGCAAAGCACTGCTGCCCCTTCCATGCACGCTGCCCCTTCCCCCTGGCAATCAGGAGCAGGGGGAACCCAAGGGAATGTGGGAGAGTTTCATCTGCCCCAGTTGACATAGCCCTGGGCCAGTGTCCCCCCCTGGGCCAGCTCCCAGGCCCCCAGGAAGGAGCCAGGAGGGGCTGAGGGCTGAGTCAACAGCTCAGATGCACTTTCTCAGCACTCAGCTGGGAAGTCCTTTGGGGTCAGCCTGTCTGAGAGGGATTCCTGCCTCTCCTCATTGATCTGTTTTGGATACCAGGCACCAGTGTTTGCATGGAGTCATGAAACGGGAGCAGAGGGGGAAAAGGGCTGAGGTGAAGGAGAGTGCAGGGTCTGAAGAGTGCAGAGAACAGGCAGCAGCTCTGGGAAGAGGAGAGAGAAAGCCTGGAGAGAGGGGGAGATGGGGGGGAGCTGGAGGGGGAGCAGAGATTAATATTCACAGTCACAGGGTATTCAGGGTGGGAAGGGAGGGGAATCAAGTTCAGCTCTTCAGGGAATGGACCATGCAGGGATCAACCCCACAGCCTTGGTGTTATTGGGGCTGTGTGGGGATGGGAGAGCCAGAAAAAGGAGGAGGAACAGAATAGAATGGAGAGACCACAAGGAATGGATGGGCCAGGGCTTGGTTTATCACACACACAATCCTGGAATGCTTTGGGTTGGAAGAGACCTGAAAGCCCATCCATTCCACCCCCTGCCAAGGGCAGGGACACCTTCCACCAGCCCAGGTGGCTCCAAGCCCTGTCCAACCTGGCATTGGACACTTCCAGGGGCAGCCACAGCTTCTCTGCCCAATCTGCTTTGTGCCAACAAATAGCCATGGCTGGGAGTTGAGGGACCAGCCCCTGGTGGCATCCCTGGCTGGGAACAAGATGATCTCTAAGGTCCCTCCCAAGCCAAACCATTCCATAATTCCATAATTCCATCATTCCATGACTATCCAGCCGGGAGAGCAGCAGGTTAAGCAGAGGTTGAGAAGGGGGGACATAAGAAAAGGGGTTGGTGCAGCAGAGGGTGAGCAGAGGTGGGGGCAGAACCCAGACAGGGGGATGTGTCGTGGCCACAGACAGCAGGGCTTGTTCTGAACATCCTGCCCCCAAGGAATCCTGCTTTTGCACATATTCCAGCCTGAAAGTGTCCCAGCAAACATCTCCCCCAGTAACAATACTGTGCTGGGCTGGGCTAAACATTTGTAGGATTAATCCTTCCCCAAAGTCGTGGTTCTCGTTGCAATTAAACAGGGAGTTTTCTAATAGAGTTTTTATGCATCTTTTTTAAGTACTTCTGTAATAATTCAAAGAAAAGTCTGGAAAACTCCTCTACAAGGAGAGAAGGGCAGGATTGTTGGGCAGATTAGGCAGGCTTTTCTTCATGGCTTTAGAATTAAGAAATATGGTCATGAGCAGGATTTTCATGAGCTACTCGGCTGCCCAGCTCAGTTACTCTCAACTTTATGGGCTTTTTTCTGTATTTAGACTGAAATAATACCCTATTTTTGTTCCCTTATAACTTCAAGACAATGGGAAGTGGTTTTAAAATCCATGGGTAAGAGAGCTGAGCATTTAAGGACTTAGAGATCCATGTAGTCCTTTTCCTTAGTACTCATTAAAACTGCTGCCTTCTAATTAGAAATTGCCCAGCTAAGGCAGCAGAAATCAGAATTCCTCCTCGTGGGCAGCTTTGCCCCACAGTGAGAACCAAAGGCTCAGCTGAGGTGCCATCTCTGGGCACTCAAATCCCTTGGATTTGGCACTTTGGTTGTCTTTTGAGATGTTTTTTTGGTGACAGGCCTAAGAAAAACTCCTTTTGGAAATGACATGGACAAAAGTGCCTTGGAAGAGGAGGCTGGATGTTGACCTGGAGTTCCCTTCTGACCCTGCTTCTATGAATATCCCCACTTTATCCATGGGAAACGAAGGCAGGGAGCAGGGAAAGGCCATGTCCAACGTCATGAACTAAACTGGAAGGAGAACTTAGGTCTCTTCTCTGTGGGGGCAAGAAAAAGAGAGGGAAAAAAAAAACAACAAAAAAAACAGAAAAAGAAAATAAATAAGGGATTCCTTACAGCCTTTCCTGCCTCTCAATTCCAGGCATTTCTTTAGATATATTTAAAAGTGATTTTTACCTTTAGCTCAAGAGCTTATCTTCTGTCTCAGCCCCTCAAAATCTGCTTATGTGGATCAGAATATCCCAAGGAATGGCTCTTTCTGGGCCATTCCCCTGGATTTGATGGACAGAGAGCACTTTTGGGCAGCACCAGCTCACTGCAAAGAAGTCCACCCTGTGGGACTGCTGGAAGTTTCTTTTGAAACTTTCTTCCCTCATTTTCTTGTGTAAACTTGGCTTTTCCCAACTAAATTGAAACCACTCGTGGAAAGCATCTTCGCCTCGAGTTTCTCAGATTTGCCCCAGAAAGCAGCAAATCCAGCTTTATCTGTAAACAAAGAGCGTCGACTTTCTGTCAGAAAAGAGGAATAATAGTCATCAAAAACTGGAAAAGGAGCGGGTTTTGATGCAAAGTCATAATTTTTCCATGGGAAAACCTCCAAATTCCATGGTGGGGTATGTCAGAATTTTAGATGAGTAAAAGAGATACAGGCAAGGTTTAAACCAGCTCAGACTGGTACCAGTAAGAGTCCAGTCCTGGCTGTATCAGCTTGGCATTGACTCCCCTAGCCGTGTTTACACCAGAAACCAGCTCCATGCACGAGCTCCTATTAAAGCCACATTGGGCAATGGCTCTGCTCCATCTTTTCCTTTGCCTCTGGCCAAAAGCATCGATGAACTCAGTGATCCAGCCAGTCATTCCTGTCCCATTGTGCCTTGGGGATCAGAAATGGCCAGGGGAAGGGGGAAGGTGGAACTGGAGGGGCTTTTTTGGTCCCTTCCAACCCAAACCGGACCAGGATTTTGTGTTTTACGGGGTCAATGAGGAAAATCAGCAGTTTTTACCCCTTTGGGGGGCTTAATTCTGCCCCCAGTCTCTTCTCTGCAGCTTCTTCAGCGCAGAGAACCAACAGAGAATGGACCCTGCTGGATTTTCAGACCCTCCAGGAGAGAAGGCTGCGAGGGGGTCCCACATCTCCATCCCCTCCCCTCACTTTACGACATGACCTTCCCTCCAGGCAGGAATTTGGCCCTGAGCCTTTAGAAGGAGAGAGTCCAGAGGGCAAGTGCCTCTCTCCTGGCCAGACCTGTGCCAGCAAGTGTTGGCACCAAAAGGCAGGCAGATTTTCCCATTGACCTTTGCCAGCCTCCCAAAGGCTCCCGTTGGTGATGCTAAAGGCAACGTGGCTTATTGTTCCAAGGAGAAGTCCCTCTGGCCAGTTCCTGATGGATAATCGTGGTGTTTGCTTAAGGAAACGGGGTAATCACTGAGGTTATTTTTATTGGGTGCCATCCTTTTTAGCATCCTCGTCCCCAGCCCACGTCAATGCGTGGCGTTAACAATGACTTGTAAGAGGATACAGCAGTTGCTAAGGAAACCTCTGTAGCTCAGGAGCCAAACAAATAACAGCAAACGAAGCTGAGGCCACCAGGGACCTGATTCTGCACAGCTTCCCCCTGCTCAGCCTCCAAAAACTTCGCCGGGAGATGCTCAAAGCTCGCAGGAGAAAGAGTTTGTTTGTCAGACGCCCCTGCGAGTTCTGTGCCTTCACCAGAGCGGATCAAAGGCAGCAGCTCCAGAGCTATTCCTGGCCCCTCGTTCTCATTAATTGCATTAATTGCCTTTTGAAAGCACCCGTGGAATCTTTGGGGGGATATTCATTTCACTGGGAGACGCCAACAGGAAACAACAACGAGCACAGCCTTCAATCCCCCGTTCATTGCAGGAAGGGCAGAGCAGATCAGACACCTTTGGGCATTAATGTCCTCAGGCCATGGCCAGGTAGCCCAGGGGGTTTCCAAGAGCCTGAAGGGTCTCCAGGGAAGGCTGGGGGGGCTTTCTGGAGGGTTGGGTGGGTAAAGCCATGGATCTGTGTTCCCAGGGAATGAAAGTGTGTTCTGCAGAGAAGCTTTGAAATCGTCGAACTCCAGAATGCTTTGGGTTGGGAAGGACCTTAAAGCTCACCCAGTGCCACCCCTGCCATGGGCAGGGACACCTCCCATAGCCCAGGTGGCTCCAACCTGGCCTTGGACACTTCCAGGGATCCAGGAGCAGCCACAGCTTCTCTGGGAATTCCATCCCAGCCTCTCCCCACCCTCACAGCCAGGAATCCCTTCCCAATATCCCATCTATCCCATCCCAATATCCCACCCATCCCTGCCCTCTGGCACTGGGAAGCCATTCCCTGTGTCCTGTCCCTCCATGCCTTGTCCC
>JAWWEE010000040.1:31313088-31332146 GCA_035221455.1 Xenops minutus
AAACAAACAAACAAACAAACAAACAAACAAACAAACAAAGAAACAAAAAAAACTACCAAAAAAAAAAAAAAAAAAAGGAAAAAAGCATGTATATGACATCAGTAAGATTAAACGAGATTAATGACTTTATTTCCACAAACTCTTGGATAGTCTGCCAAGAAAAAAAATTCTCATCCATATGTGGTGGCATTATAATTATGTTGCTCTATTTTGGCTCATAATCAATAGAATAATTTTAGACATAACTGGACTAATGCTTCCACTTACTCTAGATGCTTTTCTACTTAGATTATTCCTGAAAATACCACTAATGGGCTTTTAAAAAGATTTATGCAGGCACGTAATCCTTTCTATGAAAAGCATTATTGCCTGTGAAAAATGCTGTTCACCTCTAGCTAAGGCTGGAAAATTACAAACTTTGTATAATCTTACATTTGGAAAATAAGTGTACCACCTTTAAAGCTACATTGGTCTCTTCTCTATAACGTAGCAGAAATCTCTACTAAAATCTTATGAACAAAGTAAATGATGACTTTACTTATACCAAATAGTACCCTATCACAGAAAATGTCTGTCAGAAACTCTGTGAGTGATGGCAGAATATTCATTGTGAACAAGAACATCAGGATTTGGTCTTTTGAAAGCTTTGTATTTTCATTAAGAAGTCAACATTTAAAAAGTGTTTCATAATAATTAATGACACAGTATTCCTGAACACTCTGGATTTGAGAGTCAGCACTGGGATGAATAACAGACAAGGAGTGGAGTAGTCCTGTTATCTGAGAAGCACAAAGACAATGATAACTATGCATTACATTGATTCATCTAACACATGAAGTTATAAAATGCACATTTATGTAATTCAAAGAACACTTAAGCAACATTTTGAGATTTGGATCTTGCCCACCCCAGCAAATGAGAATATTTCTTTCACTCTGGATTATTGATTAAGTTCAAGTGCTAGCATAGTCATTGAAAGCTTCTTTTATGTTCCAGGAAAAAAGATATTAGCATTTTAAAGTTATTGAACAGACAATAAATCTAGATCAAATCATTAAAACGTATCTCCTCTTTAGGTTGGGGAGGATAGAAAACTCTAGCAGAACTGTCTGAATTTGAGAAACGTCACAAGGAGAGTTTCAAAGGTAAGGTTGCATACATCATCACACCATGATCCTCTTTAATGATAAGAATATCTAGTACAAAGATCTTGGATCAAACTGTACAACATCCTCAAAGCTGTTAGCTGAAAGAGGAAAGAACACTCATGAAATAATCAGTAGCAGGTGTGATTTGTATTTGCTTTTTGAAAATACTTTTTTTAATATACTATCATTCACCTGCAGTGAAGAAAGAGATAAGGATAGCCATCAGAATATGTGTCCTGTTTCCAAGACCTCAACCAGCAATAAACAATTCTCATACATTCATCATCACAAGAGAGTTTTAAGTTACTTAGTATGCAACAGGTTTTATAGTGAGCTGCATTATATACATGATTTTATTTAGGGCTGATAACATGGGATAATATTATAGAAAATGACGTGCTCCTGTAGGAATTGTCAGTGGGTTTATCCTTGATACAGAGCTGAGCAGACAATAGTTCTTGATCCTCCAAGGGTCTCACAATCTGTAACAGTGCCAGCTTGGCCTTTTGAATCCTTATAGTTTTATACAAATTGCACAAGAGAAATCTTTGGTAACTTTGGGAATATTTTTTAAAAATAATATTGACTTGCAATCCTTGATATTTTTGATATCTTGCCTCATCTTTTTACAGCTTCATTCCTTGCATATAACTTTTTGTTTTTTTTCCATTAGGAAATACCTGTGGATGCAGGAATCTTTGTTCTTTTCATTATTCCAAAACCCACTTTCCTCCTTCATCCCAGAAAACTTCACTAGATGCAGCTAGCTGTATTCAATAAATAGGTAGATTGAACTAGAGTATTTAATATTCTGAATGGACTGGTCAGGAGTAGTAAAGCTGAATAAATGTAAGTATTTTGCCTGATATTCTGTTACTATATAAGCTATTCCCAATGTAATAGCATGTGGAGGAGTTGTATCTGATTGCCTGAGATGGACTTCTCTAGTGTATTCTTACACTTCTTTGTCCACAGACATCAGTGGGTATTTGGTTGTGAAAAACGGCTCAGCTGTGCAAGTATCATGTGTTTTTGAGGGGAACATACTTATATGGGAACATATATCAATGAAAAAGGTAAAAAGGTAACTAAAAATATTCTTGTTTAACAATTTTTTACTGCTTTTATATATAAAAGAAAAGCTGACATGTTTTTATACAGTAAATATTTTTTTTATTTATTTATTTTGTGTAATTCCAGAGACAGTTGGTTTGAAAGAGAAATGTTTATGTTTTCTTTTTCTGGCAGTGAAGTCAAAATACAGAGCTTAGAGATTTCACTGCACAATTGTACTGTACTTGCAGGAAAAGATCTTGATGTGAAATAATAACAGATAGAAGAATTTTTTACCATGGAAATCCATATCAATAAAGTTTCTCATAGTTCTACAGATCAATAACATCTTGAAAGCAAAAGTATTGAAACTGATGAGAAGCTAATTTTATCACATGGGGATCAAAGTTTTCAGAAATAATTATATATTTCTGGGTTCATACATTCTTTTAGAAGTTTATATATTGGGCTCCAAAGATTTATTTAATGTTTGATTCAGGTTTTTTGCAATAAATTAATAAATGAATATATTATATTACTGAATATAATACATTCAGTAGTTTTATTCATAGGGATATAAATATAATGTGATACACTACTCAACAATAATGCATTCTCCCTTGACCTGCTGGCAATGCTCTTCCTAATGGACCCCAGCATACTTGGTCTTCTTGGCCACAAGGACACTCTGATGGCTCATGAACAGCTTGTTGTCCACCAGGACACCCAGTTCCTTCTCTGCAGAGCAGCTCTCCAGCAGGTTGGCCCCCAGCCTGTCCTGATGCCTGGGGCTGTTCCTCCCCAGGTGCAGGACCCTGCATTTGCCTTTGTTGAATTTTAGATGGTTCTTACCTGCCCATCTCTCCAAGCTGTTGAGGTCCTTCTGAAGGGCTGCACAGCCCTCTGAGGTATCGGCTGCTCCTCCCAGCTTTGTGTCACCAGTGAACTTGCTCAGGAGGCATCTGCCCCTTTATCCAAATCAGTGATGAATAAGTTAAACAATACTGGGCCCAGTATTGAACTTGGGGGATATCACTAGTGACAGGCTTTCAGTTATACCCCATGATACTCACCAATCACAATCTTCTAGGAATTGCCATTAAGACAGTTTTCAATTCACCTCACTGTCCACTTATCCAGCCTGCACTTGCTGAGCTATCCTATGAGGGTGTCATGGAAGACAGCATCAAAAGCCTGGCTGAAGCCCAGGTAGACAACACTCACTGCTCTTCCCTCACCTCTCCACTCAGTTCTCCCATTTCCGAAGGCAATCCATTTGGTTAAGCATCATTTCCCCTTCATGAATATCTATATATTTATTATATGTATATCTAGAATTATATACATAAATTTATATGCATATGAATGCATGGATGTAATTTTGCATCTTGCCAAGAATGTTAGTGTTTTAGAAATAGATACTGTTACTACTTTTCAACATGGTTCTTTAGTGGAAAGCAGAATATTGTGTATTTGACACACAATAAAAGAATGTCAGAGCAAGGTAAGATGCAACATTACATAACTGCAGAAATATTAGTTGTGGTCATTATGCTCAATAAATATTTCATTTCAAAGTCTGAAATGCAAGAAAAAGTGAAGTGTTGCATATGGTGATGGAAATTATACACTTTAAATTATTTTTTACTTAAAGAATTCTAAGAATTAGTAATAAAAAAACCCTATTAAAATTACATCCAACAAAGACCCTCACAATTTAAAATTGATCATTTCCCATTTTTTCATCTGCTTACCTTATAAACATGAATAGGTAACATGTTAATTTTTGCTGAAATAAGTGCCTGACTTGATTACTTTAAGAAATAAAAAAACATAAAAGAGAATAATAAATTGCAGGATTTCTTTCCATAGGGGGGAAACAAACAAACA
The DNA here is from genome assembly GCA_035221455.1 of Xenops minutus. NCBI lineage: Eukaryota > Metazoa > Chordata > Aves > Passeriformes > Furnariidae > Xenops > Xenops minutus. The sequence goes on from JAWWEE010000040.1 coordinate 31,317,180, forward strand.
AACAAACAAACAAAAAAACAAATCAAGAAATAATTCAGAACTTAGAAGAAATTGCCTATACAGATAATTTCTGTATGTGATCAGTCCCCAATGAAGCCCAAGTGCAATCGAGAAGACTTTTCTAATCAGCAGGCACTTTAAGACATGCTATCAGTATCGAATATGACATGACTTTCAAAATCAAGCAAAATATTTAAACTCGGCAAGGATAATCATAAAAAGCAACACTCAGGACAAAATTGAATACTGTTAATGGATTTTATTTATTTATTTATTTATTTACTTTGGCATCTGATCTTTAAACACAACACCCTGTAATAGTCCAACTCTATATTTCAATTTGTCCCCTTTTTTTTATATATATTATTTTTATTTTACTTTTATCATATCTCTGTTTTGTAGACATGGAATTCTGTTTCACATATATGTGTAGATGGATGTTCGTAATCAATTTTTATATTACTAATATACAAAATATCAAAAAGAATTCAATGGGTCATTTAAATTATAAAATCCATGCTTATGCCCATCTCTGACGTGAAAGAACTAAATTGTTGTGTTGTTTCTGTTATGCCTCCTATAAAAGAAAAAAGTTTGAGTATCCATTACTACATTTCAACTACATTTTAAATGTTGCAATGCATGGGTCAGGGAGGACAATGAAATATTGTGTCGTATTCATGCATGAATATTTTAAGTCTGTCCCAATTATTATTAGCTGAAATATTAAATTACCACGAATCAATATGACAATCAAGTTGATACACTGTGCTTAGATTATTAAGGAATAATAAAATATTTAGAGATTCTTTATTGTGTTCAATCTGTAAAGTGATTGTTAGGAAATATCACCATCAACTCCTGTTTTGCATTTTATATATAGCAGAAAGTTGAGTTTGAGAATATTATTAGGCTCACAAATCTGATGTAAGGAGCTCTGAAAATGCAGGATTAAGCCTGACAGAATTAAGATTGGTTTTAGTTCACATATTCCTTATTTTATAATGAAGTGCTGTTTTTTTCCCAATATGTCTTGTAGCTGATTCAGTGAGCTAAAAGAACATTATTCAGGTAATAAATGGCTATTCAATACAGGTTTTTTGTTTTTTTTCCTCTTGTTCAGTGTAGAGTTCTGTGTCTTATTTATTGCATATCATAGAATCCTTTCCTCAAGAAAAACCTATCAATTTTCTCATAGCCATAGGGTTTTCAACACTGTACTATCTGAATTCTCCATAGACATTTGTAAAATTATGTCAGCAATATAGTTATGAGTTCAAGTTACTTGGGATGCTTTTTGAGTATAAGAATATCCAGGTTCATCTCACACATATAAGATCATATTGTTGGCCGCTCTCTGACAAAACATATTTGGTTAACATTAAGGTTGATGGCAACAGTGGGTGTAAAGCAGTTCCACTGTCTGATTAAGGTATGTACTTTACCTGGTTGTATTGGGTGGGTAGACAGATTTTGAAAGCAGGGTGGCTACAGGAGTAGCTTCTGTTTAAAGCTGCTAGAAGCTTCCTTCATGGCTGGCAGAGCCAAAGCCAGCTGCTTCTGAGACAGATGTGCCGCTAGCCAAGACTGGACTGATCAGAAACAGTGGCAATACCTTTGTGATAATATATTTAGGAAAGGAAAAAAAGAACTTATGGCGCAGACATAACTGTGATCAGAGAAGAGAGGAGTGAGAGTATGTGAGACAACTCTGGAGACATCAAAGTTGGTGGAGAAGGAGGGGGAGGAGGTGCTCTAGGTGCCACAGCAGATTCCCCTGCAGCCTCTGGTGAAGACCATGGCCAAGCATCTGTCCCCATGCATCCCATGGGGGTGCAGAGATTCACCTGCAGCCTGTGGAAGTGATCCACGCTGGAGCCAGTGGATGCCTGAAAGGAGGCTGTGAACCCATGGTGGAGCAGGGTCCTGGCAGGGACCTGTAGACCTGTGGAGAGAGGAGTCCATGCTGGAGTAGGTTTCCTGGTAGGACTTGTGGCCCTGTGGGGGCCCACATTGGAACAGGCTGTGCCTGAAGGACTGCACCCTGTAGAAGAGTGACTCATGCTGCAGCAGTTCATGGAGAACTGCTGCCTGTGGGATGGACTCACACTGGAGTAGTTCATGGAGAACTGTCTCCTGTGGGAGGGACCCCATGGTGGAGCAGGAGAACGACTCCTGTCTATGAGCAGTGGCAGGAACAATGTGATGAATCAACAGTAACCCCCATTCCCTATCCTCCTGTACCACTGGGAGGGAACAAGTAGAGCTGGGAAGGAGGGAGGGGTGGTAGAAGTTTTTGAGCTTTATTTTACTTCTCATTATCCTGCTCTGATTTTGTTAGTAATAGATTAAATTAATATCCCCAATTTGAATCTCTTTTGCCCATGGCAGTATTTGGTGAGTGATGTCTCCTGGCCCTTATCTCAACCTATAAACCTTTCATGATATTTTCTCTCCCCTGTCCAGTTGCAGGAGGGAATGATAGAGTGACTTTGGTGGGTGCCTGGCATCTAGCTGGGGTCAAACCACTACACCTGGCATGTCTTTACAAATGGTCATGAAATCACTGATAACATGACCTTTGTAGCATTTAGTAGGATCCTTAAATTTCACATCAACAGTCCTGTGCTTTGGGATCATTCTCTCAATGTGAATACATTTGCTCCACCATCTCTCTCCATCAATCGTTTTATAAATGATTCAGTTTGGCAGTGAATTAATGTTACATTTTGCATATTCTGTCTCATAAGAATAAACTTGCTTGGCATCAGAAACATTATAGGAATGAAAAATTAGAGAAGCTGAAAACAGCAGGAACTGAAATACATCCTGAGATGGTTTCTAATCTGATGTAATTGTAATCCGTAGAGCAGATGTCCCACCTATCTACTCGCCTGTACTTTTTTATTGCTGTGCACTGCATAAGATAAAGCAAGAACAAGTTGGGCTGGCATTGAAGTTGTTTGATTAAAACATTAGCAAGTAGATATAGCATTTAAGAATGGATTAGACAGTAATTTAAATATAGGGAAAAAAGGCAGCGTAAACTGGCTTGATAAAAGACCATATAATTCTCTGGCCTTTTCCAGTTTGGTTTCTATTTAGAGGTTTGTAGGAGGAAGCTGGTTTTGCCTTATCAGATCCCTAGGTATAATGTAACTAAAAAGTATACATCACCTGAGGACATCTACCAGCCTTATAGAAGCACAAGGTATTTATATGTGATATGGTATCTATTTCTTCTCATCTCTGTTTCAAAAGATAAACCTCAGGAATTCTTCTAATAAAATTAATTTTTATATCTAGTATTTATCATTTTCTGAATCCTTCAGATTTATAGATTGTAATAAAGATTAAAAAATATATATTAAATTTGCTAGTTTAGAATGTTGATCTAGTTTGGCTGTAGAAATTATTTATAAACAAATTTGTCCCATGAAAAATGTAAACCTAAGATTTTATGATTTTCCAGGGAAAATAAAAAGCTAGCCAAAAACTCCTTATTTGTCTTTTTAAAGTTACTTTTGATCTAAATCAAGCAGGAGAAGTTGGAAAATTTCTGGCTGATTTGTCTAAGTAAGTGTATGCTTTTAGGTCCACTTTTAGAATACTGTGCATTCATGCTGCTTTCAGTAAAGGAAAAAAAGAGAAAAGAAAAAAAGAAAAAAGGAAAAAAACCTCCCAAAGTTCCTGTTGCTATTTTTAAAATAATAGGAAAAGTTTCAGTTGCATTATGCTCTTTGTGACCCAGAGAGAGAATGATGGCAAGTTTCATAATATTTTAGATAAATGGTGCATGGTCCATTCTTTTAGATTTCCAAATAGAAAAGTAAATGAGAAATTAGCTAAATTCTATTCCATTATAAATCTACAATATGCAACAGTAAGTTTACCAGATTGTGGTTTCTGGTGTGGAGACCAAGATATAAAAATTAAAAATTAAATAAAAGATAATAAGTGTCATCTGCCACTGCAGGGAAGATCACGTTACAGCCAGCAGTTGCATAAACCAGATGTAAAAGGCAAGGCTGATGTGTTTCATTCTGTTGAAAGATTAGTACAAAGTTTAATTTCGATCCCAGGGACTTTGTATTTGAATGTCAGTTTCCTTATAGATACCATAAATTGAAGTGTCCTTCACAGAATCAATTAGGTTGAAAAAGACCTCTGAGATCATCGAGTCCAACCTATGACCAAACACCACCTTGTCAACTAGACCATGACACTAAGTGCCACATCCAATCTTTCCTTAAACACTTCCAGGGACAGTGATTCCACCACCTCCCTGGGCAGCCCATTCCAGTGTCTAATCATCCTTTCTGTGAAGAAATTCCTCATAATGTCCAATCTAAACCTCTCCTAGTGCAGCCTGAGGGTATGGTCCTTTCATCCTGTTGCTAGTTACCTTGGAGAAAAGGCCAATCCCCACCTCACTACAACCTGCTTTCAGGTAGTTGTAGAAAGTAATAAGGTCACCCCTGAACCTCCTTTTCTCCAGGTTAGAAATCCCGGCTCCCTCAGCTGCTCTTCATAAGATTTGTGCTCCAGCCCCTTCACCAGCTCTCTTGTCCTTCTCTGCACACACACCAGCACATCAATGTCCTTCTTGATCTGACGGGCCCAGAACTAGCCAGAGGCCTCGAGGTGTGGCCTCAGCAGTTCAGAGTACATGGGGAGAATCACTTCCTGGTCCTGCTGGCCAGAGTATTGCTGATACAAGCCAGGATGTCATTGGCCTTCTTGGTCACCTGGGCACATTGCTGGCTCAAGTTCAGCAGCTGTCAACAACATCTGAAGGTCCTTTTCCACTGGGCAGATTTCCAGCCACTCTGCACTCAGCCTCTAGCGTTAAAGGGGGTTATCATGGCCAAAGTGCAGGACCCAGCACTTGATCTTGTTGAACATCATACTGTCAGTCCAATTATTTGTTAGTGCATATGTATATACATGGAAAACATACACTGCATAAAGTTATATTCTAAAGAATTTAATTTACATTTACAATTTACAGAAATTATATCTGAATCAGAATATAATGAAGACACAATGAAGTCCAGTGTACTAGTATTCAATGTACAATCATAGAATCATAATGATTGGAAAAGACCTCTAAGATCATCAAGTCCAACCTTCAACCAAATACTACCATTCCAGTCATGTTAGACAGAAGATTCCTTGTTCTGGAGATGAGGTATTACTTCCTCAGAAGTGCTACAGAAATAACACTAAAAATTGTTATAAAAGTATTTCCTTTTTACTTATTAATAGATAGATGGTTTCACAGCCAAGAGACAATTCCTTCAGTGCAAAATCTGACTTGCAAGTCACTATAGTTTAGAATTATAATAGAGTTTCACATTTTTATTCTGAATTTGTCCCTGTTACCTGTTCTCCTCACTGCCCACACTATGTGCACACAAGATTGCTCCTGGAGTGTCACTGGAGCATCTGAAAGTCTCACTAAGATGAAAGCTTCTAAGCAGTCCAGTGCCCATCTGTCACCTGTGCCAGTTCCCCACATCTGTAGCATGGCAGAAGGCTCATATGGAGCCGCTCTGCATTCAGCACAAGGTCTAGGCACCACATTGTCTCTAATGGGATGCAGCAAGACAATGTCATTGTGAGGGGATGCAACACTGTTGTGCTGTAGTCACATGAGAGGTGCAGAGCAGGAATTACTGCTTGTGCAGCATGTAGGCAAGTATGTACCAAGTTAGGCTTATGTGCTCATGGTGTAGTGAAATTGGGACATGAAGTGGCTGATCTTTAAAGGAAGCAGAGCAGGCAGGAGCCATCCTGCTTCCATGACAGAGGGTACGATGAGCCCTGAACACCCTAGTGCACATTGCAAAAACAGTCTAAATGTCATACTTTCTTTTTGTCTTGTCTGTAGTAGGGGATTAAAGACAGAAATAATGCACCAAGTAAGTGCTACAGTTATGCATATAAAGATAAATGTTAAAAGCAGAGTCACTTTTTTTTTTTTTTTACCTATGTAAAATTTTATTTAAACAAATATGGTTCTGTCTTCTTTGTTTGTTTTGTTTTTCCTTTTGACAGAATCAAATTTTCTGTTGGGTTTTAGTATAACTAAAAAATTTTCAAATTTTTATGCATCCTAGAAACATTGTTGAACCTTCCTTTCTCAGCTGTGAAACAGCCAGTCTGTGTAACAGCCAGTTCATGAAAGAAATATTTTCTGAAGGTCTCTTTGCTCATAACTCCTAATGGATATTTCTATTGTGTGTTTCCTACTGTGTTAGAGAATAGCTCTTTAGGAATTTTTTGCAAGGAAGCAAAAACTCCATTACCAGTTTTTTCTTACCAGAGTAACCTCAAGTTTCCTTTGCTAACCACTCAGGTCAAAGCTCACATCTACCTCCTAACTAAAAATTTTATTATTTTTTTTTCCTCTTCTTCTCTTGCTTTTTGATACTTCTCAGAAATCCCATGTGGCAGTTCTGGCAGCATGAAGTGTCATGTTGGAAAGTTGTGAACTTGCTCCCTGGTGAAATTAAAAAGACAAGCTTCAGCTCTGTGAATTCTTGTATTTTCCATTTCTAGAAATATATCAACCCTTACCTTGAGCTCTTTTGCTTTTCTACCCCTGTGCTCCATGCTGTTGTCACTTGAAAGGACACTTCAAAGTAGTTCAGGGCTTAAACTTTAACATTCGTTTAAAACTGCTGCAATCCTGCAGGGAATGGTCACTGTATTCACACTACATTAAGTGACAAAAGAAAAAAAAAAAAAAAAGTCTAGCAATATAACACAAAAGACATTCTGTAAAGAAGTAGTTGCTGTTTGTGTGTGATTTTTAATGTTGTGTGAATTTCCTCAAGTTGATTAATACCAAACATATCTTCCTCTTTGCCCTTCACCCTTGCTGAATGTAACTTTATCAGCTCTGACTGAGATCATCAAACTCGGCAACATCTCTTGTTTGTGGGGTGACCCAGAGAGTCTCCCCACCAGCTCCTGGTGCTGGGTGAACCCCATCCCATGGGGCTGGACCACCACTGCCACAGCCCTGGGGCTTAGGCAGTGACTTCTTTTTCTGACTGAAGTGCTGAGGATTTGCTGCCCATAATCTGTGATCTTTCATGTTTATGAAGAAGAGTGTTTAATCAACTGACAAGACAGGATTCATTTCACATTGTTTCCTCTTTAAAGCTGGAAAGTAAAATGGATACTAGCAAAATTAATGTTATATAAAAATGTTTTGGAGTTGACTAGATACCATGTAGCTATAAACATAAAGTATGCATCTAAATCTGAGCTAGTCACATCTTGCCTGAACACTGCAGAAAAATAGGAACTCTCTTCAAACCAAACTCGTGTAAGACAGCTAACAGCCCATCTCTCTGTCACCTAACAGAGCTGTGTTCTAAAGACAAGTGTATGAATGATTATTCCTCATCAACATAATTTTGCCTATTTACAAACCCATATTTTTTCATGTTATTATTTAAGGGAATATTTTTTAGTTTGATTTGCTCAGTTTCCCTCTTTCCTATTAGCAGTCTTCAAAGGACAAATCAAATTCACACAACACAGAAAGTTGTCAGGAATAACACAGTTGGCACATACTGGAACTTGTCTGTGTTGTGAACTGTCCAGAGGTAAATAAATTAGATGCCACTGCCACTTTCAACAATGCTTCACTACTGAGTCACTCTGCTTATTGTATGAGAGTACACCATTTTCAACAGGAGTAATGCATCAGGGAATTGATTCAGGAATTAAAGGGTTTTAAGAAAACTAATGGAAATACGACAGTAGTAATATCTATTACCTTTTGATTAAAATTAAGAGACATATCAAAAGATGGGACACAAACCAATTTCTTTTATGGCTTATACCTTTTAAAATATATTATCCTGGAAACATAACCATCAATTTTGCTGTTATTTTGTATATAAAAATATATTCGGTTTTGCTGTGCTATTAACAACATTGTTCTGTCAATATTGATGTCTGAGAGCCTGTAGAGTCTGTATTTATTAAAAGAAAAAAATGAAAGACAGACACTGAATAAAATGACCTGATAGTGATGAGAATTTTTTAATGTTTTTATTAAGTCTTGAAGAGCACTGAATATTTGAATAATAAGAACTTACTTTAATTTAAATTTCTTCAGAGATTTTAAGATTTGACCTACAAGTCTACTACAAACGATGTACTCTGCAGTCCTATTTGAAATAAATTATTCCACCTAATGTCACAAGTAATATAGGGAAGAACAGATGGACTCACTTTGAAATGACTGAGGTGTTAGTGAACAGAAATTAGAGAAATGCACTGGTTAAACAAGCATGTGAAAGTCAGAAAGCATTCTATCATAAAGTAAAAGGTCAAATGGTTGTCTGTCTGATAAATGCAATTATAAAATGCCTAATATTCACAGAAAGTAAGTTATAATATTCTTTTTCTTTCCTTCTTTCTTGATTTTATGCAATGATCATTGAAAGACTGAATAATGAATTCACCTCCAGTGTAAACTCCATGTAGTACAGTGCAAATGACCAAAATATAAAAAGAATTCTCTAAGCACAGTTTGTTCCTGCATATCTACCATCTGTAGATGGCTAGTGACTGAAGGTCCAGGTATCTGTGCTGCAGCACTCATTATGATAATTAGAGGTTCATGTTGATTTCAGTTTTAAAGGTGTTTCTTCTGCTGCATGGTTAAAGTAAAAACTTTCCTGACATAAATGCAAATTCTACTGATATCCAAAGTTCACTCTAGTGCACTTGGAATGGATTGCATTCAAACTCATCAAAAGTGAATATTCTAATTGAAACCAGTCAATTAGTCTTCTCCTGTAACCAGTGGGAGATCACCACTTGCAAAGAGTAATTTTCCCAGCTATTTTGGATGAACCAGATTTCTAAGATGTTGGGGGTTTTTGATTGGATGTTCTGTCCTTTGCCTCTGTTCTGCTGACCCCCAGCTGTTTTCTCCCACAGACCACACTCAGGTCCCTGGAACAAAGGTGCTTTCTGGGTACACCAGGTCTTTCATCTCCAAGAACTTCACTGTAATGATTCACCTCTATTGTAGCATACATTGTCCAATTGATCATCAATCTGGACATAGTTTTCATTTTTTAATATAACTTTATCCATACACACACAAACAGTAGAAATCAGTAGCAAAATATATGATTACTTCATGCAGGATATATTTAAAGATCATACGCACTGGTTCTGTGCATCTTCCTACTTACAGTAGTAGGTGGTGTTTGAGTGAGTACACTTTTACAGACTTCTGATGGGCTAAAGATGTCTTGCTTCTTTGTCTATTTTTGGTCAGATTGTCAGTCACACTCCGAGGTTCTTTGTTATGTCACTTGCAAAGCTCCATTAATTAGATTTTGTATTTTTTCAGCTTCCATATCACCGCTTTAGCTTACACTTATCTCTTCCTGCCAGCTACAGAGGGAGCTGGATGACTGCTTCAAACTAGATACTTAGTTTCTAAGCAGCTAACTTGGAAGAAGATACTTCACACTTCTAATATTTTCAATTCCCAAACAGAGAAGGAAGGCTTGAGTTTTAGAAAAGAGAGAGCCTCCATCTTCTGAATATGAGGCCAGGTTAAATTAAGCACTCAGAAGCTGAAGTACTCAGTCACCAAATGTTTTTGACAACATTGATTAATGAAGTACAGATTCAAAGATATTATCTGTGCATAAAAGGGAGTAGTCTTTTAACCAATCTTATCTTTAAAAATAATAGAAAATTTCAAATGCCTGTTGTGAGCTGACATGCTCTGCAATTTACTTTGAAAGCAGAAAAACTTCTCTCTCACCAAAGTGACTGAAACCCTATGAAGCCGTTGTTAGTTTAGACGTATGTTTATATAAATATATACATATACTTCAGGGAAAGAAGAGAGTTTTAAACCCAAGACTGTTGGCAGGATATTAGCTGATACTCTTGGTTATGTTAGAGGATTAAGTGTATCCTCTACAAAGGTCAATGTAGCAGGCAAAGATTGTGAAGGAACTGCTTTAGAAATGGCTATCTCTTGGATAAATTAAATGGTACTTTATCTTGATTGTGGTTTATTCTATATTCCAAAGAAGCTTAAGTAGGTGAATACCACAGCCAATAAATACAGATTACTTAGCTTTCATTGAAAACTGATTTTCTCCACAAGGGAAATTTATGGTCGACTTGTTCCTTAAACACAACGAAAATGTTTCACTTCACAGTGCAGACGAATGGGGCCTAGGTCTGGTACTTCATCAAGCTGGACAACTCATACAGTGAATAATTCATACTTTTAAAGCACTGATTATGCTTTCCTCCTCTTAGTTTAAATAAATTAGTGGATTATTCTTACTTCGTTGGGTTCTATTGCTTGATATTAAAAAAGAGCATGAATTATGCTCTTCTAAATCCTAAAGAAGACATAACTAAATCCAGAAAGAGAAGGGAATTCATCTCTAAAAGGAATTAAGTATGTTTTCTTTATCGAATCCTTTAGCACGATAATGACAGGATATGATTATGTGCAAAAATTTGTATTTCAAGGAAGTTGAATGAAGAGTTTGGTCCATGCAAAGTAGCACTTATATTGTGGAGAATAACACAAGGGAGTTCTTGTGTGTAGAGGAGGAGGGGGTATTTGCTTTGTTATTTTTGTTTGTTTCTCATTTCTTTTTTCCTCCGTAGAACTTTTACTTGTCAAGTTCGAGTAAGATATTCTCAACCATCAAGATTGATCATAGCGTATTATTAGCAGTCACCATTGTTACCATTATTGTTAAGGGTTAAAGGTGATGAAAGAAAAAAGAACTATAGCCCTCTCCAGAATACTGCTTGTAAGGAAAAAACCCAGCAATTACAGCTGAACACAGGGTGACTGTAAATTGAACTCTAAGCATATCATTGTGGCTATTGGACAAGAAATGGGCTGTATATGTGACTGGTGAAAAGGAAGATAGAATGCCTTTCCAGGCAGCAGGACAGACACCACCACAAAACCAATTCTGACAGATAGAGGGAAACAAGCTATTCTCTGCTACTATATATCTGATCAATACTGAAGAAGAGTAGTACAGTAATACTGCTCCCTTTTTGCTCAATTTATGACTTCATAAAGCATAGGCGCAACTGGGTTAGCAAGCCATACACTTCCCAAAAGGTCTATTAGCTTTTACTCATGAAGTAATTGAGGTCATTAATATCAAAACACTTAAAAATAATCCATCTTGTATTATGGCTGTATTAATGAAGAATAAAGAACCTACTTTCAATTTCTCTTACAAAACAGAAAGCAGAGCTTAACGAAACAGCTCCCTAATTTTTTTTTTTTTTCATTGACAACCTCAAAAAAAAGGTTTATTATTACTGCAAGGGTCATTTCAAAAGATCAAAGAAAAGTGTATATATCAGAAAGGATATATTTGAGAGTATAGGATTTTGAACTTTAAACTATGCTAAGAAATCCAATATTAAAAATCAATCAGTTCTACTCCAAATCCATGATATCAGGGAGGCACAGTAATGAATACAGATTAATGCCTTGGTATACCTTCAGAAAAGAAATTTTCTGTGTCCCTGCAAAAGGAAGCCTGAGTCAAAATTCTTTGAAAACATTCAGTTAACATCTTAGAAAACAGAGAGATTAAGGAATGACATAAAAAGCAAGATGAAAATATTCAAGAAACACATGAAAGTTGTGGAACCTAAACAACCATGCAAGAATAACACATTACTGCAGTGTAACAAACATAACAAAACACAACAGATGGACAAACACCTTAAGACCAATCAAAACAAAACAAAACAACAACAATAACAAAAAAGCCAAAACTGAGAAATATGAAAAAGCCAGAAATATGAAGTATTAGTAAAAGCTTGAATATTGATTTACTCCAGAGAATGCTTCATTTTCTAGAGAAAATTTTGTTATCATCTGCTTAAACATTAATTATGTTGCATGAGTTTAAGAAAATCAAAAACATTTTTGGTGACAGAATTGGGAAGGAGGACTCTGAAAAAACTTGAAGACTGGATATATCTCACATATCTTTATGAGATCTTATCAAGAGAAATCACATAAAAAAAATGTTAAGTAAAAAAAAAAAATAGTAAGATCATCAGCAATTTTCTAGCTATTGACTGACCATATTTCACAGTGTTTCCCAGTTTAGTTTGGGTTTGTTTTACTCTGTGTGTGAGTCTTTTTGAAACTCTGTTTCTAATATCTATAGATACTGTAGAAAACAGATCACTACTCCCTGAACTGAGTAGTTGCGTCTAACTAACCTTTGTCACTCTTTTGACCTCAGGACTCCGGCTCTGTTATAGTTATACTTCAATAAGAGAAATAAAAATTATTTTCTATCAGGGTGAAAGTGTTAGTGCATTTAAGTGCCTTCTTGTAGAACCATTATAGAAGTGGATTCCACTTTCTTTTCTATCGATCATTATGAATGAATGCCAAATGTGCTCTTAAAGTGTTTTAACAGGCTGTGTTATTCTGAGGTCTTGTATGAAACAGGCATGTACATACTTAAGCACTACAGCAGACCTAAAGCAAGTACATATATTAATGCATATGTTTCCATATGAAAAGAGCCTAAAAATGCATGTATTTAAATACAGAAACTTAAAAAAATAAAAAAATGAGCAAGGAAGATACTTAGTGTGATAAGGTACTTAGATAGTCTGGCAGTGTTGTGAAGAAGACACCTAAATTCGACCAAAGTCCAATGTAATGGAGGCAGGCTTGTGGAGCAGAGAGACGACTCAATATGAGTAAACAGCAAAGCTCGGTTTATTGCAAAGCACACACACAATTATACTTTTTCTAAGAATACGTGCACTGAGGTTATTGGTGTCCATAGCATACAAGCAATTATCTATTGGCGACAGTTACAAGCTACTGTATCAGTCTCTCATGAACTCTTGCAGGTGTCTTATCTTCTGCTTCTTCTATCTCTCTCAGTCCTTGCAAGTAGTTTATCTTCACAGCTACACAGCAGCGATGGCCAAGGTCAAATTCTTTTTACTCTGTTAAGAAGTTCCCAGGCCTGAAAGCTACATTTTCCTACAGTACCTTTTTTTTTTTTTTTTTGGAAAAAAAAAAGTTGATTTGCCTTGCCTGACTTTCTCCATTCTAATTTCTTTTTCCACTCTCATGGTCTGACACTGCTATACTATCTTTGACCTTATTCACTGCTTGGGTTTTAAACTGTGCAGTAATTCTCAGTAAATAAACTGGCTCAATTTTTTAATCTTGCCTGCACAGTCTGGCAGGGCTTTTGCCTCCTGATCTGTCCAGTTACCTTCTGTTGTATTACTCTCTTCTTCTCTCCCAACCCCTCCCCCAGTTATAGTCAGTTATTTTATGTCTGTTTTATTCAGTCCTGAATCCTCCAGAGTCTAATGCTGGAATAGGTTTCTGACATGCAGATGGTCTAACAGATAATTCTCCTATCATCAGCCTGTGCAATACTTTCCTGGCATTCATTTAGGAAACTAATGAGAAAAATTAATAATGAGATTATTAAATATTATCAGTGAAAGGATTTGCACACAGATAATAGCTATTTCTAGTGCCTAAGATAATAAAAGTGTTTTGATAGGCCCTTTCTTCACGTGACTCCTGCAAGAGCATCATAACAGGATGATTTTCATGGAGTTAAGAACCAAGGTCAATCCACCATTTTTATACGTACGGTTATTGCAGTAAGAACATTTTAATTGAAGACATTTTTGCACTGATGGATATTAAATATACATGAACATTTCTTTTGATAGTTTGTGCAAACACATGAAGACCTTTATCTTTCATGTTATGAAAATGAGATCCAAAATATCCATATTGTGATATTAACTGAACCAGTTGTATAATCCAAATGACATTTTGTCTGGTCTAGCACAGTTCCTACCCTCTGATGAAATGCAGCAATTCAGAAAAATTTCTCTGTCATAGCACAGGTAGTGCTTCTGACTCATGTGATGCTATCCCATTCTCAAAAAATATCTTAAACCTGCAGACTAAAGCAGACAAATGCGTATCAATATAATATAGATGGAGAAAGACATGATAAATATATTCACCTTGTATTCTAGCCAATAATTCATTTATGATGAACATCAAACTGCATCTAATGTAGGTTGCTTAAAAAAAACCCCCTCTCTTGAGAACTACTTCTGAATATTTCAGTGATGATGACTAAGCTGTATTTATGAAAAAGGTGAATTTAAACCTGAAATTTTAAACAGAGTTCAGGATCAGCTGCATACAGGCTGTGTGTGATTTAGGAATTATACGTTTGAAAAGTGCCTATGAATTAATGCCAGGTGATGTATCTGCCAAACTGTATCCTGATGGATAAAGGATGTGTTCTCCCCAGTACTGTTTTTACTTGTAGGAGACTGTTTAGGCCCATACTAGTTTTACTTTGAAGATAATAATAGATTAATATTTTAAAAATCATTGTGGTCATAGTAATGAAAAACAATACAGCCATATCTATCTGTATTAATATCTATAATATTATATATATGGAGATGTGCAAGTAAAGAAGGAACTGTTGGGAGTAGAGAGGAAGCATCTGAAAAATACTTTGTGGTTCAAGCAAAACTTAAAGCAGCTTTTCAACTCTGAAGCAAGCCATGTTAATGGACCCATAAGACAAATGAAATTACAGTTTTACATTATTGAGCTCAATTACCACATTATATACCAGTGTATGTCTAAAGAGACTTTGACAAATGTTCATATGAGAAATTAGTCAGCAGTACAACAGAAGAAGAAATATTTTCTTGAAAGATAGTGTAATTTTTAACAGATACTCTATGATTCAACATCTCAAACTTTCTCTTGGAATCTTTTCTTGCATTGCTGTTTCTCTTCCTTTTTCTTTTCCTTTCCCCCCCGCGCGCCGCCCAACACCCCTCCCCCCCCCCCCTTTTCCAGGCCGATCCCGCCGCAGGAGCTCC
>JAWWEE010000040.1:31332246-31345277 GCA_035221455.1 Xenops minutus
ACAGCAGCGATGGCCAAGGTCAAATTCTTTTTACTCTGTTAAGAAGTTCCCAGGCCTGGAAGCTACATTTTCCTACAGTCCAATGCTATTTTTCTGGAGCTTATTCTGTGTAAGTTGGATCTTTCACTGAATTGAGCACAAGATGAATCAAGGTGTTTTCCTGGCCTTACAAAACATGTTGTTGTATTAGAGCAGCAGTGTTGTTCAGGATTATGCAAAAATTTGTGGAAACGTCTGGCCCAAAGGAGATAAAATTGATTTATATATATCATAATAATAGATTTATCAAAGCATCATAAATTTCTTTTCCTTTTTTTTTTTTTTCTGGATTTTCAGCATTTTACTGTGGTAAGATATGACTATTATTGTTCGTGTGGATAAAAATCTGTAACTTGGAAAGGATTTCACTATCTAAAAATCAAACATCCTGGTTCAATACATTTTCATTTAGATTGTTCAGGTACTTGATGGAGCTTGTGATACTTGACTGGCTGCAGAATCCGGACATTTAAGCAGGTCATCAGAGAAATATTAGCTATATTTTAGGACAATTACAATGAATTAAAAAAAAAAATACAAATGCACATCATTTAAGCTCTATAGGACCTCTCTTTTCTGCTTTTACCTTGCTACATTGATCTGAAGCGTGACAGGAATTGTCCTCATTCAGAAAAAAAGTACATTAATTCTTTTGATCAGTCAACATTGCAGTGACTGAATAACTTTCTATCTTCGCTCTGGCATTGTCATCTCAGGATCAGGTAAAGTAGGAGTAATCCATCAGCCATATTTATCTCAAGTCTTTCACAGCTGTATGATCAGAAACCTAGTGTACATAAAATGTTTGATTTACTTCTCAAAATTTATGATCTTTCCAAGAGAAGAAAGCTGTTGCTTGAGCTGAACAGTGGACGTTATAATGATGTTTTTGTACGCTAAATACCAGGATCAACTCCTATCAGAAAATATGAAGGGTTAAATTACGAAATACTTGGAAGATCCAGATAATCTTATATATAATTTTCAGAGCAAAAATACAAGTTTGAAAAATGTAAGGTTTTTGGGAAAAGAAAAAAGATCTTTTTTCTTATTCAGTTCCAACTCACGTACTTTTGCCTCTTAAAGAATTCTCTTGGTATGTGTCATGTGTGGGAGTGGGGCTTCAGAGTTTTAGAGTATAAAAAGATTGACTATCAGTCACATCTCCAGGTCAGTTTAGCAGTTTATCTTCCAAATCTTTGTCCTACTACCAGTGTGTTGATTTCTGGTTGATGAGCAAGACCGGTTTCAGCACCATCTGGCGCCCCTCTCAGCTCACCAGTGATATAGCTTGCAAAATGAGGCTTTGTTTGAGTTGTTTGACCACATACCAAGGGCAGAGTATCCTGTTACAATATGTAATTATATCTTGTTTAAGCATATCAGATGACAGGCAATGTAATTACAACATCATTGTGATCACCAGCTTCATTTCCCTCTCCTTTATTTCTTTTCATTATTATTCCTTAAAACTTCACTCCTTTTTTTTTTTTTTTTTTTTTTTTTTTGAGGGGGGCAGAGGGATGGGGGTTTTGTTTGCATTTTGAGAGAGATTTTTGTTGTCTAGTTTTAGTTTAAATTAATTTTATATCTGCCCTTTAAATGTTGAGACCTTCTCAACAGTAGTTAAAATACTACTCACTTCATATTCCTTTTGTGTTTTTCTTGGATATATAATACTAGCACATAGGTTTTTTCCTCTTTAAGTAGTATCTAGCAGGAAATCTTGTAGGATAGTTGGTATTTAACTTCTTCATTTAAAATGTAGGAAAAAACCCAACAAGAAGTATGAACTCTGTCACAGGAGCCTGGGTACAGCAGACAGTAAGGGACACATAGCCTTGTTGAGCTGCAAGCCCATCTCACCTTTGCTGCAAGTTCACCAACTTCAGTGCCAAAGCACTCAGATCTGTTGTGCACTAACAGTAGTAACATCAGTTTCCTAAGCATAGCTTGACTAGATTGCAAAGCTCTGTGGGTCTACTTGTTACTCTATACAATCATGTCACTGTTGTCTGGAGAGGTACGAAAAGAGGAATTGAGCATCAATCTTTTGCTCAGACAGTAAGAAATTATTTGAATTCTCTTCTTCCCTCTTGGTTTGGTTGCTGGTTTTTTTTTATTATTCTTTTCCTCACAATCACTAAACTAGAGAAAAAGCTTTTTCTTTTTTCCTTAATCACTAAAGTTGTTTGTGTTACAAAAGAAGTTAGACACAAATGAACAGAATACCTTCTAAAAGAGGTGTTATTATTCTAGTGTGACCTAATTTAATCTGAATTTTGTAATTTTTGTGTTGATATCTCCTAGTAAAACTTGCATATATTATGTTAATGGAAACATTCTCATGTTAATCTGAACATAGAATGTTTCCCTGTCACGGGTTATCATTCTTCTGCATTGACCTACTCATATCTTAAGGACTGCAATACCATCTGACATTTCTGCTTAAAATTTCAAGAAAAAAAAATAATTATTTTGTTTATGGTCAGAGGACAATCTGAACATAGAAATGTTGCAGGTATCCTTAAATAGAAGAAATGAAAAGTCAATCTATACAGAATGACAAAAGAATGAAGTGAAATACAATGTCAAATGTTTACTGTGAAAAAAACACATACACTTTTCATATAGTGAAAACAATATATCATCCAAATCATATTGAAGTTAAAATACCAGCAGTGTCCTTGTTGAGAAGAACATACTGATGCACAGTTTACTGAATCCCATCAAGAAAAAAAGAATACATTAAATTGCACAAAAGAAGTTAGTTTGGAAAGAAATATTCTGTTCTCCAGGTGTTATTCCAATAAATAAATAAAGGGCCTATATAAAAGTTCATACCACACAATTAAGCTACTACTTCAAACACTGTGATCATGGCAAATTTTCTGGAATTATCACATTGGCAAAACAGTACACTTGCTTCCATTTTTCAGGGTTATAGCTGGTTTAGGGCTTTGGTGGCCCTGGAGAACAGCCATGGCTCTGTGTAGCTGCCAGGGCTGCAGTGATGCCTGCCTTGAAAGAGGAGTCGAGGCCAAGGCATGAGTCCAGGGACTACATCATTTGGAGTCTTCTCCTTCCCCATTTTAGCTGTATATTATAAATTGATACACTTATGTCATCAGTTGTGACATCTCTCTCCCCAGCTTTATGATCACCAACTTTATAAAGCATGGCTTCTCAACAGAAATAAGTAAAGAAACTTAAAAGCAACTGCCACCTTTTGTGATATTTATGGGGCTCTGTGGGCAGTGTGGCTGAATACAATCCCCCTTCTCTCCTTAGAAGGCACCAATACCCTACAGAAAGAAATTATATGTCACTGAAACCACTGAAGGAGGCATTTACTTCAAACCTACTGTTGATGTCATGTAGTGATAACTTTATTTGTCTCAGGAAGTTGGGATATTCCTGGACATTTATGCATTTTCTCTGGTCTCTGACTGAGAGATATCTGCACTATATCCAAAGTTATTTCATTCATATGGAGAAAGATGAGTTTTATTGAATGTTATTCAACATCTGCATTTCTCATTACATATTTTGTCAAGTTTCCTTAAAAATATTCAACATTTCCTCTCAATAACCAGCTTTGAAATCTGATCATATGGTTCATCAAAGTAAGTTATTCAATGAGCTATGTTATTATTTGCATTTGGGGATGTCTAGCTTAGGCTGATATTTTACAATTACAATTTAAAAAACCTCATATGTCTTTTCTGCCTAAATTAGCATTTTTAGTAAACTTTTACTCGATGTGTTTTCAATGTTTTAAAATCAAGCCTCAAAGATTTGCAACAGAATATTTTTATTAGCAATATATCTTCTGTCTTTCTGGCACTCTGTCCTCCTCAGAGTACACAGCTTCAGAGGACAAAGAGACTGGGCAAAATCTTTAAAGGTCACTTCCAATCCCAACTATTCTATGAACTTTCTGCAACTTTTCTTCAATTGTGTTTCTGTGCCCTGGGCTTGGACCTACAACCAGGTTGCTGAACTGAAGGCCAGTAACTTTTTTACCCTCCATTGATTCATTTGCCAGTGCACAGCTTATACAAGATAAAGAGTTGATCAGTTTGAATGGAGTCAAAGGAAAGACCAGAGGATAAACACAGTGCAACAGCGTTGAAAGGGAGAAGTTAAGATTAAGTTGGAGGCAAAAGGACAAGGGAGATTACAGGCAGAATGCTGGGATAGACTCTCAGGGGGGGAAAACCGGAAGCTGGTCTGTGTCTGTCTGCATTTTAAAACTAAAACTCTAAGATTGATTTTCATCTTTAAAATATTCTGAAAGTGATTTCAGTTATTAATATAGTAAATTACTTAGTTCCCTTTTATGTATCAAATTCTCAATTCCTCTTACAACAGAGGATATTCTCTCATAGATTTAGCAATCTTGAAGTTTGTTTGCTCTTTTACAGTCCCCCTTTTATGATTTCTTTTCTAAATTAAAGGACAAAGTAGACCTTTGTGGGGATAATTTATACCATGTTAATATAAATGACTAACAAAAAAGTCTCTGACATCATGGCACAGCAAAGCAGTGTGGAGGCTTAAAATCAGTGAGAGGAAACTCCCTTTCTACATAGATGTAGTCACTGAGGCAAATGAAGCCACGGAGCTTTGCAGCTTTCTCAGGGTTCTGATGCTGCCTTTCATGATCTGTTCATGTGTTGCTTCCTCTCTCCCATGGTACATGCATTCAGTGACTATAATGTTTAGATTTAACAGACGAGTCATAGGGGTTTAGGTTAAAATCTAGATCCCAATGAGAGGTATGTGTAGCAAGTAAACAATATCTGTCAGTAACTTTTACTCTTTTTTTTTGTCTTATATTCAGAGCTGTCGTACCTCTGTAATGGATGCACTTGGCAGGAGCAATCCTTTATAATACTCTAAAAGCAGATTCAAATAAAACAACCCAAACCACATCCATTATTAATAATTGATGTTCATTCAGCATTGGCAGGCATTGATTATAAGTTTAAATGGAAGTTCTTTGCAATATTGATTTGGTTGCTTTTGACTTGAACCAGAAAGCTGAATGCACTTAGTGGAAGTTGGTCACATTTCTTTAAAACAAAACGGTCATTAAGTATCAGGGACTTAGTATACCCTGTTTTTGTGGGATAAACTGTATGTCCTTGAGGAAATGTCAAAAATGTGTTAAACATTGCAAATTTTTAAAACAGACTAGAAATAACAAGGGGTCACAAAAACTTGTGATAGGTTCTGACTTGCTTTTTGTTGTATGTTGAGAAAGATGATTCTCTGAAGAGCTGGCTTTTCAAATAAAAAAAAAAAAAGAAAAAAGCAGAGGAAATTAAAGGAATAAAGGGAAAGGGGAAGGGAGATAAGGCACATTAGTTCCATTAATAGGAAAGGCATTGTGCCAAGAGGTTTTTGCTCTTGATTCTGCTGATTTATACTAGTGTTACAGCAGTTCTGAATCTTTGACTTAAAAATACAGAGTTGCACACATGTGTAAAGATGGGCAAAAGACATAGCTGGATGAAGCACTTAGGTAGCTGTTACTACATTACTAGAGAACAGTGTATGATTGGAAATGAATTGCAGATTTTGGAGATGATTCCATTTCCATTAAAATGTCTGAAATAGAAGCACAAATATTAGTTGCAGTTAAGCACTTCTTCAAGGAGTTTCTGGTTTTTTTCTGTGCTAGTTTCAATAGTACCACTGGACTTCCTTTAAGAATGACCTCCACTTCCACCTCTAAAGTAATATTGAAAAATGTCAATGAGATCTCAATGTCAACTGATCTTTACTTTTGACTTGAAACTTGTTGATAGCAAAATTATTATTGCTGAATATAATTTGACTTCATGGTTTATTTGTAACAGAATTTCTTTTTAGAAGGTATCATGGAATAACATGCACACAGATATTTGAATTATTAAAATAATAAATGAATCCAATTGAAGTGCTTTTGCAGTCTTAATCATTAAATCCTTCTTTACTCAGTCAAATTAGGTTTTCAAACGGAATTTTTAAAAAAGTATACACTTTTTTTACTGGTTAATGTACACTGTTGAAGTGGTATATAGAAGATATATAAACACTTATTTTTATTTGAAAGATCACAGCAGGAAAAGTGAAGTAATAATTTCAAAAATACAACTCATAAAATGGGCAAAAAAATTTGAACCTGCAACACCTGTCTAAAAGTCGGAAGAAACCATGGTGAGAGGAGATGCAGCCATCATCTTCTATTATTCAGCTCTGTAAAGAGTTTTAATTTTTTAATCTTTAGTTGTGAATATAATAGCTGTATGAAAGTTTACAGCAAATGTGAGAGCAAATAATTGAAAAAACGAGAAGCCAGCACGCTGAAAAATGAGTCGGATAAAACAGTAAGGGGTGATTGCCTTTGTTATAGAAATGTTTCTCTTCAGTTAACTGCATAAAAATATTTGAAGGGTTAAGCTGTTCTGATATCAGGGTCTTTGCCAATATAAGGCCTGTGTGACTTTCTAACGAACTTGCAAAATTATAGGGGACAAAAATAAATTCGACTGATTTTTCATCCATGGATAAACTACCATACGTGTATAGAAGGGTACTTGCAAATAACAGACAAGTCAGATGTGGTTTTTTATAACAAAATGGATGATTCTATGATTCTATGTACTTTCTACATACTTTGATCACATTGTTTTGCCAGATAAAGGTTATGAAAAAACAGGAACTTCTTTTACTTCTTAAGACTCTTTGACTTAAAAAATAGAAAGTGTTAACTCCAGGCTTCAGAATTTTCCTAAGAACCTTGATATGACAGGCATAAGTAAAACCCAGTAAAATTAATGTAAACTAATGTAATTTCATCTAACAGAAATCTATCCTGACAAGCAACCTCAGGGTTATTAGTGCTAGGGTTATTAGTGTTTCAGTTCTATAAAATACTCCTAAGTAGAGCTCTAAATCTTAAATATCCACTAAATACTATTGGTGTTGAATGCAAGAAAATCTCCACAAGTCTGCTCCTAAGTCTAAGTCACCCTTTTATTCTCTCCCAAAATTTTATAGAGCAACATCATAGCTCCCATGTGATGCAGTCAACTAGAACACTGGGTATAACATTTTACAAGAAAAGTGACATTTAAGCACACATTTAAGCACGCACTAGTTTTGCTGAGGGCTTAACTTGACTATAAATAGCTCAGAGTTGGGTGGGGATTTTTCTGTTAATAAAAGCCTGTTACTAAAATCTCTAATATGAGAGGAAGTGACATTTTTTGGTGGTTTATTTTCTATAATAATATAACAAGTAGGTCAAGGTGATTAAGATTCTTCATAGAAAAAGTATCCCTTAAAGAACAGAGCTGTTTCTTTTTGTTTTTGTGACTACACTTGAAACGAGATGAAGAAGGTCAAGGAACTAAGAGTCTGGTCCCTCCAGAGTTTAATCGCTGATTGCTTTTGGCTGTTTCATTTTCTAAGTGGCTGGGTGACACAGGTTGTTAATGAAACAGGATTAAGAAAGGTTTATGTAATAGAACCATTCTTTCTTTTCTATCACCTGTGCTCTGTAAGATTTAAAATTTATTCAGTGATAACTATGTGTTCATTATTGGCTCATATCAAATCAGGAGCCTCATTCACAGTTGAGTTAAAAAAACTCAACTATTTAAAAATACTTCAACTTGAAATGAGTTTGGAGAATTCATTTTGATCATACGGTGCTTCTGAAAGGCTAACTGCTGTATGAAAGTACCCCACTTACTAGATAAACTTCCTGAAAAGTCTGGATTCACTCAATCTGTGCCTTAATTCTTCAGTTTAAAATAGAAATAATATTTGCACCTAATCTCTGTACAAGGTTAAAGCACTTTGTGAATAAGGATATGGTTGCTGTAAGAGAAATCACAACAGAAATCTTAAAAATAACGACTGAGGAGTCACAATAAGTAGCAATAGTTCCCAGACCTCCTAGCCTTGCTGTTTACGTGTGTAACCACCTCTTTTCTCTTTATAATAGTTGTATTGTAAATTAATGAATTAGATATGAATACAAATTACATTGCTAATTGTTTTCAAACAACAACAAAAAAGGAATGGTTTAGTAAAGCATTCTATTCACAATTATATTTTCCTCCTTAGTTTTAAACTCAGTATTTCTTTCTCAGTAAGTCCTAGAGTGTAGAACAATAATAACTTCCTGCTATTTGTAATTACAGTAAAATATCTGTGCTGCAATAAAGTCTTTTGGTCTCAGCTGACAATGGAAAACATCATTGTGATAAATGCATATATTAGGAAAACAATAAAGTTGCTAAATAATTTAATTGTTGAGACGGGAATTGTTGGGATGGGAAACATCACTAACAGTGAGAAGGAGTTGATAATCATAGAATATCCTGAGTTGGAAGGCACCAACAAGGATCATCAAGACCAACTCCTGGTCCTGCACAGGATACTCTCAAGAACCACATCATGTGCCTGAGAGCATTGTCCAAATGTTTCTTAAACTCTGGCAGGCTTTGTTGCTGCAACCATTTCCCTGCGGATCCTGTTCCAGTACCCAACCACCTCTGGGTGAAGAACCTTGTCCTAATATCAAACCTAAACCTCTCCTGCTGGTCACAGAATGACAATATCAGTGCCTACCCTTTCTCCTTCCACTGTGAGGAAACTGTAGACTGCAATGAGGTCTCCCCTCAGTCTCCCCTTCTCCAGGCTGAATAAACCAAGAAACCTCAGACACTCCTTACACAGCTTCCCCTCAAGGCCTTTCACCATCTTCATATCCTTCCCTGGATGCTCTTTAGTAGCTTTATATCCTTTTTGTATTGAGGTGCCAAAAATTGCACACAATATCCAAGGTGAGGCCACACCAGTGCAGAGCAGAGCAGGACAATCCCCTCCCTCACCTGGCTGGAGATGCTTTGCCTGATGCCCTCTTGGCTGCCAGGGCACTAGTGACTCATGTTCAACTTACTGTTGACCAAGACCCCCAGGTCCCTTTCCACAGTGCTGGTCTCCAGCCTCTTGTTTCCCAGTCTGTCTGTACATGCAGGTGCAGAATCTGGAACTTGTCATTTTTAAGTTTCGTATGGTTGGTGATTGCCCAGCCCTCTAATTTATTGAGGTCTCTCTGCAGGGCCTCCCTGTCTTCAAGGAAGTCAACAGCTCCTTCCAATTTAGTATTATTGTCAAAATTATTTTGTATGCCTTCAAGTCCTGCATCAAAGTCATTTATGAACATGTTGAACAGCACAGGGCTCAAGATGGAGTCCTGCAGAACCTCACTAGTGATAGGTCACCAGTCTGATGTTACCCCATTTGCTATAACCCTGTGTGCCCAACCCATATGCCAGTTGCTCATCAATCACATGATGTGTTTATCCAGCTGTGTGCTGGACATTTCATTCAGAAGGTTCCTGTGAGAGACAGTATCCAAAGCTTTAGTGAAATGCATTTTGGATTTTGGATGTAATCTTTTTAATTACATCAACTGGTTTCCCTTGATCAACTAGGTGTGTAACCTTCTTGTAAAAAGAAATTAAGTTGATTAAGTAGGATATTATATAATAGGAAAACAAAGATCCAAAATAATTTACTGTTGGTGAAAAAAATTGAAAACAGCCCTAATAATGAGGAGAAGAGGAATGGCTGATAATTAAGAACTTGATATCACTGCATTTTTTAAAATGTATATTTAAAAAAAAAATTCAATACAAATTCATGTAAAGAAACACAGAGCAAGAGCAGAAACATGTAACATACTACTATTACATGGCTCTGTGATTCTGTATGTGTTAAAAGGAAGGTTGCTGCATAATTTGGACTTCATGACTTCTATTTAAGAGCTCAAAGTATACCTAACAGAGTTATTGTAAACATCAGTTCTTATTAATTTCTCTTCTTAAATTTTAAATGTCTACATGCTCAAGAAATGCTGAGTCTATGTGGCCGTAAAAGAGAATATAAACTTCAGTTCCTATTCCTCTCATGGACAGTTATTTGAAGTGGGCACATATAAGAGGAAGCCTATGAAAGAGAAAGCATGTGATATATACAGTTTATTTTCTCTTCTTTCTTTATGCTGGACCAAGGAGTCCTGAAGGGTGATAGAATGGACAATAGACTGGTTCTCAACAGGAAAGTTGAACTTGTACAAATAGTGTCACAACCTTCATACCCTGAGATTATGTGCCAGTCCATAACCTATTCCTCCTGTAACCTTAGGCTGCCTGAGAGCTGTTGTGAATGCCACCAGCTGTAGATAGCCCTGAGATGCAACTCTTTCTTAATCACTTCAATGAAATTTGCTTAGGACAATATTGAAAACAGCACTACTAAAATCTAGAAACCTTGTTTGCAGCGGTCACAGGATAGTTAAGAAAAGAAATCAGGATCTCTACGCCTGTTGTAGGCTTCTGAAGGGTTGCTTTCCTAGAGAAGATTTCCATGTAAATGGTAATGTACTGAAAAACTGTGCCCATTGGCTAGGAATGAAGCAAACTAAAGAAAAAAGGAGTTCCTCTTCCTTCCTCTGTTCATTTGGTTGCACTTAGATTGATTATGCCATTTGAACTTAGCTGTTTTGACTTAACTGTGCTTAGCAAAATACAACATTTATGCACAAGGTAATCTTTCAGTTTGCCTCAACCTTCAGCACTTTAGAACTGACCTCCAGTGACCATGCTGTTTTACAAGTAGACTTTGGTTGCCCGCAGACAGACACTGGCAATATGTATTTATGAAAATATGTTAAGTTTACAAAGGGAAAGTAACATCAACGATTTTTTTTCCTAGCAATTGAAAGAGTCTGTGGTGGCCCTTTGTGTTACAGATGATTTATGCCTATTTTGTGCTACTAAATTCAGGTACTTTTAAGTCTGGAAGTGACACAAGACATCTATGAGTTTTATTTAATACATTCGAGTAGTCGTATAGGGTTGTGTGGGATCACACAAAGTGCATATGGAGGTATGGGTAAGGAAAATAAAGACCCAACAGGCCTCATACCACCATTTCTCTAGTAGATTTGCAACTACTGCCTTACCTATAAAACTGTTTGATTCACTGAGTTAAATGTTCTTCCAGTTTTCATAGTCTGCATGTTCAGAGCATCTGATTCAGATTGGACAGAGAAATGTAGAATTGTCTTCATCCATCTACACAGCAATATCCTAGATTACTTTTGTGGAAAGAATTATTTCAACATAAGAAGGAAGGCTATCCAAATAGATTGGTTTGCAATTTTATGCTTCCAGTGTCAATTAGTCCAATGGCAATTGCTCTTAACAATGACAATGACATTGGTCTCCTCAATGGCTTACATAGATGACATTTCATTACTCAAAGTCTGAGTTTTCTTTACTAGAAGATAGCTAAATGGAACAAATCCTAACACCATACTTATGCAAAAATGTCTGTTTTTCCTATATAAAGCTACTAACCGATGTACCTTTATTTATATTACCTAATTACCAGTAATTATCCACAAGAGCATAAACTCTGCCTACACATGAGGAAATTACTCACAAATCTGGTCTCTGAAATCTCACTATTATTAGGCGACTTCAAGCAAGTTCAGGTGAAATTCCATCAAACCTGTGTAAGTCATGACAGAAGACATGCTATCTTTCTACTGGTGATTGAAACATTCATTAGTAAGGAAATTATATTTTCTCTATGCAGTGTTTTTTGCTGGTTTTTTTCAAATTGATATCCTAAGTGAACTGTGCCACATTCATAATTTCACAGGCTTTTGGAAGAAATGCTGGCCAGAATGCTGCATGTATCTTATCTTGTAACATTGTCCAAATCTGACACTCTTTTCATGCATATCTAGTCCAATAAGAAGAACTGATTAACCTTTTCAGACTTCATGAGTTTTCATTAAATTGATAAACTAATAATTGCATCTGTACCAGATTGGACTTTAGGGTAAAGTTAGCTGTTGAAGGACCTTGACCCTAAAGTCTCATCTATTTTCAATTCCATTTTAATGAACACATTCAAACTTCATTGCTTAATTACATCACACATCAATGAATTTTGCATTTTGATTAGGTAATAATTCTATGTGATTCTCTGGATCACTTGAGGATACGCCCATGAAACATCTAAACCATGTTAATGAGTTCCAAGAAGGGCATATATATGTTTTAGGCTCATTATTGTTTGTTTCTTATCTACCCAGAGGTATTTGTTTTTATTTTTACAATAATATAAGCATTTCTATTGTTGCTGTTCATGCTCTGCAGTATGTTTTATACTTCTCAAATATTATTTTATATCTCTCACTACACAATAGTGACCATTCTACAGCTCTATCAGATTGATAAAACTTCATAAATCAGTAGGGAGACATTGATCTCATGTGTCTCAAGGGTTTTTATTTTATTTAGAAAAAAAATACACAACATATTCTTAAGTAGTTTTCATGTTGGTCTTGTTGTTCATGTTCAAATCATTCTTAGCTGTTTGCTTGTTCTTCCCCAGCACCAGGCCATTACATTTCTTGAAAAATACGTTCTTTCTGGAAATTTTTCTACTCTTCAGCTTGTTCTATGTGTTACCCATACTTTATTTTTTTGCCAAATAGTACACAGAAGGCCTCCTGTAAAGTTTCTGGTGAAGAAACAGTGAAATGCATCAAAACAGTGGAACACTAGTTAAATTTGCATTTCTGAATCATAGAAAAAGTCTCAGCTAAAGACGAAACATAAGATATACACAATATGGAAAAACACTGGCAAAAACCATGAGGTATCTTGGACAAAACCTAAGTTACAAAGAATGCTCACTGTGCATGAAATATGGACGGTACACTAGGCCACACAGCCAGTGCATATGAACTTATAAAGGCTTCATGCAGAAGCAGCTTAAGCATGGAGGATTTCTCATAAAGGGCAAAGTAGTCAATATTATTTCACAGATTTTCACGAGTTTAAAAAAGCTGTGAGGTCTAAAAAAACACTCCCTCTCTCCATGCCCCACTCCCCCGCCCCCCCCCC
>JAWWEE010000040.1:31345377-31364473 GCA_035221455.1 Xenops minutus
AAAAAAAAACCAAAAACCCTGAAACAATTTGCATCCTGATATCTGTTAAAAAAAAAAAAAAAAAAAAAAAGGCAATTTTAAATCTTGTACTCTAGATCTGTGTTCCTGGATCCAAAAATCAACATTCAATGTGCCATACTGAGGAAAGTATTTCTGCAAGCAAAGCAAATGCATTTGTAACTTCAGGAAAGTATATTGTATTTGATTTGTTACAATTTAGACATTTCACAGAAATTAATCTCTTTCAAATAATGCTGCTAATTTTCCTACTTTAAAGAAGACATTTTATCATACCTCATTGACAGTTAGAGTTTCAAATTTTGTAACATTTTCTTTTCCATCATAGTTGCTGGTGGTTTACTTTTTTTAACAGACCTTTAATCTGCTTTTTTTTTTTTCTTTGGCAGCCTATCTTCAGTCTGTCATTCTACCTTGGAGGATGTCAAGCTCTGTAATTAGAAAATCTCTTAACTGAAGAGCACTAATAACAGTCATTGCACCTATCAGCAGTTTCTCACTTTTCACTGAGAACCCTGTTTGCTAATTGGATTAAGTCTGGTTCTGGCTGTAATCTCTGCAAGCAGTAGTTAAAGAAAGAACTGTGATGCCACACCTGGTTTGTGGACTGGAAGGTGATGAGCACAGCTAATAAAATCTAATTTAAAGCACAACCCATGCACATAATTAACTATGCCTTATTTCCTTGATTAAAAATCTGCTTATCAATGATAATGGCTCAACTAAAACACGATGTAATATTTTAAGGTAGAGTGGGTGCTTACATTACCTGAATAAGTTACTGTTTAAATGTGCTGAGTGAGTTTCTTTTATGTGGCATTGCTGCTCCTTTGACAAAACAGTCAAATAATGTTCAGAGTTTTGCAAGTTGGTATTTTTTCTACAGTGGGAAAATTGAACAAACTGAGATATTTTTCTAATACAATCCCACCTTCCCTTTTAGCTTCTCTTCCTTTGAGCAGTACCATCAAATTCTGTGAGAGAGTTGCTCTAGAAATCTGACTCTAAGCACCCCCCGCAGTTTTCCTTCGCTTGATTTACTCCATTGTGAATATTTGGCATCTTCTGATTTCTGTTGATTTTACAATTTCTTATTTCCGTCCCTTTTTTTTTTTCCCCATGCACAAATGATGATAAATAGACACCACTAAATCAACTAAATCAGTAGAATTTAACTCCACTTTTGTGGGAGAATGGCCTTATGAAGAATGGAAAAAAACAGCATGGAACAGTTTGTTGAGACCTGGAGATAAAGAGGAAGACCATCAAGTTGTGAGCTATTCAAAGAAGAAGAAATATTTGAACCCTGTTTAGTGTTCTGATGGCTCCCAATATTGTTGTATCTTCTTAGAGTTTTATGTTTATTGTTATATATATATATATATATATATATGTATATATATATATATATGTATGTATATATACTACATTGTTCAAAATCGTTCCCTAGCTCTCCCTTATGTTCTTCCCGTTTTCCCACTGGTCAAGATCTGCCACGGTGCGGTCTCACCATATATGGTTATCTCCTCCTCAGTTTTCCCAATATGGTTTTTGTCCTTCCTTCTTTTACCATACATGTGAGGGAATTTGCATGCTTCTCCCAATCTCCACCCAAGTTACAGAACCTTAATGCAACCCTCTATATAAGTCTGAGTCTCATTTAAATATACTGCCATTCCTTGTTCACACCCTCATTGGAGTGAGCCATCATTTCTTTACCCTTCAGGATCTCAGCACACTCTTACTGAGCCACAGGGGAAAGACAAATAAAGTTTGTGATAGCTCAGAGATCAAAGACAAGCTTTTGGTAAGCCATACAACCTCTGACATAACAGTATAGCTACAATGTTGGGTGATTTTTTGAATCTTCATGGTTCCTAATGGATTCAAGGCTTATGTTCAATAGCACTGCAAGGAAGGATAATAAAAAGCTCATGACTCTGCAGAAGTTTGGAAGTTCAATCTAAAGGAAACTCAGTCATAAAGAACATCGACTTGACAAAGATAGAGAAAAAGAAAATAGATGATGGAGCCTAGAAATTGTAAAAGGAATTTGGGTACATTGTACAGTGGGAGTAGTGGGAGAATTCTAAGATTGGTTGAGAGGAGAAAAGCTAAGCTTTATTTGTAACTATCATTTTAAGAGCTGAATTCTTGAGAGAGCCATAGAAGAGCCAGTGGTGAGGAACTTACACCTCCCTTTTCCAAACACTTTTAGGAAAACAAAAAGTATTTTTCATCTCTGGTTTTGTCTTGTTTTGAGACGTCTGGAATATTTTGAAAGAATAGCTACATAATTTAAAATACTATTGTGTATTTTCCATAATCAGTCCACCTAGTGAGGGACTAAAAACAAATCAGCTGAGACTGACTCTCCAGCAACAATTGAAGAAGCTAAAATTGAAAGAGGTGTCTACTCAAGAGCTTGAGAGCCGCTGTGAGAAGCTCATCAGCAGTGTTCAGTAACGTGACAGAAAAGTCATAAGGCTCTTCAAAGGCCTTGTTCTGACTGTCTAAAAGAGAAAAATAATTTTCGGTTTCCTACTACATTGCAGAGAAGTCACTCTGTCAAATATGAAAAAATTATCATGTAGAAAGCAAACGCAAAACTGGTTCTTAGAGGGACTAGTGTGCTCTGAATGAATGTGAACCTTAACAGTCCCCATTTAAGGGATAAAGACCACTGATGTAGTATGTATTAGTGATCTGTCTTTCTAATGCATTTTCACTTTCTGGAAATTTATGAATGTGTATACATTAATCAGGTTAATAACCCTGACAGGAGTATACTGTTCAGTAATTTCCCATATTTGTGAAATGCAAGAGAAGTCTATGAAATAGTTTTGGCCTGGGCCAAAAAATATCCTTTCAAACACAATGCGAGATTAATTTACAACAAGGATTTGCATCCAATTGCTGTGCTCCAGGAAATAAGATCGTTTAATACTGTGGACACAGGCCGTTCTGTGTAACCTGATCTCAGACACTGAGGTTTATTCCAGGCATGATGAATTTTACTGGTACGGTTATGAACCCTCTATTGGATCTGGCTGAGATATAGTTAATTTTCCCCATAGCAGCCTTTTCAGTGCTATGCTTTATATTGGTAGCTAGAAAGGTGTTGATAACCCAGCAGTGCTCTGGTTACATCTGGGTAGGACTGGCACAGCATCAGGGCTGTTTCTTCAGTGCTCTCCTCCCACTGGGGGTGGGTGAGATCTTGTGAAGGGACATAGCCACAACAGCTGATCAAACTGACCAAAGGATATTCCACATGATGTTTGCTCAACAATAAAAGCTAAGAGAAAGGAGGAAGAGGGATGACATTCATTATTACATTGTTTTTCTTCCAGAGCAACTATTATGTGTACTGAGGCCCTACTTCCCAGCAAGTGGCTGGACTTTACTTACAGATAGAAAAAAGAGTATGAATTCTTTTGTTTTCATTTGCTTCTGCATGAGGTCTTTGCTTTATTAAACTGCCTTTCTCTTGATCAATGATTTTTTTTTTTTTCAATCTTCTTTTCTCCCTTCCCCATTCTGATGACGAGTGGAGTGCCAGGGTGGTTTAGTACACACCTGGTGTCCAGCGAAGATCAAATCACCAAAATCCACATTTTCTTAACACTCAAAATCATGTATTCTCAATCATAAATCTCTATTTAGAATTTTATAGTTTAACTCTTAAGGAACACTGGGATGTATGCCTTTCAATAGTCTCTCTGGAAGCATTAGCATGTTACTGCAGAATTGCCATGAATTGTTAGATTTGTACATATAATATGATCTTGTGCATGATGCATATAGGGTGTATCATTTAGCTTGTCAGAGCCATTTTGCCCCTAATTTTTCACTTTAAATACTTTAAATTTCTTTCTGCAATACTTATCCTGACACCACCTGAGTAGCTTCTGCCCCCACTGCAGTTTTTTGTATTTTTTTTTTGCAGACTTTGGGTATTTTGATGACTTTGACTTGTGATTCCTTGCAAACCATTTTTTCCTTTCTTCTTGTTCGATAAAGTGACAAAATGGCCCCTTAAAGCCTTGGACTAAATCCTTTTGATAACTCAGCTCTTGCAAATGCTTTGTCTATAGACCATGACTTTTAATTTGCAATGTACTGTGTAGACAGCAGTTTTACAGGTACTTGTCAATCTATTTTATTATATTGCTTGTCCTTGCTTTTTTTTTTTTTTTTTTTTTTTTTTGTCTCCTATTGGCTGTATTTTCTTTTTCATTTTATTTTTCTTTTAACCCCCAGTATTCTCTCCCCTCTTTATGTAAGAAAAGAGGAGATTTTACAGCTTAAACTTAAAAGATTAAAGGCTTTCATGCCCCATTATTATACATATCATGAATACTATTAGACTATACCAGTGCTGAAACCTCTTAATTTCATTGTAATTTTATTACTGCAATAACAGATCCTCCCTAGTGTTGCACTACTAAAGTGCTAAAGTAGAAGAGTTAATTTTATATGATGAAGCGTGTCACGTGCTTTATACATTCCATTAGACTTTCCTTAATATACCAAGATGTGTTTTTTACATGGACTGCAAATTACACTTTTATCTAAGTATGCATATTTACAAATATTTATGTTGTCAATGTTCCTTTATGTTCAATGTTCCTTTGCTATAAGAGTCCCTGGAAAAATCCTCTGCATTTAAAAGACCACTAGTCTGTGAAAGTATGCCATTCAAAACGGAAAGAGCTGAAAGAAAAGTTGTGTGTTTAGTTTATTTTTAGTTTGTGGAAGTTCTTTTCTGGGGGAGAGACAACCCATGGAATTATGAAATTTGGCTTGGGTGAAAGTAGTTAAAATCCAGTTTAGATAAATAAAAGCCTTTACCAGATACATGAGGACTATGCTTTGCTATGGTATTTAAAGCAGATAGATAATGAAGTTTCAAAAGCAGCTGTAGGAGATCCAAAATTATTTGCAGTTTATGCTTCAGTAGCAAAATAGCTGCTGCAGAAGTGAGTGCATTTTGAAAACTGGGAAGTGTTTTGACACTTTCTGAAAAGGAAACAGCTTGTTTTAAAATTATATTTTTAATATTTAATAATAACTGAAATGCTTTCTATTGATAGACAAATTTATCTTCTTTTCTGCTTTTAAGAAGAAGAAAACCTAAAAATTTATTTTTCAGTTCAGGGGAAAACTTACGTAAGAAAATCATAATCCCCATATTAACCACCTTCAATGAATCAGCAAATCTTTCTGATATACTAAGTAATGTAAAGTTATGCTTTTAAAGTTATAAATAATATGGAGGAGGGGCATTTTTCATTACATCCTCTGATGCTCTCTCCTTATGGTTGTATGCATATAAAGTACAACAAATAGCTTTAATATAGGAAAAGAGTCGACTTTTGTAAGGTCAGAAGAGTCTGTGATGCTATGAGTAACTTCCTCAGAAAGAAAAATTGTACCTTCATGTCTTCCACAGAAAAAAAGAACCTTCAAAACCTTTGCAGTTAGGAAATACAATCCCACTGAAAATTATGGAAAATATCATCTTTTTGCCTCATAGCCAGCTGAGAAGGACTTCAAGAGAATACAAAATCTTTACAATGTTGAGGAGTAGCTCAGATATTTCTTATTATAGCATTCAGTTTGACCAAATGTTTGATAGAACATTTTATGAATATTTGTGTAACATTCTAGGTTCACTGATGTATCACAGGTACCGGTCATACAAGGTGAGGAAATACAGCTCTTAAAGAGTTAGAAGTTGACCTGCAAAAGGGCAGATATTTTATTTTAATTTATGAAATATATACAATTTCCATTTCTTATCACTGCAGTAAAACTTTAAAATAACTGAATAGTAAAAAACCGAACCAAACCAAACCAAAAAACACAAACTACAAAATTAGACAAGAAAAGGTAGAAATGGATTTTACAATAAGCTACTGGAGTTTTCAGCAGGTAAGTATCGATTTCATCAGTGAAGGATAAAAAAATCATTTTCTCATACATATATGTTATACTATACAAATCAAAGAAACATCAAGGAAAAGACTAGCAGTTTTTCAGACCTATTAAAAATCTTCAGCTATTTTCAGATACAGATTTCAAGGATGCTTAGAAAGTGTTAAGTGACTAGTTTTAAATATTATCCTGTCTTCAATTGTTTCTTCCTTTATTGTTCAACAGTATTCTCTTTCTACCTTGAAGTAATTTTTACCTCTTTTTTTGAATGCAAATCAACTTTTAATGTTACTTTACAAAAGAATCACCGTGGGTGCATTAGGAATTTTAAAGTATATATTTTTTTTAAAAGTGTGCTCTTCAGATACAGACTTTTTTCACCTGTAGTGATAAAGGCTTTTTTCTCTCATAGTGAGTTTTCAAAAGTATCTGAAATTTTACATAACTGAAAATCATGAAGAAAAGCTAATAAAGACTGAATTTTCATGTTAGTCCTCTCTTCTTTTCTCTCCATCCTTCAATACCTATCCTGAGTAATTTCTAATTAAATAAGATTCTAATTAAATAAAATTCCAATGAAACATCTTTTTCTTTTTTATTTTTTTTATTTTTTTTCTTTTTTCTTTTTTTTTTTTTTCTCTGAAAATAATACAGGGACTCAAGATATCCATCTTTTGAAATCATAAACAGCACACTCTTTCTCTCTCTCATGGCCTTCACAAAATCTTCTGCAGTGTACAAAGTCTAATCTTCCTCAACACCTGCACAGTGTCACCTGGTGAACTCCAAGAAAAGTGAAATGGAGTGGGAAGATTCCCTGAGAGTAAATTCAGTGCCAGACATTGCTGGTTCTTTCTGTTTCTATGTGTATGATAGCATAATATTATATTTTCATAGTATTATGAAAGCTTTAATTGGAAGGAAATGTTCCTAAGGCAATGTTGTAAGTGGTTTCTTTACCTCATAAAAGGTTTTGTACTTTTTCCAACAAAAACAACATCTTTCATAGAAACAACAACTGAAACTATTAATTAGTGTCAATTTTAATTAAATTATGTTTCCCATGTAGCGGTGATTAGGTTGCAATAGCCAGATAAATTAAGATAACAACATTTAGTTTAATCAAATTAGTTATGGTTTTACTTCTTATTACCACTGTGAATCACTAACACAGTAGATCTACAAATTTCTTTGCTTTATCATTCATTCATTTCTCTGTGCACGCAAATGTACTTTATCATTAAAAGAAAATCATTAACAGGCTTACATATTTTCATATTTTATAATATATTCTTCGTTTGAATTTAAAAATATTTTCATACCTGAAAAAGAATAATATAAGAAAATTACTTAACTTTTTCAATCTTAAATCCAGGAGTCCTATATAAGATTCAATATACTCTTAAATAAAAGAGTATTATGCACCTTATTAAAAATATAAATCTATTTATTTTGATCCTAAACAGTGTTCCTTTGAATCTGAGTTACTCTGGTTCCATGAAATAGTCCTTTGGTTTAAAATAAAATTTCTTGTTTTAAAGTTCCCCTTTGGAAAATCTACCTTTAGCTTTCTTAAAATTCTGCTGTTCTTCCTGATAGCAGGAATGGAGTACTTTACTTCAAATGCACGTTACTAAAATGCTTCCAAGATTACAGCTGAACAAACAACATACAAACTTGTTTGCAAAAGTTCATGAAATCCAAATTTTGCTTATAAGAGAGACAAGTGAGGAAATAATTCAGTTATAAAGGAGAAATGAAAGGAGCCAAAGAATTACGTCCTGATTTGCCATTCTGTTATACATGGATGAGTCATATTTGCAAACAATGAAGCTCAAATTTAAAATATTTTCCTTTTATCAGTAATAGAGTGCCTTTAAGGAAAATATGTAAGATTTTTACTGATACAAGCTAACATTGAAGCCAAGGTATCTTATTTTAGAAGGAAAATCTGCTTTTACTTAATATCCAAAGCAGCAGCACTTACACATGGGAAAAAGAGAAAGAGGCTTATCATCACTGAGAAGATGAGAAAAGAGCTCAGTCAGTGCATTCTTTATTCCTTCAGTTGCCTTTTCCAGATTCTGGTCTTTGTCAGATATGGACTAGATGGACCATTAAATAGAAATAGGGATGTTATTTTCATAAAGTTTTGTTTATTTCTTTCATTTTCTCCTAAAGGTTTTTTCTATTGTTCCTAATTCTATTCAGATCCTTTTCAAGAACCCTACTATTTTCTTTGGAAGCTTTGCAGACACCAGAGTAGCAATAAATAATGATAGAAGAACATGATTGAAATGTATGTTTTGCCACAGAACACACCTACGTTAGCTCTAAAATCTAAGACCAGGAACTGCACTTTTGAGCTTGGTCTTTCAGGTGTCATTTACTCTGCTTTGGTTCATACTCTGAAGCATACAAACAGAAATATTCTGGATGAGACTAAACTGGAAGACCAGCTCAGGAGCACTAATGGACATTCTTCTGAGGGGCTCAGACTAGAGCTGGTCTAAACTAGATTCACACCACACAAGTAGAGCAGATTCTGGGTCTCCAACACAACGTACTTTGTTTTACAAATTGGCCCTGATAACACCATAAAATTTGTTAATGTTTACATGGTCATTTTGCTCAACTCTCAAAGAGTGAGTATAAAAACAGTGCAGTGCCTGTATGTGTGATGAAATAGTTCTAATAAGGGTTAGTTTTGAGGATTTGACATGAAGTCCAAGACTTTGGATTTATTTTCTATCTATTGAAAATCTGATGCTTGGAAGATATTTTTCAGGTAAATAAGCAATTATCAAGTCTCTTCTGGCAAAATAAGAACAGTTTTATTTCTTTTTTTTTTTTAATAAACTGAGTGGAGTAACAAATTACTAGAGCAAGTTAGTGAAATTTTGGCAAAATGGTCTGTTTTACAACAGAAACCTCAATTTTCCTACTAAGCAGTAAGAAAATTACTAAACAATAATACTCATTAGTCCAAGCTTAGTTGTTATCAGCAATTGAAGACTAAACAGTAGTTTTAAATACGTTTTTACAATTCAATAGATAAACAAATTCAATTATAAAGTAAATTTCATTTAAAAACAACATCCAACTAACTAGCTCGTTCACTCACTCACTCACTCCAGTTTTTTTTTGAGAAAATAAATGAAATGAAACTATGTTTCTAGTTTCATAGGTATTTTATTTTCTATTCCAAATATTGTACCAAACATTTTATTTGCTGCTGAAAATTGGTACTTTTAAAAACAAAACAAGACAAAAAACAACTTATGAACCTCAGGATCTTGTAAATCTGATAGCCAAACTCTTAGAAAAGTAGCGTGATGCATGCTACATTTGATTCCAAAGCAAAAAAGCAAAAAAAAAATCATGATCCTGGAAAGAAGCTTCCCTTATCAGAGGAATTATTCTTTCATCATCTCTAAAGACTCTTGGAGTTTTTAACACCCAATTAAAGTTTCAACAGCTGCAAGCCTAGATTTAATTGACACTTAAATATTTGATCTTACTTACCTGTATTGTTTATAAATATGTAGTGGAAACATTTCCTTTAGGTGTAGTCCATCTGTTTAGATGCTGTTTTCAGGTTTTTTGGGTTTTAATTGCCTCAGTGTTGGTTTTTAAAAGAACGGGGAAAGTATTTCAGTAATTCTGAATTAAAAAAAAAAAAAAATTGTCTCACTTTAGGCATGCATTTTTATACCTAGCAGCATAAATGTTCTTTTAGCATTTTTAAGAGACAGAACAATGTTAACATGTTCCTCAGCAAAATTGAACTCTGAAGAAAGAAGGGAAAGTGTGTGTGCATTAACCAATGACTGGACAAAGAAAAGTTTCAGAAATGTAATTAACTTAATTGATGTCTAAAAGTTCTGAAACACCTGGAAGTCTCACTTTTGTACTGATGCTCATAACTTATCGTAGTGATTTTATTTAGCTGTGGGAAAAACATCTATTTCTTGCTTCCTAGTCCTAGACAAAAAACAACTGTTAAAGATACACAGAGAAATATTTGTCCCACTTTTTGAAGGTCAGAGAATTCACTGAACATCTAGGGCAGTGTGTGACACAACATGTCAAGCAGTTTCTTTAATTAGAAACTAAACAAGGCACCACCATTCCCATTGAAGTGAAATGTATTGAAATAAGAAATCAGACTTTGGGCAGCAACCTTGTAAATTAGCCACATATTGCTGTACGTAAAGTACAAATAGCACCAACCACTTTACCCCATGGGACTGTGACGGAAACAGAAAACAAAGAGAAAAATGTCATTTCTTCTGTTTGTTAAGTGTAAAATCACTTAAAAGGGCTTTTAAGAAGGCTGCATATTCACAAAACCTGCATTTTCAGCTACAATATTTGTGAGAAGAAGACTGAAAAACAAAATTCAGCAAGAAGGAATGCATTGGCTATAGTTCACTAGAGAAAAAGTGTTTTCACACCTTAGGAGCAGAAATTATGAGGGAGCTTCACTCTAAGGGAAGCATGAAACAAAGAATAGAGTGGCACCAAGATTTTGCAGTCATATTCCATTGAGATCAATAAAGATATGAAAAAAGGATGGAGCAACACAGCAGCATTGAGATTATGCTCCATCATAAACAATGCAACTAATGGAATTAAGCCAAAGGAGTGATCCAGATGATAATCAAAAGCTGAACTTTTCTTCTTTAACTCAAAAATGCATATTACTTTTCACACCCCTATCTATGCTAATGACTCAAACTCCACTGAACCATTAAATTATGTCAGCTGTAACTTTGCCTTTGCCACTCCCTCAGACTCGTAGATAGATTGATCAAATATCAAATATAAAGGGTTCAAGGAAATCCCCCTTTCATGAGACAGCATTGGAATAGAACAGGTATCTAATTCTTCTTTTCACTATCATCAAACAGCCTGATAAAGTATTCCGGGTCTTTGAAAGAAAGCACTTTTATCACCAATCAGTACAAACCAAGATGTTAGTCTTAAGTCCCTTGTATAGAGATGTTTGGAAGGATTTTTTCAAAATGATGCTGAAAGACAGTGGATGGGGATGATGGATACAAGTTTCTAAAGGCAAAAGAGCCTAGAGTATTAATGTGACTTACTGCCTACTTTCCTTTTATATAAGTGAAAATTACCATTGGCCTTGCGAAAGCACAAATTATTTGAACCACAAAAGTTGCTCTAATAGGTCATTGGCTAGTGTTGCATAACTGGCACTGTATTTACAGTTTAAAAAAAAACAAACAAACAATATAATATTGAATTATATTCATACTTTGAAGATGTCAGTGAATGCATCATCTTGGAGTCACATGTAGTGGAAAAGCAAAGCTGTAGGCCTCTAATGAAATAAATAAAATAAATATATTGAGTGCATATGTGTGTGTGTGTGTGTGTGTGTATATAAAACCAACCTGTATTTCATTCTAACATTTATTCATCAGGTAGCTCAGGTGTCCTAACATAATCTTTAGATGGAAATGGTCCTCAGATGAAGGAAAGTCTTTTTGGTCAAATGCCTTATTTTCAGCCCAGAAATGTTGTTTCATTTACCCACACTGTCACCTCTCTTGAGTCCAATCCCCTGTCCATTATCTAGTTCAGTCAGTCCTGTCCAGCCTTACAGCTTTCTCCATCTTCTCACATTCAAATTGCTGAGGCTTTTAACAGTAGCCACTTCATAGCCATCTTTCCCTGTAATTTTCTGCCCTTGCCACTCCCCAGCAATTACCACATAAAATTAACAGTTTTCAAAAATATAATCCTGATAAGTCCTGCTTTTTTTCCAAAGTTATAAACAGTTATTGTAGCTGGTTATATTTAGCAAATAGCTTTTTGTCCCTTACTTGCACATGCCTTATTTGTCAACAGAAAATGAGAGGCTAATTTGTTTCTGAAGACTAATAAAACAGTAGTCAACATAGAGAAATATTATATATGGATGTGAAAATTCAACAGTAATTTCTATTGAATTTCCATTATAATAATGTTTAAAAAGAAAACATCCAAGGCAGACGCTAATGGAAATACAGAAGATACACTGAAAAGATAAACTTCAAAATAATTTGGCTACATTTACCTCCTTTTTTAAAAAAAAAAAAAAAAAGTATATAAACCCCACTAAAATATATGTGATTTCATGTTAAAAAATTCTGTCTAATTCCTAGGTAGAAAAGATGCACAGAGGATCAGGGCTATTATTATAAATATTTCAAGGCAGCATTACTATTATATTGAAGCTGAGTTTCCAAGTTGCTCAAGGTAATAAGCTTTCAAATCATCTTGTTTCATAACTGAATTCTTATATTCAGTAAATTTTAAGATGGAAAGACAAAGCATTGCATGGAAGATGTCAATTACTATCCAGGGAGTCTGATAAATGAGTCGGAAATGGGAATGAGATCAAATTGTCGTGGAAAAAATGTAGACAAACTGACCAGAAAAAAAAAATAGGGTAGGCAACCTCCTCTACCAGAATGCTCTCCCTCCCATTGACACCTCATAAACTATAGCTGAAAATCTCCCTAGAATACACCGACCATGTGAACTTGATCTTTTCTAATACTGATGGAGATTCTAAACTGACAAGTATAAATATAAATTTAGAGGTCTCAGAGTCCAACAGTCTCAGCCATGCTGACTAGAAGGATCCAGATACTTTTACCATCTATTTCCCAAATAAAAAATATAATGCTATAACTATGAGCTTACTACTGCTTCATTTTTTTTCACTCCTGAACTTATTTCCATCTTTCTAATCTTCTTCAATTTGTAAACAGTGTTTCTATAAAGAAGTGGATCTGGAGTGTTTCTGTAGCAAGAGCATCCATAGTAATATCCACAACCCCAACTTCAGTCTCTCTTAAATGGCTTTTTTACCTATTCCTGTATCACCTGTAATTATAGTTCTTGTAATCCTAAATCATCAAACAAGTTTTTATTTTCTTATACAGCTTGCCTTTGAGTAGCAAAAAAGGGGAAAACAGCATGCTGTTAAAGGCTTAACACCCCATATATTTAATTGTCTTAATTTTTATTATCAACAGACAGTTGAGAAAGTAACATATTTTGACACTAATAGAATGGCAGCTGTTTGTCTTGGTGACTTCTTAAAAATCCAAATCACAGTTAACACAGTTAATCACTGTATTAGGCAGCTGGTCTGGTTATCATATTTGCCTGTATAAGTTTATTTATTTCATCCAAACTAGCTCTTTGTTGTGCTTATTATAAGCACAATGTATTCAAATTAACATTGATGTTCATCTCTAAGCTTCAGAGAAAATTATTTTTTAAAAATAATTACCAGCTCATTCAGAAGTAATAAACAGCTCATTTTCAGAGGGTATTTTGGATAATATTGCTAAAAGGAATTAAAATATCGATAGTCAACATTGTATCTGATATCTTAATATCACTCTTTTTTCATGGATACAATACTCTAAAACTTTCATTACAGATGGAGTGACTCAAAATGTTAAAAATTATTTGAAAATAAAAATACATGCATATTGCGTATTAACATGCTAATACCCCCATTAATGTTACTAGGCTCAGGCAGCAGGATCCAGCATTTTCAAAATTTGGTGAATTTTTTAAAGAGTTATGTTACGAGTGTTTTTTTTTTTATTTGGTGGTTTGGGTTTTTTCATTAGGTTTCATGTATGTATGCTATATGTTTTTAAATTGCAAATCATTTATGAACCAACAAATAGACATACTGTTGCTATCCTAAAGCAAAGATGCAGTACAGTCTCTCTGTGATGCCAGGAAAAACGTCTGATTAATAACTGTTTAGAGACAGAGTTTTAGTCCATAAACAGCAAGGTATTTATTTTCATACAACGTTGGGGAAATCCCGGTTCATACCAAACAAAAGAGTTCCAAAGCTCTCAGTGAAAAGCAAGATTATTTATACAATTCTGTGAAGGATTAAAACATCTTTTCATGCATATTCATAATATTGCAACATCTGATTATAATATTCATAGTAGGTGGAGCCTGGGGGTGGTCATCTCTTTTGGGGAGTTTCATGGTGGGAAATCCTGTTGCCTTCATCCTTAGGGGGTCGTATTTTCACTCCTCTTCATCATGAACTTCTCAACTTTTCCTGTTTTTTGCTGATCCTTGCAGGGAATCTTGGAATTAGGCCCTTATTCTTCTCTTATCTCTTTTAGGGTTCTTATTCTGTTCTCCAGTGTATCTTCCCTACACATTTCAGGGACATACCAACCTTAATTCTGTCTCTAACTAAGCATTTTCATAGACAGTTCTCGGTGTTAGTGTTTTAAGCCAACTTTTAACCCTCGGGGCTTTTGCTTGGCTTCATCTGAAACAAGCATCTCTGTGACATAGTGTTGTATTAATGAAGTGTTCCCCTATGTACATTATATTCCAGTCTGACAGTGATCTCTCCACAGAAACAAACAAACAAACAAAACAACAACAAAAAAAAACAACAAGCAGGACTGTAAGGGCTGTGAAAGAATAGCACATTAATAAAGTCACTGAAAAGCACAATCATCTTTTATGATTTTTAAGTAAAAGTACTCTGAAATAAGAAAAGAAGGGCCTTGATTATATTTTATGTCTGCATTCTGGCTACCACACAGTAAGTGCATGAAAGAATTCATCTTTCTCATTCTTCTTCCTCTATATATTTCCTCTGAAAGCTTCAACCACATGCTCAATTCAGGGAAATTGACTCTATTGTTATTCATTCAATATATATATGCATTAGGTTTTCATTTTAAAAAAAATCTATTTTTTTCTTCTTTAAACTGTTATTTGTAGTATAGTAAGGCTGTTAGAGCTTTTATTATTCTACCATAACATGTTATAGTGTAACAAATTAAATATATTCTTCAAAGCTTTGATTAATTTTTTCACATGAACCATCTATCTCTTGCAATAATGCTGAATGAATTCATAATGATTGGGGATTTATAATAATGAGAAACAATAAGTTTTAAGTTTTAGGCCTTAATTATTCATTATGAATCAATTCTAATAATATTGGCAATGTATTCAGAAGATAATCCTGTAGTTGTCAGTAAACTGATTACCACATAATTCAATGGACAGTTTCTTTATCTTGATTGTGATGAAAGATATTATTTTAAGAAGGATTCAAGGAGTATTTGCAACATTGCTTTTCAAACTATGTTTGCAATGTATTTCTCAAGTCTACAGAACGTTCAGAGTAGCCCACAGTTAATAAACACCAGGAGTCCTTAAGAGAGTTTTGCTGTAGTTTATTGCAATTACATCTACAAATTATTGACTTCAATGTCAAAGCAGAGACAGCAATTTCAGATTAGTTTAGCTGCCAGACACACTGTTTCCATTCAGAAGGTAAACTCCAATTGACTTCAGAGGAGCAAGTTCAAGACCTTTGTCGGTAAATAAA
Source organism: Xenops minutus (assembly GCA_035221455.1). Classification (NCBI taxonomy): domain Eukaryota; kingdom Metazoa; phylum Chordata; class Aves; order Passeriformes; family Furnariidae; genus Xenops; species Xenops minutus. The sequence goes on from JAWWEE010000040.1 coordinate 31,360,751, forward strand.
CACTCATGAATAAAAAGCTCTCTGATATAAAAGATTAGCACACTGCTTCCTTAGAATACTCAAAATCCTTTCTTTGTTTAAATAACTATCTGCAGTCCTAGACTACGCTAGCAGTATCTTAAAAGTGTATGTAAATGATGAAGATCACTCAAGTGTTACAGGATAATTGCACTGTGATTTATTTACAAGACCTTTATCTTGGTGTGCTCAGAATTGTTGTAGTATGTAGGCACCAATCTTATTTATCTGAAAATCTTAAGGAGATTAAAGGGCAGTTATATGAATTTTGGTAATGAAAACAGTTCAATAAGACCATACCTTATACACATCCTGTAGGTATGTGCTGATGTTTCATATCGATTATGTGAATATTGTATAACACAAGTTCAGCAGATTACATATGACATACAAATGTGTCAAAGCAGCAATCACTAAATCAGAAATTATCAAAGAGTACACTGAGGCTGAAGATGGATTACTGGGAATGGTGGCAATTCTCTGTTGTCCTCCTGACAGTATATACGTCTAAAGAAAGAATAGGAGCATTTTCACAACAGAAATTAGAACAATTGCTCCAAAATGGACGACAAGCCTTTCATTTTCTTCATTGAGCCCCTTATTTTTTTTACCCAGAATAAGTCTTTGACACAAGATACAGTGCAGACAACTTCCTTTTGAGAGGAAAACATCATGTGTGTGGTTTCATTTATCACAAGGTTACAGTAATGCAGGGGGTTTGAATTAATGATTAACTGATTAACACATATAGAATCCAGTCCAGGAAGACTGTGCTAAACAGAATTATTGACAGCAACAAGGGGCTGTTTTTCCTCATTTTAAATCTGAAAGATTGCAATAATTCCTATTTTAGATCAGGTCTTTCACTTCCATCAAACTGAGATAAACTAGAAAATAAATACGATGCTCTCTAAACAATCCTCATGAGTTTCTACTCTGTATCTGCTAATAGTTATGTATTGTCTGTGTAGTATATGTATACCTTACATGGAATTTAAACAGTGTTATATAAAGTGATGGTTTTAATAATTTCAAGTTTCTCACATGAATGGTTTATGCCATATAATCCACAGTGCAAGAAATAAGAATGTATGGTGCTGAGACTCCAAGCAAAAAATTGTTCACAAGGTAGCTTAGAGAATCTCCAACACTTGTAAATATTTTATATTATTTTGAAAATTGAAAACTCTCAATGACTGAAAAATGTGTATTTTAGGATATGAAAATGTAGAATTTGCAGGAGTAGTAAACTGAACATCTAAACTCTACTGCCCTCTTGAAAAAAAAAAAAAAGGTAAATCTTCTGGAGTGAACATTTTTCTTTTCTTAAACAGATAATAAAATATTTACAAGAGTCTATACCAAGTCCACTCTTAGAAAAAAGTGCTAGGCTCTGCATACATTTCACTCAGGGTCCTGGTTCTGAACATTCTAACAGCTTTTTTTGTCTGCTCTAAATTTTATTTTTGGCCCAGGCCTGTAAACTTAACTTGTATGTGGACAGTGTGAACTTTGGAAAGCTCCACCCAAATAACAATTTAGACATTCATAATACACAGAAATAAATCACAAAACAACACCTCTGAAGGGACACAAGATCATACCTGATATTCAATTATTATAGAATTAAAAGTCTATAAGCAATGTCTTTTCTAATGAGAATATTTACTCAGATTTTTTTTTTTTTTTTAAAGAAAGAAAATAAGTTGTTATACCAAAATACAGTAAGTGACTCTTGGTTTCTCATACCTTTCAGTATCTACCTTCTAACCTGACAGTTCACACGTGGCAGTTTTTTATTGAACAGCATTATTTCCCAGGGACAGTCACAATAAAACACAAACAAAACACCCATAATCTCCCTTAAGGAAACATTCTACTTTCAAACTGTTGTGTCACCTTAATGAGGTGTTAATATCCTATGCTATGCCTCCACAGATTCTCAAGGCATGCAGCATGTAAGCCACTACTGACTTAGACTTGTGACTCCATTGCTTAGGTTAAACAGTGTCACATGAAATCTTCTCTTCTGTCCTTCTGTGCAGATGTACAATTGTATGTATTTTTGGAGAGTTCCTCTGAGTGACAAACAGGCATCAATTGTAGTTAAGCTTTTGAGAGTGATATTGGTACCTCACAGGGTTGTTAAATGAGTTTTTTGTGTACTGGTCAGAATGTCCACAAAAAATTTGTTAAATTCTATAGGTCAAACATACAAGGTAAAGTAACTTGTGAGAAATTTGCAATTCTGGATCTGCAGATTTATAAACATCATAAAATGGTGTTAAAATACCCCACTGAGTTACTTTAGCTCATACCACAAAGACCACAATAAAAAGCTATCATTAAATTGTCACAACAGTAACAATATTTGTGGCCTCATTACTAAAGGAAGTATTAAAAGCTCTAACCTCCATGTAGCAAAGAGCTTTGTAAGCTAAATTAATTCACATAGAGTTTGAACTCTGTGCCTCAGCTACAGCTGACTGCATCTGCTATTGAGAAACTTGTTATCTTTTCCAGACTATTGCTGGTTAATTTCAATATTATATAAGACAAGGTGAGGCCTTTTGCAAATCAAGTGGTAACCATAATAATTTCTTACATTATGTTGCATATATCCCACATATATGCATACAGATATGTATGTACATATGTACATATATATTCAGTGTATGTTCAATGTGTGTATGGGTGTATTAGCAAACACAGGTTCATTTTTATATACCCTATGTCTTTAAGATTCTTAGTTTATTATTGCTTTTTCCCCTTACTATTTGGCATGGTGGAATTTATTCTCATATTGTGTGTGCATGACTAATGATGCAAATCTCTTTCTTATTAGTCATGTAGGCAACAAGTATATATTTTAATTTTGACTGCTGTTATTTTTTTCATAAAAGCATAAGCTACATTTTAATTTAAGAATTCTGTTATAAGTCTCCTATTTCTGTAACATGAACATGCAGAATTTGAATGATATTTATTCAGATTTGGTTTAGTATGATAGCATTCAAAGTTTGTCAGTTGTATTGAATCTGATGAAAAAAAGACATACATACAAGTTGAACATATAGCAATTCACAATCTCTGCTTCAAGTATGAATAACTAGTGTTTGGAAGACAAGGTCCTCAGCAGTGAAATTCACTTGAATAAACAACCCCCAACACTTGGCAGCTGTCAAACATACAAGGTCTGAACTGTCCGTTTCAGATAACAGAGATTTTGAGGCATCTCCAAGGCCTGGATTCTCTACAGAATGCTAAAAGAAGGTGTGATCTATGGCTATGTTTTTGTTTCCTATATTCTTTTTATCAGAGAAAAAGCTAGTAGAGGTGCTAAAAATCTGCTAGGAAAAAAAAAAAAAAAAGAAAAAAAGGAAAAAAAAGAGGACATTTTAACAATGCAAAACTGAAGCTTCCCTTACATACCTTAATATAATGTACCATTAAAAAAAAATCACCTTTAGGAGGGAATATGACTGCCCCACATATGTCACTGAATCTTTATTCTTTTATGTTCACAGATCAGCATAGACTCTGATGCCTAAGGGTTTCTTTGATTTTTGATCTTTTTAATTTTATAGATTTTAGAAGTTATTGTAGATTTAATGTGCTAGTAAAATAACTTCAGTAGCTTAATGCTTACACATACCAACCCCATCCTATATCAATCCCTCAAAATTCCAGTAGCTGTTTAGTCTC
>JAWWEE010000040.1:31372696-31453991 GCA_035221455.1 Xenops minutus
TCTTTCTTTCTTTCTTTCTTTCTTTCTTTCTTTCTTTCTTTCTTTCTTTCTTTCTTTCTTTCTTTCTCTCTCTCTCTGTCTCTCCCTCCCTCCCTCCCTCCCTCTCTCCCTTCCTCCCTCCCTCTCTCCCTTCCTCCCTTCCTCCTTTATTTTTTTTTTTTCCCTAAAGAATACCATGTTTAAATAAGCTTGAGTAGGCAGCTGTTTAATAGGAAGATTCCCATACTACACAAAGAAAGAAAATGTGTTTCTAGTAGCAACAGTGATTGTGTGGAATACATTTAAGGAATAAGCTGAGTAAACCAGCATAAATTTTTCACAGTCAATTCACAAAACTATCAGTAAAGAAGCAACCTCTCCAAATCTCTTTGAAGCAAACATAAATCTCTAAGAAAACAATCCACAGATAAACTTATTCTTTTAGATTTCATTTTTTTTACACAGACAGTGACCTAATGGTCATCAATATGACAAAAGAAAGCTTCCTTTTCTTTCTGGTATTTTGAGATGTTAAGATAGTCATTCATAGTCTGATGAACAGGAATAGTTCTAGTGTAGCAGTTTTGGTGTCCACCATAATATCATCTTCATTTGAAAGAAGATTCTATAGTCAGAAATCTAAGATCAAAGAAGACTGAAGAATAGTTATAAAATGGATTCTGGAAGGAAAATAACTAAGTTTCCACATCCTATTGTGGGGAATATGCAAATATTTTGGATGACGGTTGAATGAAAAAATTGTAACCACAAAAAAATGCATTCATTGAAAAACAAACTTTGATTCTACTGTGCATAATTGCTTGTTTTGCCCACCATCCAGATTCAGAGGGTTTTTTGCTTGCTTTCTCAGTACCCTGACTTGCATTTTCAGACACACAGAAAGCCATCACTGTTTCTGAACCTGAGTGTCTGTAATTGACCACTCAGCTGGATTTCAGAACAAGAAAGTAGAGAGTTAAGCTGTACAGAAGAATCAGCTGGTAGAAGTGCTGTCAATGTCAGTACTGGTTTTAGGTGGTTCCAAATTTAGGCTGCTTCAAAGCTGCTTGTTTTCTCTTACTGGCCAACTCCAAGTTATTTCAGCTTTGCAAACAGGATTTGGGGGAATTCAATCTTTCACTTTCTTAATTTTTTTTACTGAAACTGACATTCTGAGACAGGTAGAAAATGGGTTTGGATTTTAAAAAATCTGGACTTAAATATTTGGATTCTGCCCATTGTGTCTTTACTCCTGTTTTCACACAGGAAAAATATCAGAAACATAGAATAGTTTGCATTGGCAGGGACCTAAAAGATCACATTGTTTGAACACTTTCAGGGATCAGACATCCACAGTTCCTCTGGACACCACCGTCACTGTGAAGAATTTCTTTCTAATGCCTAATGTAGATCTTTCAGTTTAAAACTATTCCCCCTTGTCCTATCTTTATATGTCCTTGTAACAACTTTCTTGTAGGTCCCCTTTAGGAAGTTGCTGTAAGATCTTCAGAGGGCCTTCTCTTTTCAAGGTTGAACAACCCCAACTCTCTTAGCTTGTTTTCATAAGCAGATGTGTTCCAGCTCTTCTCTTGACCCGCTCTAACAGGTCCATGTCCACAAGTGAATGCAGTACTCCAGGTGAGGTATCGCAAGAGGAGAGCAGAGGGGAACAATCACCTTCATCTGCATGCTGGTCACACTGCTTTTGATGCAGCCCAGGACATGGTTGACTTTCTAGGTTGCAAGTGCACATTGCTGGGTCATGTCAAGGTTCTCATCCACCAGCACTCCTAAGTCATTATCCTCAAGACTGCTCTCCAAAAATCTTACACACTTGAGCATCTTAACTAGTGTCTGATACACATTTTTGTAAAACATAGTTATTTGATAGTATAGAGGGCAGGACAAGTATATATATTCTATAAGTGATACTGTAAGTAAAGGAAATGAAGACTACTTCACCCATTTTCCAGTCAAGAAGAGTAAAAACAGAACTATGACAAAGTGTTGATTTTGTGAGTTTATTTCTATTTAAATTCTTCTCATCATTAAAACAAGTATATCTCAATGTTTGGCTGAAAAAGCAGGTGAACTTCACTAGTCTGAAAGACAGATAAGGAGATAAATATAGTCAAGAAAATATGCATAAGAAGACCATACATTTTAAAAAAAAATTAGAATATTCTGTAAGAGCAAAAACATTATGAATAGGCTCAGATGCCCTTTTCAGTAGCATTACTTGAGGTGTTATAAAAGCTCATAAACATTCATAATGGATCAGTATCTTTATTATAATTTATTAAAGGTGTATTACTTAATACGTTTTTATAGATATGAAAACAGATCTATTTATACATATGAAAAATGTTGTGCCATATAATTGGGATAAATATTTCATAAGGAAAATGTTACTATTAATTATTTCACCCAAAAATTAAAAAAAAATATTCATTACAATGCAGAATTATCATATCCAATAATACTCAAAATTATTTGGGTGTGAAAGAGGTTAATGCAGTATATAAAGTATTCTTTTAGATAGCTTTAAGCATCATTACCAAATGACATGGAAACCCAATTCACTTTTCTATAACAAATGTCAGTGCCCAAATGGCAGGACTGCAGATAAAGTTCATGCTTCATTTCTGATAATCTTCAGAGACACTTGCAGTAGATTGACTGCTCTTGCATCTGTTGGGTCACCAGTCTCAAACAATCACAGTTGTTTTAATTTTTGCTGAGTCAAGGAAGAAGATATTAAATCATATACTTTAATTTTTCACAGTACTTGGACCCCATAGGATTTAGAAATTGCTTTCATCTTCTGCATTAACTCCAAACACTGCTTTCAACATTCATCACTTTGGTGACTTTATTTTGTATGTGATCTGTATCACCATGCTCCTGCCACTAAGAGATTTATTTTTTCCATTTTTAAGAAATACTTGAAGTAACTGTTAGTATTCCAAGAGGACTGAGATTTAAACCCAGGAGCTTGCTGTTAGCATGTTGTGCCTTGAGGAAAAAATGGAATGTTCAATTATTTCATTCTTGAAAGAACTGTGATTCACTTGAGCTTTTGGGACTAGATTTTGTGGGAGGGGATGCTTGCTCCATGCCTGAATATATATTTTGCTTTGCTCCTAAGAAAAATAACACAAGGTGTGATGAACAAATTATACTAATTGATCTCATGGAAATCTTTACAAACAAAATGCCATTAAAATAATATTTATTTTGCATAAATATGCCAACCAAATAAATACCCAACCTGGCCTTCTGCTATTGTATTAGATGGAATATGATGTTCATCAAGGTAATTAATTTCCATTATTCACCAAAATCTACACATCAAAAAAAAAAAAAAAATACTGCTTAGCACCAAAACATTTTGTTAGAACCTATGCTGTGGACAAACAAAGCTTAAAAAGATGAGATCCAGACAGGAGAAGAACATGAAGAAAATTCAGCTGGCAGCTTGTATGTGAACATTTGAAATATCTTCACCTAATCTGTTTCTTGCAGGAGTTGTAGCCACTCACACAAACATTTGAAAACAGTGTCTTCCATCAGAAGCAATTGCAGTTAGGGGGGCATATGAATGTGCTGACTGCCAAGGAGCAGGATGATCATTATTTTGGCCTACCTAGAATAGGTCTCATGGTATAAGACACATACTCTGGAGTCTCTACTGGTGCTTCTTAACATTGATTATGATATTGACTTAAAGCTTTTCAAATATTCCTAGTCTTTTTAGAGAGTACAATTCAAACAACATCATCACTGTTACATGGTTGGTATTTTATGTGTGATTTCATGCATGTAATATGTGCCATCTAGTTTATGGGATTAACTTATTGCTCTCATGCACAGGCTTATCAAGTAAAATAATTTATCCAAAATAATTTATTCTACATTTTACCTAAATTTACTATGTCTTTAAGTTAAGGTAGGTTTAACTTGTGCTTCAGAGATACCTAGTATGGAATTTTCTCTTTCCAATGTGAGAAGCACAATTGACATTGTATGATTCAGGATATTCTGCAGCAGTTTGGAAAAAACACATGTTCTTAACTTAGCATTGTTAATCTGATTCAGTTAACTGAGTATAAAATCATGTAGAAAGAATTTGTTGGGTTTCAGATCCAGTTAGATGTTCCTATTTGATTTATAATTGCCCTGAAATTTTTAAACATGTTAAAATCATATTATATTATTGATTAATTTAATTAGATTAACCAAATTGAAGGTTTTTGTGTAATGGATATACCTTTACTTAAAACCTTGTCTGTAAGTAGGAACAAGGAATGCAGTATAGAGAAAATAAAAACAAATTTGAAATAAATTTTGTTTCATTTGAATGAATCCAGAGTAAAATCTACCTTGAGATACTGAAGTGTACATTGAGGTTGGAGAGAAAACATATCTAAAATCAAAATCTTTGGATAAAATCCATTTTGGGGGAAATTTCAGGTATTTATAGCTATAGTTGTAATGAGACAATAAGTATAAAGAAATAGTTATGACAGGGATTTGCAAATTTGTGCTCTAGATATTACACTGTACTAGGAATTGATAGGCGTGATAGGGTCCACTGGGCCTCATGTTTTACAACCACAGAATGAAATTTTACCAAGACTATAATGTTGACACGAACAATGTATTTGCTTTGTAAGTTCTGTTCGAACATTTTCCAAATCAAAATGTTAATGTACTAAATTTCAGAAAATTGAAAGATTCACCATGAAATTAGTTAGGAGTGGAATAGAAAGAATTCATCATGAAAAAGGTCAACATCTTAAGAATATTGTGATATTTAAAAGGAAAAAGGGTGTTTCAAAACATATTTTTTTTGTTTTTTTTTTTTTGTTTGGTTTGTTTTTTTGGCATCAGATCAAAAGCTAGAAATATACTATTTTATCATTGCATGAAAAGGAGTTTTCTGAAAAGCTTTTCTAACATGATATGGAGATACCCTTGGATATATGTGAACATGTTTGTACCTCATAAACTTTCGTTTGCTTCTATAAGCTTTGTTTAGTAGTGTTCAGAACTCCCAGCTGAAATTAAATGTGTGAGCTATGGTAAACCAACAGAAAAGACAAGGTGTTAAAAACGTTTTGTGAGTGTTTGTATTATGAATGATATGGCTGTCTGTGGCAGATATTTTCCAGTCTGTTTAACGTAAGAAACTCCCTCCAGCTGGTACTTGTCAGAGGATCACAGAACTTCAGCATTTGCTGCTGGCAAATGACAATTGTGACAATGTGTATATAATTTTAGCTATTCCTTGGACATGTAGATTGTGATAACTTTCTAAGGATGACAGAAGAGTAGATTAAATTTAATCATGGCAATTTAAGTCAGTCCAATTCAGTTCTTCTGAGACTCTGTTCTATTTACAGTCCCCAGATAGTCATCCAGTCATGCAGTTTGATTCCCTCCACATTTTCATAGCAAAGCTGGATAAGTATGAAGATAGTTCTTGGAAGTGCCATCAGAAGTGAAGGACAGGATAGCCCAGCTGAAGGACAGGTGAAAGCAGCAATGACAGACTGGAGGAGTTTTTCAGACTTTGTTAATGAAAAATTTGGAATCATAGAATAGTTTGGATTGGAAAGGATTTTGAAAGGTGAACTAATCCAACACCCCTGCAATAAACAGGGATATCTTCGACCAGATAAAGCTGCTCAGAGCCCTATCCTACCTAGGTTAAAATGTTTCTAGGGATGAGACATTCACCACTTCTCCATGCAACCTGTTCCAGCATTCTAGTGTTCATTTTAAATGATCATGCTAAGGGTATTCATAAGGTTTAATTTTTAAAAAATCAAATATTCATGTTTTGAATTGAATCTTTCTGGAGGAAAAAAGTTAAATGTTTTAACTCAGTTTGAAAAGGTATGCTAAGCTATAGTACCCAAATACTCCCCTTCCAAAAGGGAGAAACTGGGGAAACTGAAACCTGGAGTGATTTGCTCAAGGGCATAACCAGGTGATAACAGAAAAATTAAGAAGAGAGCAATTTTCCCCAGTTCTTCAGTATGAAAACAATTTCTTGTCCACTTTAAATGGTAGTTACTTACAGTACTAACTTTAACAACTCCAACTTTCAATATTTTCAAGCTTCAATTGCAGCCTATTTATGTATTAGGAAATTTTTAAAAGCCCAGTTTCTGGCAGAAATATCTTGATGACTGATAAGTATGAACTTTAGCTGATTTCATTCATCATAACAAAATGAATTCTAAACCGTGCTTCCATCATCCTTTCAAATGACAATTCACTGTAATCAGGCTTCCCTTGCAAGATTTGCAACTTTTTTCAACTCTATGGGTGAGAATTCCATTGAAGCCTCAGGAAAAGTACTTATCATTGCTGTTTCCTTTTGAAAATGCAGGTAATTAATTTCAGTAGTCATTTTAATAGATCTTTTTATCCATATATCCTTTCACTTCTTCAACACAAACAGCTGTAACACTACACAAAATAACACTGATATTTTATATTTATAAAATGGAAAATAGTCTCATTTATTTTGTAATTGAATTTGAAAAAGTATGACCAAATATTTGCTAATATATACTCTTTTCCTGTAGAGTAAGAGTCTCTTTGAACTTTTATTAAAAGACTAAATCAGCATAAATTGACCAGAGATGTAGTTTCTTTGTCTGAGCCAGTTATTGGCCTTCTTTACAGAGTTTGATGAATGTATCACTTTTAGAATTCAGTCCTCTTTTTATCATCATGCATGTACATATATATATTTTTGTAGTGAGAGGAATTGTAAAGAACAATAGTAATTCATTTTGAAGCACAGTGGTACATTTACCACGTATGGTTCTCCTTTTAAGACTGCCACAGATTTTATAAACAATATAAGAGAATTAAAAATTAATATAATCACTAGTAATGCTCAGCATTATATATAAAAATAAACAGTCTCTGCTACAGTCCCTTGCAATCTGACTCATTATCTTCTTATCACATTAGGGCACAATGGCTGTGTATCTATTGTTGCTCAAAGTCCCAATTGAATCTAGACTGCCCACGTGCTGGCTTCCATATTGGTTCAAATTACTGGCAAATGCCAGTGTTTTTTCAGTTCTTCTATACTACCTGTAAATAAATTCAGTCATGGACTTGAAAATGGTTTGAGCTCTAGTCTCTGTCTTGATGGATTTTATTTAGGAGACTGAAGGTCAAAAGGACTGTGTTGGCCATCACTAGCCCAGAGAACAAGTAAATAAGTGATAAAAGATGTATCCAGTTTTATTAATCACACAATATTCCTGCCCTGTGCAGGAGATGGTACAGTGAGGGAGAGAAGTCAGGTGTCTTGGCATGATAGTTTCTTAGATGATCACTGTGTCTCTTCAGAGAGATGGTGCAGTTCCAGACAGAGATTGAACAGGTCATTGTAGTTGTTCCTGCTGAGCTGTACCTTGTGGAGATGCTGGATCATGAGGTTTCTGTGGGCTCATTTCCACTCCCTGACCTCCCCGGAGATCAGAGAGACAGTCTCAGGTCCTGATGTAGGGTCATGGATCTATCCTGCTCAGAATCTTTCCAGAAACTCTGTCACCTCAGTAGGCTTAATTTTCCTTAGTTATAAAGAATAGATAGATACACTTTGCTAGAGGCAAATCATTTTAAACCACAAAGGTTTTTTCTGGTATTTCATTATTCTTGTTGGTGCTTACAATATGCTCTGTCTGGGTACTCCTGGACACTTTTGTTTTCTGATGTTCAAACAGGTTTGCTTGCAGAGGATATTACTGCTGCGCTAAGTCTACAAATAAAGCTGTAACTGCATTAATAATCAGAAGTTATTTTTATTTTTTCTCCTACTTGGCTGAGAGTCATTATTCTTCTGTGTATAACAAGATGCTACTTATCAGATACACAGAAAATGTTTTCTTTTCAATATTTTCCACAAAAGATTCTTTTGTTACAATCTGTCTTAACACTTTTCCCTGTTCCATTCTACAGTGCATGCTTTTGTTAAAAAACACTATTTTAATATTTGGTTTAAAGAATGATTCAGCAGTTCAGTCTTTTCAACAACATTTGCAAATCTTCCTAGCTGCAGAGAGTCTCCAGTCTCTCTGGAGGTAAAAGATGTTGTTAGAAGGGGAGCTCAGCATTTGTTGTAAAGGAATTGTGTAAGATGAGCGCTTGGACTGTTAAATTGAATCTTTTCAAACACAGTTGATGTAGTTAATTTTACAATTTGAAGCTTACTCTTTAAAAGAGATTTTTAAGGGATTTTCTAGTTATTGTAAGGTTACAACTATAAAAGCAATTTACCAAAATAAATCTCTCCAGTTATTCTCGCTGGCTGTATAAGAACAATTCTTTTGGAGTAAGTGTTTGCGGTGAATGAGTCTTGAAAAGTAAGACCATTGTAGGTACAGTTGTGACACAAAGAAGTATTTAGCCTTGAAGATTCAGAGTGAAGTGAAGCACTAGCTCACTCAAGTCATCCTAGCTGTTTCTATTTAATGATCAAAGAACATCTAGTTGCAAATGGCTGCCTGATCTCACATTACCCAATGAATTTCTGTCACATGATAACTGATATATTGAAATAAGATAAAAGAAAGGATGTAATACTATAGGGATACCGTGATGATAAGAAATCATTGATATGTGACAGAGTGGAGTCTATTGTTAAACACACAACTTCCAAACTTCTCTGTGCACAGATGTAAAGACAAATCTTTGAGACCACGTGATGAAAAATGAAAGTTCTACAGAATCACAGAATATTCTGAGTACGAAGGAACTCATAAGGATTATTGAGTCCCACTCCTGGGCCATACAGGGATTAAGCCCACAATCATGGCATTATTAGCACCATGCTCTAGCCAACTTGAGAATGTCTGAAAATTCAAAAAGCTGAGAGGATAAGAGAATGGCGTGATGTAAGAAATGCATAACAATCTATTGAAATTTAAATTCTTAATACATAATAGCATGTACTAAAAATGCTGAATGTAAATTCAGTATCATGCAACTAAAACATTCCATTAAGTTCCTGTGAGTTCTGTAAGTGGAAGAGCTGTTGAATGATTGTTTGGGAAATTAAAATAAGTAAAGCTAAGGTACTAATATGACATTATATCCTGGACTTAACTGTATAGAATTTAAACTAAGAGTAATACAGAGTAAATGTACATCCCCATGCAAAAGGAGAACATCCCTTTACATTAGATAGAGGTATGTTTTTTGTTTTCCTCTGTTGTTAAGAGGGTATGGAATCTGGAAACTTCATATTATATAATAGACTTTCATTTTTTTCTCTTTATTTTTTCTTAAAAGAAATATAGCAGTTTAGTTTTAAATTATCCCCTAGTAATAGTTCTTGAACATCCCTTTGCAACTACTTTAGGATATTGAACTGAATTTAAGAATTACTATATTTACAAATGTTCTTATGTTAAATAAAACCTAAGTATCGTAACATATATTTTAGATACTTCATAGTCTATAAGAATTTAGTACAGACATTTTAAAGATCAGGTTTTTTGTATGTGTCTATATGTACACAAGTGGGCATTATGCACATATATTTGTCTGGTTTGAAGTGAAACTATATTAGACATATCCCAGGAGTAACTATATAGACACTATAAACTGACTGTTACATTATGCCATACAATTTAGTTCTTACATTATGATAGCCCTGATGGCTGTAAGAAGGTTGTGATTTATCTGTTCTAAAACCTGGTTTTGATATTAATGTTAAATTTCATAATTTAAATTATATTAAATTAAAATTTAAATTTCTCAGGTTAACTCTTTGGGTGTAAAAATAACAAAAAAAAAGTTTCACCTTTATGGATCATGATTTTTAAAAAAAAATAAGAATTGTTCTATCTCTACAGTATTATCAAGGTCAAGTGATAAATGGATCTGTTCAATCCCTTGACCAAAATAGAGTTTGAGCAACATACATTGTGTTATGATTCAAATGTAGACAACTCTTCTGGAATCTAAGTTTCATAAACTCATATCCAGATTCACTACTCAATTGTTCTCCTTTATTGTGATCCTTAGGTTTGGTTGTTAATTATTGTTTGTGTGTATGCATAAATTTTAAATTTACTTGCATATTTCCCAGCTCTTAAAAATATCTGGTTTGAAACCAGAACAGAAATCACAAATGGCCCAGAAAAGCCCAGAAAAGAGAATATTCAAGAAAGGCAGGGAAGCAAATTCAAACAACATGAGATCCATCTACTATATATTCTGATTTTCTGCCTATAAATATTTTTTTGTGTTCCAGAATGTCTTAAAAATAAGGGTTTAATCAGGGAAGTGGTTTAGTTTAATTTTCTATTTGGTCTCACTCAGGTACTCTGATTCATGCTCTTTTCTTCACTAGTCTCCACAGTTTGTTTCTGTCTCAGATAATGAGACTCCTGGAATTTACTAAAACTGCTTATGTGTCTGAGTATATTTGATAAACCCAATGTACAAATGCAGAGCACAGCAAGGATTCCATTTTACCAGAACATAATGTGTCAGCTCAGTTTTCCTCTGCACTGGGAAAAATCTAAGATCTATTACGAAGATGCAAAGAAAATGTACACAACAGAAATATTGATTTCAAAATTGTTTATTAAAAAATAAAGTCACTCAAGATATAGAACATTGATTCAGCTTTGTTTCTTCTGCCATAAAGGGTTTTGAACCCTTATCTATTCCTCCCATATTATAATTATCACTGTATGAGACATTCCCAAAGTGTAGTGTCACACCTGTTTTCTAGACTACGCTATTCTGGGAAGTGAGGCTAAAGCTCTGAGAGTAGCCATCAGTATTACACTCCTGACTCTTAATGTTTTTCAAAAAAGTGTGTATTGGGGTTGAATTTGCACATGGCACACTCTTCTATTCAAATTGCAAGACTGAGCCAACAAAATTTTCAATTATAGTCTCAGTAACTGGTCAGTGACTGCACACCACTGTATTTGTTATTAAATTCCAGATACTTAGATGTTTATGTTACTTTACTAACAATTCCATCTCTTTTGCAATAAATATCCACTTTATAATTCTTTTTTTTCTTCAACATTTTTCTGCAAAAAGTGAACAATTTTGCTTACACTATTCTCTTGTCATTTCTGTATACATATCAGAGACTGGTGAATCACATCCCTTTTTTCTTTGTCCAACAAGTTGTGTCTTACTAGACATCTATCTATAGTCCAGAATACATCTAGAAAACAGAGAAAAGGAGTAGACCGCAAGTAAATTGTATTTGTTGTTATTTTGTGGGAAAAGATCAGACACTATGACAAGAATCACTGCAAGAATGTAGATAAGCGAGCTTTTCCCTACTTATCTTTTGACTTTTGCTAAGAATTTGCTCCTGTGTTTTGCTTTCTTTCCTCTTCATACAGTGAGTTTTGTTTTCAATTTTATAATTATATTTTATAATAATTTATAATATATAATTTAATTTCATTAATAATTTTAGTTTTTACCAACAGTAACAACTTCTAATAACTGCTTGCCCTTAAAGAAGGATGAGATAAGGTGAGGCTGACACCTATTTGCAATATAAACAATTTATTATATTTATGCTTTTTATAACCACAAACTCAGAATACCATTATCAACTACTATCCAGGTACTCTCTTTGGTGCTGTTCTCTGACAAAATGTACAGGTTTTTAAATAGATGTGTTTATTGTCCTCTGTCAAAAGTAAAAGGAAGACATAAATCCAAAACATTCTACATTATTTTTATGCACAGAATTATTTTTTTTTTATAAAAATCTGAAAACTTCAAAACTTCTTTCAAAAAAAAAAAAATTATCTAATTTCCACCAGGGAAGGTGAAGTCTAATATTCTGATACAAATCAAAGCCACCAAAACCCAGTTTGTTTATAAACACCACTTAATATTGTTTTGAAACAGTTTGACTGTAGGCAAAATCAATGTATTATATATATATATCAACACCCCACAGAGCACAGTACTGCTGTTTCATGTTTACATCTGCAATTGCATATCAAGCTTCTTGATCAGGGTACACTTGCACTGATAAATCTTTATCTCCCATCTTACTAACTGTAGTGTTACACTTACTACAGAAGTGACATGACAGTGGCAAACCACAATAGTGTCAGGATACAGTCATTAAAAGAGAGCAATGCTCAATGCATGATAAATATGAGGCCTTTCATGAGGGCCCGTGTGTCTTAGAAGATAAAACTGTATAATGATCTGGAAAAAAATTTCCCTAGAATCACAGCTTTATTTTATGAGTTTGGCATTAAAAATTACATAAAATGTCCATATTTTCTGTTTCTCATGTACACAGATTCCTAAAGATGGGAATTTCAGATGTGAAAAGACTATGGAAGTGTTTTGCCTCATACAATAGCTGTGTTTTGCTACATAAAAAATAAATTTAAATACAACAGCATCTACGGTTGAAACTCTTTTAAACTTCTGAATGTCTCTACTCACAAAAGAACTTCTTTTGTCAAACAAAAGCTATAAAATCTTCTTTTTTCTGTATAATGTCTTCTCAATGCATTTTGTAAGTCACTATTCCAGTTTGTATGCAACCTGATGCAGAAACTGTATCAGATGTCAGTTGTATCAAACCATAGATCTGAGACCTCCAGAAAACAATTTTGGCCTAACATAAAAACATCTCTGAGATTTCAAAGATATTTCTACTCCACCTAAAATAAACTCAGCATTTTCATACCAGTATTAAAATGTGATTCTACCTTTTATTTTTCCTTTCAGAATAGAATAAACCAAAAAAAAAAAAAAAAAAAAAAAAAAAACCAAGAGAAAAAACTTACAGGCTAACCACCAGCTTTTTGAAGATGGTTCTCACATTGATTACGGGATGCCTCTTTTTCATGTCCTACATTTCCTGTGTCCTGCAGAAAATCTGAGCTACTGAGCTAGTCTCCCTTTTAGCATTTCTGTTTTGTCAGGGAATTCTATTTGAGTCCCGATAAATTAAATTTAAATTAATTTTTTTTTTTTTTTTTTTTTTTTAAAAATGGATGCTGGAGTGAAAAGTTTAAGTTTTAACAAATTGATATTTCTAAGAAAAGTTCCTATCCTATTTCTATTTGGAACATTGTATTATGTCATATATCTCCAGAAGTGAACAATGAATAGCAGGTAAAATATCATATAGCTAAAGCTTAGCATTTTGAGATTTTTAATTAGATGCCTTCCTGCTTTTTGTGTGATGAATATTTTGTCAATGGTTGCTAATTATTATAGCAATTAGGTTTAATAAGTCGGGAATTTCACAGGCTTAGGTCTTCCAGGTTGGACTTCAACCAATAGGGAATGGGTGTTAATTAAGGACAAAGAAAAGAAGAATTAAGAAGATTTGATGGGTTTAAGGAAACAGCAATTAAATAAAGTGCTAGAGTGATTTACATATTTTAATAAGTCAAGAACTCTTGGATGTTCAAGAAAAAAAGTTACATTTTCATTACACAGTTTAATTTTTTCAAAAGGTCTTTTCAGATTTTAACACTGTCTCCATAAATATAAGCTAAATGTCAGTTTTAAAGTCTTTATTATTAGTGCTTGAAAGCTGATTCTAGACCGCAATTAGGGAGCATTGGTATAAATATGATCATTAATACAACTTGCTCTTATTTATGAGAACCAATGTATTGTTCTGAGTATGGTACCTATTAAGCAGGGCCTGCACAGGCTCCTTCACCTACACCTGTGACAGGCTACTGACCACCAGAAAACTATAAAGGAAGATACATACATATCGGGGAAAAAAAAATCCATTTATGTTTGTTTGGTTGGTTGGTTTTGTTTCTTTTTTTTTTTTTTCTGATGAAAACAACAGAAAGAATTTGTAGGGAAGCAAATTTATCTCCAATAGAAAAAAAAATAAATCACTGGATTCTTCAACATTCAGTGACAGGACACTATCAAACCTAGAGACACTGTCTTCCTTCTTTATTTTTTTGTTTTTATTTTATACAACATATGAACAACCCAACTGTTGGTGTGAGGAAAATCCATCTCAAATTAGTTCCAATGAATTAGAAACAGCTCTTAACAGACTAGCGCAGTGATGTGGACAAAGAGTGGAACTCAAACTCATACTTCAATGAAACAGTGCACTACACCTGGGTATTTTAATTGTTTAAGACTTTGCAGCCTATGAAAGCTCATTGTAAGGAAAAATCAAATGCTCTGTTAAGAGTATTTGTTCAAAACCAGCTTATCAGAACTGGAATGTTAAAAAGTAGATTATCTGACTGCAATTCATGCCAGGGACACTAGTGTCTTAATGATTATGATGTTATGGGGCAACTTAACATTCATAGTATTAAATTTACAGCAGCAAAGAGGGGTATAAACTGTTGATTTATTAATCAGCCAATGAGGAGTTGATATGAAGAGTTTATCATTAGTGTCACAAGAACTACAAGTCTGTTGAAATCCACTAGAAGTTTAAACATCAGATTACTGAAAATATCACAGAGATACCTGACTGGGGAATAGAGCAAGGCTTGCATGGAGTTCAATATGAGGCCTTTTCTGGTGGGGAAGGTGGTCAGGCTAATTAATTAAGAGGTGAGAGGGAAATTAGGAGAAAAAAGAGATAAGAGAGAAGTGCTAAGAGAGTAGGTGCAAATCCATGTCTATGGATCAGATAAAAGAATCATAGAATCATTAAAGTTGGAAAAGACCTTCAAGATCATTGAGTCCAGCCTTTAACCAAACAACACATCAACTAAACCATAGCTCTAAGTGTCATGTCCAGTCATTTCTTGAACAATTCCAGGGATGGTGACTCCACCACCTCCCTGGACAGCCTATTCCAATGCTTGACCTTCCTTTCAATGAAGAAATTCTTACTGATGTCTAACCTGACCATCTGCTGCCCTGATGCAGCTTGAGGCCATTCCCTCTTGTACTGTCACTAGTTGCCTGGGAGGAGAGGCTGACCACCACCTCCCCCCACCCCCCAACTCCTTGTTACAATCTCCTTTCAGATAGTACAGTAGTTCGACTAATATACTAATATAAATACTAACATAGTATTTATTGAACAAGAGGGGAAGAAGAACATCTGCTTGTGCTCATGACAAACCCACTGCCACTTCTACTACCAAAATTAAACAAAAATGCAGTTGTGTGTGTGGTGTAAGCATAGCGGAAGAGTTCTCATTTTCAGTAATAACACAGGCAACAAACACCTGACCTTCTACTGTTTTAGCTTTTAAATTGCCACTTGTCATGAAACAGACTGTCACAGAATGTTCTAATGTAGCAGTACAATAAGAATAGGCATGACTAAAATAGCACTACACAAAGTTAAAAGTTATCATTGACTGATAGATATAACACAAAACCACTGCTAGTCACACAGGCTTAGCCATCTGCTGCTACAGTTACTACATCTTTCTTTCATAGGGCTAGGGCACTAGCAAGCATAATAAACCATTTGTTCCATTTAGAAAGAGGCAGTTACAGTAAAGCTGCCATAGGCAGAATAATAATAAAACCACCTTCCATCTCTCCAGTTGCTCTTGAGCTACCAACAAAGTAATTTCTATGCATGTGTTGTCATTTCCAAGGTGATAGCCAGAAATTTGGACTCCAGTTAGTCTTCTCAATTTCTGAATCCCACTTATCATAAATAATGTTGTATAAATAATAATTTACATATAAATTATCACATTTCTGAGACCGCCTGTGAAAATGTCTTCTGCTGACCTAGCTGATAAATTGGGAGATGCTTAATCAAAGAACAACATAAAAGAAATACTCCAGGTCCTTACACAGTAAAGATGGTGTGCACAATAAATGTGCTGCCTAAGCAGATAAAATTTAACGTACTACAAATAGAGTTTATGGAAAGCAAACCTTTTCTTCATTTTCACTGAAACCTTTCCATTATGGAAAGTAATAAATATGTCCCTTAAGACCACTGTATAATACCTGAGGTGAAGCTTCATTGAATATCAGTTTAATTTTACATTTCCTTTTTACAGACATTCTATGAATAGTTCATTATTCTCTCCTGGAACCAAGAATTTGAACATTACTTGCCCAACCTGAGAGAAACCTTCTCTGTCATCTCATCTCACTAGTTCTTTTGTCTACAAGTGCTCTCATCTCTTCACCAATAAAGCCACTGGCAAAAGCAAAGGCTTATGAGGTGGAAGGGAGGTGTGTCAGAACTTCTCTGTGTTCAGCATAGCAGTGGAGCATGCCTTGATTGGTGTGACACTTTGACTGAAAAAAAGAAAAGACATACCTTTTTTCTATAGTTATCCAAACTATAAATCCCCCAAGACACCTTTCAACCAGGATGGCAGCCTGTTTAGATAAAATGAATGTTGAAATAAAAATAAATGTAAAATCAAGATTACAGCATGAGAGCTGTGGAGTGCTTTAAAAAGATGTCTTTGAAAAAGGTATTAGATCTTACTGCTGAATAACATCCTCTACATTACATTTTTAGTAATATTGCACTTACATAATAACTAAATTATTGCTCTCTCTCCTCATAAGAAATCAGTGAAATCAGTTTTATTTTGTATAGATGGCAAGGTCACTGCAAAACTATACTGGTACTGTGCATATGGTCAGGGAAATGCTCTCAGTAAAGAATGAGATATACACTTGCAAATGTTAAAAATGAGGATTTGCTCTGATCCGCCCAAACTTCCTTATGAAATATACATAGAGCATATCTACATGAACAACATGTCTACATTGTATTTGATAACACCGTGGCAAATTTTATCTGTATGATGAATGAATGTCTGTCATACATTGTTTGTAAGATTATTTTGCAATTGCCTCTGATATTAAGTAGACAGAATGAGATTATAAGTGACACAGTTGCTCAGTCTATTAAAATTATTTGTTGATAATAAATGAGCTCATGACTTCAGGCTAAGGACTTCATGCATATGACTACTTCCTGCTTGATTTTGAACATTGCTAGAGGAAAGACCTTTAGCGACCTATGATAAAAATGTCAAATGTCTTGTTTCTGTTATTCTGCAGTCAACAGTCCATGCCTAATGAATGTCCTAAATTTCAAGACAGAAGCTCAAAAGGGCACTTGAATGGGAGGAAATATAACAAGGGAGTCTGGAGACCTCTTGATAACCTCTGATAGAAAGGTGAAATGCAGGAACTGTGCATTTCTGTGTAACGATTCATAATAAATGAGATTTTCACTGTATAAGGATTCTCTCCTTAACTAAATTACATTAGTTCATTTGGTGATTTGCAGTTCTTCCAAATGAGAATGTGTAATCACTGTCAAGAAAGTCAATCTATTTTCCCTCTTATACTTTTAACTTTTTAAAATCTGAAAGTTCCTTTGGCCATCTGTCTTTCTGACAAAAGCCTTGTGGTCATGCTCTGATATTAAAGGCAAACTTGAATTAAGAGATGGATCTTGTATTTTAAAGATGACAAGATTTGGGCCCACTATGATTACTAAAGAAAGGAACTTACACAGTCATAAACCTTCAGCTAATTTATTATTCAGATCTTACATCACTGATGGAGGAGATGGAGCTGCTAAAAAGTAACATGAACACTTAACTACAAATAACAATTCTAGAACATAGGAAATGTTTCATCACTGTTGTCTTTAAAATTGTGAATTAAACCAACTCACATTCAACTGGACCATTAACCTAATTTGTTAAATGACACTTGACATATAAAATTGTTGGAGCTCTCTTTTTCAAGAATGACAGAACAAATAAGAGTCTTTGGAGAACATGAAATTACAGAAGGAAGAAGGTAGAAAAGGCACCTTTGTTTTGTCTATTAAGAGACAAAATTTTCATGGTGCATATAGCAAGGTTCAGCTGTTAATCTTTTTTTTCTGAGCTTTCCATCCTTGACATCCAGAGCATGTGATCCTGACAGGATAGAGCTGACAACTTCATTTGTATCCCATATCTCTAAATTACAAGCATGCCACCTGGAAAGACCTTGAGTGCTCCAAAGTCCTCCAGACCATTTATTTCTACATCAGTCCATCAAACTCTAATCAGTAATGTTTACCTCAGTTCTTTGTCAACCTTGTTGAAATCTGAAGTGCCGTCTCAGCAGTCAGACGTTATTTATTTTGTCTTTTGCTTTAAGAATGATATCAGGTGTGTGTTTTGGCGTTTTATTGACAAAAAAAAAAGTATTCATATTTACATAATTTACAATTTTTAAAGGATTTTTCAGCAGCTTGGCTATCACTGTCCTGGGACATTGATCTACTGCTGTTACAGATCCAAAACTATCTCAAAGACAGTGTCGTGGCTTGGTTGCTTTTGTTTTGTTTTGGTTTGTTCGTTTTTTTTTTCCTTTATGAGATTTCATATTGTTACTGACAGATATTCTAGGACTACAACAGCATGGTTGTTCTATCACTGAGTCTTGACTATAGAAAGTCTCACTTTTTTTTATAGTCACCTGTTGTCCATCACACTTTAGATTAGAGCTCTAGAGTACACTTATTGTTCAGTTCAGTTCAGTGAAATAGAGAAGCCTGTTCTTCTACTTGACTAGAAACTATCAGTAAGAAAATCCATGACTGATACTTTCTTTTCCTTGAACTATATGATCAGAGGAGTTGCTAGACAATAAACCAGTAAAAAAAAAAAAAAAAAAAAAAAATTGTTTACAGGAGAATTGTACTTAGCGAGAATGTAGGAAACTGCATTTAATTGAAAAAACCACAGATGCAGACAAGAGCAACAATTTAAAGAAAAGTTAAACATGCATCCTATTTTAATAATGTAAGTTCGCATAAATGCATCTTCACAAGGCTTTTGATTATTGAAACAAAAGTATTTGGTGCTGTCTGATTTCTGTAGGAGTACATTTTTTCTGAATTTTGGAAACACATTCTTTGAGTCTAGCACATGTGCTAATTACTGCATATAGTGGAAATGGATGAATTACTCATGGATATCTATGATTAGCTGATGGGCTCTGTAGTGTCCCTGACTATCTACTCCAGATAGACCCTTTCACCTCACAATACATCCTGCCATAACAGACACCACTTAATGGCTTCCAGGACTTGAAGCAAAATTCTAAGGGAAGAAGAAAGTTGGGTCAGAGTATTCCTCTCTAGGATAATAGGCTTTCACATGCTTTCTTCACCATCTGTCCCTAAAATTGTGTTTGTGTATATGGGTAGGTAGAAAGTAAAGCAGGGACAGCAAGTAGTGATAACTCATGGGGGGAAAATCTATCTACTAATAAAGATAATTCTTCTTTGACATTTCTGTGCACATATACTTAAATTTTTCATGGTACTGCATATTTCAAAGTGACAGATCTGTCAATGTCAGCTTTTGCTACATACAAAGACACAGTATTGGTGCAGCTTGTTCCTTGGACTGCCAAGCAGCTTACATGACTCAGTTTGCAGATGGAGGACAAGCACCCTCGCAGTATGGAAAATCCAGTACTATGAAAAATAACATTGTTTGGTTCTGCAGACATTTCCTTACATATGAAAAGCTCTCCATTTCCTTATGCAAGCACTAGACAATTCTGCTCTATTAAAATTTGCTGGTTCTGTGCTACCACTAAATGCAGCATCCTAAGTGGATCAAAATACCTAGTAGATAAAATAGAATGCTTACAAAAGTATAGAGATATGCTAATAAACATATTAGAATATGAAAAAACAGTTTATTAAAGGATGGTTAATTTTCAATTCTAAGATAGCTGGTTGCCTAAAAGAATTAGTGAAGCATGTAGAACTGCTTGTCACTAAGCATACTCAGGGTCTCACTTAACACAGTCTTTCTGTGTGCATTTGTATTGTTCTGTCAGTTTGGAGTTCCAAATTACCTCATCACAGAAACTAGATTGGTTTTAGCTCTTACTTTGATTCTGGGTTAAAACAAACCAAGTACTTATTTGCCAGACAGGAAACTTAGGCCTGAGAATGGACTATATCACCATTTAATTCCTCTGGCCACAGAACTAGTAATGGTCTCAGAGGCTGAAGTTAGACCTGAGATAAGCAAAGCCAAGAGAAATGAGAATTTTTAGACTCTGAGATGTCCACTCCAGCTCCAAGAACCCTCCATAACAGAAACCCTGGAGTAAGACTTATATATTTAATTTCATATTTGTGTGTCTTATCTTAGATAAGAAGAAGAGTCACCAAAACTGGTGTACACAAAACACTAATGATCCATGTCTTGCATAAAATACATGAAGAATTCAAAGACCAAGATTTTGGCAGTTTTAAGTTCTTAATTCATACAAGCCTGCTTCACTGTTTTTTTTAAAGAGATTTCATAGCAAATAATTGCATTTACATATATTTATTTATTTCTATTAGGCATCAAAATGTGCTGTGCTGAATGGACACATTAAAAACATCAAATATTCTGACTTCAATATTGTTTAATTTCCTCTGATCTCAGAAAGAAGCTGTAGAGAATTTCTACAAATATCCATCCTTATAATTAATTTTTATCTTAAAGAATTGTGAAATCAGATAATCTTCATACATTTTTACACATATATATATAATCTTTTAATACATTTTTTTTTCCTTTTTTTTTTTTTTCCAACTGCAGTCAAAATCTGATTCCTATCTTAGAATCCTAGAACATGCTGAGTTGGACGGCACCCATCAGGATAATTGAGTCCAACTCATGGCCCTGTGCAGGACACTCCAAGAGTCACACCATGTGCCCTGAGAGTGTTGTCCAAACACTTCTTGAGCTCAGACAGGCTTGATGCTGTGACTATTTCCCTGGGGAACCTGTTCCAGCACCCAGCCTTCCTCTGCATGAAATTTTTTTCCATCTTGCTTAAGCAAGAATCCACAGAACCCTCAAAGTCTTCCATATCTAGCAAGTTTTCAAACTGTAATGGAACTTCCCTTTTTTTGTGTAAAAAAGTTACTGCCAACAGCACAGAATGCCTGCCAGTGAGAACACCTATGCAGAAAGGGGCCAAGGATTTGTATGACTTTACTTGCACAAATAAGAATTGTGCTGAAGAGCTCATGTGTCAACACTATTTTTTTATGGTTTTCTTTCCCCTTATTTTTGGGTTGGGCTGTTGGCTGTCTGTCAATGAAATAGATTATTTTATCCACCTTTCCTTCAATAATCCTCTGACACAGAGTTGTCAACCTAATCCACAAGAATATTTTATTTTTTTTTTTGTATCAGCCTTATGTCTTGGGAGGAAAGCAGGCAGGATACGCATAACCTAAGATTTTAAAACTAAAGAAAATATATCTAACTCTGATGTTTTAACATGTTTTATGTAAAGATCTTTCAGTGTGGCTAAACGTGCTGTCTACCAAATGCATCTTGATTAATCATTCCAGTGAAATTACCAAGCTAAGGTAAGCACTATAGTTAAGGATACAGATGTGATCTCATCTGAAGGTTTTAGAGGAATGATATGTTTAATGTTGTCATGGTTTCTGGAACCTGCATGCATAGTTCTTGAATTTGCTGTGATATTGGGAACATGCCTCTAGGTGTGTGAAATTTCCCTGTGCAATTGTGAGACTGAGTTTTCATTTCTATATTTTCACTGAGCTGAAAATTCCAGAGGTGGTAATAATGTAATATTACCTGAGGGTTACAATAAAAGTGTTTAACCTCAAAGAGGCTGTTTTCACATGGAAACAACTTTCATGTGGAACAAACAAATTTTTTTCAAGTCTAATTGAATTCTAAAACAGAAGATAAAGAAGAAACCAACATATAGTGAGGAAAAAACATTACCACCAGATTACAGAGAACAGCAATTATTTAAAAAAATTATTTGTGATATTACAGCTCTGGGAAAAGAGTGCCAATCAGGATCTATATTCCTATAGTATATCTAACAGCTACTAGCTGTAATTACTGAAAGTTTCAAGGAGATTAAAACATCATTTTTGGCTTAATCACAACTTCCACAAGTTTATGCAAAGAGAAAGCATACCTATATTTTAACAATATTTAGTCAAATATTCTATTCTTTCATATAAAAGTTCTATAATTATCATGTATTTACGGAGTGTATTCAGGGGAACAAAAATATTTCCAAAAGTTTTAGTAAATCCTCTCCAAGCATGATACAGCTAGATACTGCTATTTCGTATGAGTATGAATGAAATCTGCAGAGTATGTCAGAGAAAAATGAAAGCATTTAATAAATCACCTGCTTAGTCTATTGAGTAAGAATGAAAACACTTTTCAAATTATCAAATATGCATAATCCTATCTAAAATTTTTTAAACCAAAGAAAGCATACTAGTCATAAGCATATTAATAGAAAATCTAATAATAGAAAATCTGCATAAAGACGACTTGTGAAAATTAATGAAATAATATTTCATACAGAACTGCGGACATTATTATAGACTCCTTTTCCTACAGAACTCCAGTCTAATTCAACACCCAATGACATGAAGTATTGCTGAGTCTTTTCTATGGGAGTTCATCACAGAAGTTAAAGAACACGATGATGACTTCAAGGAGCTGGAGTTACTACTCTGACATGGAAGTTCAAGGGACAATCCAGTACATCTATTTTACAACATCATTTCATTGAACCTATGCATCAACTAGACCCTGTACTACTGATTATGACCCTCTGGGATCTGCTGTTCAGCCAGCTGTCAATCCATCTCACTGTCCTCTCATCCAGTCCACACTTCCCCAGTTTGCCTTTGAGAATTGTTGTAAGAGACAGTGTCAAAAGCCTTGCTAAAGTAAAGTACCTCATCCATCCAGGTAGTTATTTCATCATAGAAGGCAATCAGATTTCCTGAACTGGAAAAATTTACATGATTTTAGAAAGCAAATTCATATGCTTTAGTCACAGAAATGGGTTCTATCCTACAGGACTATGAAAAAAATAACTTGTTAAAAAAGCTATCAAATTTTTCATATCTGCATTTAGAATGAACACTTTTTTCATGTTGGCTTTCAGTAAGAAAAACAAATATGTCTATGTATAAAACCAAGGAAAAAATGAAACAATGTTAGCAAAGGGAAAAAGTCTTGTTGAGACGTGGGTGAGTAGTAAAATAGAGAAAGCTAAAAGATGCTTGAAACGGCTAGTTTTTCTGAAATACATTAAGATCCTTTATTGACTAGGGGCTTTATTTTACTTCCATCAGGTCAAAGGATGCTTAGTCCCAATATGTTAAAAATATTCTCATTTTTATGACATCAGTAAGGGTGTATGTGATGAATTTCTTCAGGTTTTAGTTTAGACCTAATGAGATCTGACCCAGTTATAAACTTATTCATGATAACTGATAAGCTACATCAGAAAGATTACTTCAGGGAAGTTGCTTTAAAAGTTATGGAAGGCAGTGTTAGAATTAGAAAATTAAATGGGGACTTCTTTACCCTCTATGCGTAACGTTAGAAATAATGAAAAAGAAGGGCAGCAAATTTCTATTTTAGGAATATTGCAATAGAGAAAATAATTGACGTGAAATACAGACTGAAGAAGTGGCATCTCTGCTATGGCATTCGAGAGAAGTACTTTAGTGCTAATGTAACTACTAAAAAATGGGACATGTTGAGTTACATTGTTGAGTTTAGTGCACTAAAATACATAACTATGATTTAGCAGTCTTTGTTGATTATGGTTACCACTTTTAAAATTGTTCTAGGCAGAAGGGAAAAGCAAAAACTTGTAAGTTTTGAAAATAAAATTAATATAAAATGAGTGTGATAAATTCGTAATAGAAAAAGCAAAGTATATCAAAACCCAAAAAAGGCACATTTACATTAGGAAAATGTAAATTATGCAACATGGGTACCTGGGATATCTCTGTATTCGTATCAAAGACATTGGAAGATATGAGTGATTAAACATTGGGACTTTATAATCTAAAATTGACAAAAATTTTCATTACAGTCTTGCCTACAAAATGAGTAACAACAAAAGTGAAACTGTAAATTCTTGAGTAGTGCTGCTTTTCTTCTGGATCACCAATGGCTGTGTGTTCTTTCATTTTAAAATTTGTCTTGCTAAATTTTCTTATTATTCTTGGACTAATATTCATGGCTTTACATAGACAATCTTGAAAAATTTTATGCTTCAGAGAATAGTAAATAACCAGTCTTGTTGCTCTGAATGTAAACACTTTTGCTTATCACAAACGTAAGAGAAAGAGTATTTAGTCTGCTTATGTGGGTGGGTAAAAAGAAGTAAAAAAATTTAATCTGATCCTCAGATTCTAATTATGGGGGAGAATTCTGCTGCTAGTATTTTCCATTTTTGTTACAATTTAGCACTTCGAAAAAAAATACAATATTTTATCTGAATACAACATTCAATAATCTTTAGGAAGGCAAACTTTTGCACTTGGAGTGCTTTGACACTATTCCATAAAGACTATACGAATATTGTTCTCCTTTTCCATAGTCTTTTAATTGACAGCTTTCCTAGAGTTGCTGTCATCCTAACTTGTTTAAATATCTCCAAGAATTTATTTTTTTTTAAATATGTATTTGATTTAAAAAGTCTTTCTTCTCCTACGTATATATCTGCCAGCTTAGTGAAGTCCTCTCAACTCAGGTTACATTTAGCTACTTTTAGGATGACATTAACTTTTGCCAAAGATTGGACTGTACAGATAATTTTGTCTCACGAGTAAAACAAGATTAAATTTGATCTGTTAAGCAGTTGGAGACCATCACCCCATCCTTTTCATAAAAGCCTGTGTTTAATACCACATCCAATGAACTCCGACATCTACAATTGATTTCTTTGGCAATCTGAGGTGTAAATCTGAAGTGTAAATACTGTTATGTGGGTCCTAGACTGGGATCCGTTGTCCATGGCTTTCTTGACCACCTTTTGTCTACTACCTAGCTTTTGTCACTAGTCTTGGGACTTGCTTTAACTTCTTTTTCTTGACAAATTCCTCTAAATTGTCCATCATCATATTCTCTGCACCAATATTAACAGCTTATTGTCTAGAAACACCTTTTTTAAAACATCTTTTCTGCTTTCTGCGCCAAATCATAGAAAGTGCTAAATCAGTGGGGCTGATAGCCTTTGTATTCTAGTTCTTTGAATTTTTTATTTTATTCCCTTCTTGCTTTTAACATCTTCTTCAGAACAGATTCTTATTTTAATTGGTTCAATTGTCACTGACTTCCAAAGTATAGGTTGAATGTTTCCATTGGCATTTTAATATTTGATTCAAAATGCAGCCTATCAGCTTCCCATTTGATTAAACTTTCAGATAAGGCAAAACCCATTTTTAAACATAACCCTTGTTTGACTGCAGGGTACTGCTGGGAAATGCAAAACTAAACTGTAACTAAACTATGGCAACCTTGCTGATCACAGAGGGCTAGTTAACTATAAGTTTCCCTTAGGTATTTGCTGGTAGAAAATATGTCATCCCCACAGTGTCAATTGCCAGGAGTGGAACATGCCCTTGCTGCGGCAAATCCTGCATAGAGATTGTGTTACAGTATTTATACTCTAAACCATATCAAACTGACTCTTAGGAAGAGTAAAGCAGGAAGAGAATCTAATCCTGTCCAAATAAGCTGCAAATCTTTTTTTCAGAAGCTGCGCTAAAGAATTTACACACTGTGGAACCCACCACTGTGCATTTGCTTGACCGAATTATAATTATTTTTCCAAACTAACAGCTGGAAAAGCATAGCAGTGAACCAAGAAATAAAATGAAAATCCATAATGGAAAATAAATATCTAGTGCACTTCATATATTAAAACCAGAAAAGAAAAGAAGGCACTAAATTCCTTATATCTTGCATGTAACAACCCATATTCTGAGTAACTGCATGATGTTAACTGCCATCACTAGAGCTTTTATTGGTTTGGGTTCTTTTTTCATCTCTCCCCTGTCTATCTTTAATTGATAAAATGTTAATACTTTGTAAATTCTAACTCCTGTTTAATTATACTGGTAGAAAAGAAGTGACAATATATGTGTTTTTTAACTAGATTGGCTCTACAAATGTTCTGTAGTCTTGTTTCCTAAATCTATAACACTACAAAGCACAAAAGTGAGCTAGAACAATAGAAAATTGGTGGAAAATTCAGATTCCCAGGGGTACAGTATCGTGCCAATGTGCAGAAGCGGATCTGTTTATTTCCATAGAAAAACTGGCAACTGAACACTTTGCACTTTGTTATATGTATATTTGCTTAACCGGAAAGATGAACTAATGATCTTAAGTGCCAAAAAATTCCCTGAGAACCCTGAATAAAATGTCCTTAAATTTTAACCAACTCCTGGTTGAAAGTGAGATGTGCTTTGCACCATAAGTGAAATGTCAGTTGAGCACTTGGAGTGACACAATAGGACGAGTGCTGAAGACGTGTGAGTTTTGACTACATTCTTTCCATGCCTTCAAAGAGTGCCCTATAAACCCTCCTTTGAAATGCATTTCTGTTTAAAGAGCAGCTAAGAGAGAAATGTTGTATAAAATTACTTGTCATCAATTTGCATTGAGAAAATCTTTGCCAAAAAAGGGTAGGCTTTCATACCAGAAAGGGTTCAAACAGACGTTTTCCATATTCTATGATTTTTTTCCCCCTCATGCTGCAATTTGTAGTTGTTCTCTAAATCATCCTCTGGTTTGATTGTATTCTATGTAGGCAGACACCAGGCAAAATGCTAAAAAGCAGGAGATGCTAAAAAGCAGGAACAAAAGTCTGCAGGACTAGAAGATCCTGTCTCAGATGAACATCTTAAATCTATTCAACAGTCTCTGGCCTGCTCCTTTGGTTGGTCAGTGAGTCCTAGGCTACATGGCCAAAACATGCAGCCACAAAATCATAGAATCATAGAATGGCCTGTGTTGGAAGGGACCTTAAACATCATTTAGTTCCAACACCTCTGCTGTGGAAAGGGAGACCTTTCATTAGACCAGGTTGTTCAGACCACCATTCAGCCTGGTCTTGAACACTTCCAGAGATGGGGCATCCACAATTTCTCTAGGTAACCTGTTCAAGTGCCTCACCACTCTCATGGGGAAAACATTTTACTGATATCTAACCTAAACAAACTCTCTTCTAGTTTGAAACCATTCTCCCTTGTCATAACACTACATGCCCTTGTAAAAAGTTCCTTTACATCTTTCTTGTACCTTCAGGTACTGGAAGGCCACAGTTAGGTCACCCCAAAGCCTTCTCTTTTCCAGGCTGAACTATCCCAATTCACTCTGCCTTTCCTCAGAGAGATTCTCCATTCCTCTGATCAACTTGGTGGCTTTCCTTTGGACTCACTCCAAGAAGTCCATGTCTTTCCTATTCTGGGGACCCCAGAGCTGGATGCAGTGCTCCAGGTGGGTTCTCATGAAGGCAGAGTAGATGGGCAGAATCACCTCCCTTGACCTGCTGGCCATGCTGCTTTTGATGCAGCCTAGAACATAGTTGGTTTTTAGAGATGCAAGTGCACATTGCTGGGCCCTGTCCAGCCTTTCATCCACCAGCACCCCCAAGTCGTTCTTGGCAGGTCTGCTCTCAACTTGTTCCTCCCCCAGCCTATATCAATACCTGGCTTTGCCCTGACCCGGATGCAACACCTTGCACTTGTCCATGTTAAACCTCCTGAGATTCCCATGGGCCCAGTTCTCAAGCTTGTCCAGGTCCCTCTGGATGGCACATTGTGTGATTCTTGGAGTGTCTTGTGCAGGGCCAGGAGTTGGACTCATTGATCCTGATAGGTCCCTTCCAACTCAGCACTCAGCATATTCTATAATTCTGTGAACCTGAGTACTTGAGATCAAGTTATATTTTAATAGTAAAGAATTTGTGGATTAGCTAGAAGTGTATCAAATAATTTAAAGTGTTCAAATAAGAGAGTATAACCAGGATTTTAAGTCAGTAGGCAGCAATAGTGTTAGATACAAAGGCATGGCCAACAACTGAAGAACAGAATTAAAAAGCCCAGTTAATTACATTTACAATAATTAATCACTCTTCTTTCCCTAATAATTTTAGATTCAAATATAAGCATTGGGACTGATCATTGATAAAGAGTACACACAGAATTATTTGTTGGTTCAATACAATAAAATGGGAAATCTTTGAACTCTGTTATGCATAGAGTAAAAAAAAAAAATGCTTTGCCATCTTTTTCTGGATTTGTGCTAGCTTATGTGAAGTGTACAAACACATAGTAAGAGTCTATTAATTTGCATCTTATGTGATAAGAAAGGCAATAGAAAATAGATACTTGATGAGATATAATGGTTTCAAGGTCAATTCAGATTGGCTGATAAACTGGGAGCTGAACTCCTATATACTCCGTACCCTTTGTGCATATCTGCTCTGTCTCCAGAAGTAGTCCAAATCATTCAACAAAACAGCATAGATCTCTATACAGTGATGTGTGAATCACAGTCTGTGAGGACAGAATTGAAATGAAAAGTCTCAGTTATGCTTTCTTGACCAAAATGGGTTCAATCAACACAAACTGGGAATTCAGTAAAAGGTTTTCACAGTTCTGTAATCCAAGCACATGAGCACTGGCTTCAATTTTCTTGGGTTTTTTTGCCAAATGGTAGCTTGCCAAATGTTAGATGTGTTTCTAGGTAACTGAGAAAAGGGGAGATTATTGTTGGGATATTCCAATAAACCTTTCAGAGAACCTGCTTATTCTGAGATAACGTGCAGCATCCAAAGGCATATTTTCAAAATTTCTGAGAGAAATTAAGCACCCATAAGGGGAAAAATTCTAGGAAAAAATCCTCAATCCCTTTTTTAACCCTCCCAGATCTAGTGCACAGGGCACATTAATAAATAGTTCCTTTATGGGCAATGAACTTCTAGCATTTTTATAGTTTATGCTGTATAGCCTCTTCTAAACTGCACTTAGGTTTTCAGGTATCCAAACTGAGTCAGGCACTCCACACATTAGTTAATTATTTATTTCCAATTCATATTATTACCTAGATTATATAAGGCCCATGAGCAGTTGGTTTTCAGCAGGTCCTCAGTATGATTTTCTGTTAAAAAGATCTGAATACCTTGCCAGCTTTACAGATACATCAAAACCAGACCTCTGTGATGCTGAGGGGACATACATTTACCATTAATCTTATTAATTTGTTGCTGCTATGTATATATGTATATGTATATATTCATATTATGTATGTATTAGTATAGATGGGAAAAGTGCAGGCAAATATAGAGTTCTAAACAGTTGTATATCAAAAGAAAAAGAATCTTCACAGGAGTATGAAGTTAAAAAAAACCAACCAACCAAACAAAACCAAACAAAACCAAAAACACCAAAAACACACCATTAAAAGCAAAAAAAAAAAAAAAACAAAAAACAAAAAACCCAAACACACAAAAACCCCCTCCCAAAACATCGAACAACATAAAAAAGAGAAAAGAACCATCCATAAATGATAAATGGTAATAGCATCGTGTGTAAGATGTAACCCACAACTTTAATCATGGCTGAAATTAGTTTACTAAATTACTATAATAGTGTTAATTTGTCTTCACATGTTAAAATGTTGGGTATTAGGGATATAGTTCCCTTACTGTGATTTAAAGAAGCCTTTAACCAATATGCTGCTCTGACATCTGGTAAATTCTTTCTAATCCTGAAAATTATATATCCATTCCATTATTCCATTGGGTAAAAAATTTATTAGTTATTCCAAATATTTTCCATTTGCCATTCGCCTGGGAACTTCTCCCAGTCTGTGACCCTTATAATTTATTCCCTCTTAGGTCTACAAAAGGAGTCATGGTTCCTGTTGCTCTCCTGCATCATGCAATACCATGAAAGAGATACATACCATTCTTTTTATATATTGTCTTAAACCTGGCTGTCATACTTGAGCATTTCACCCAGCTTATGAATGCTCCTGGTATAGTATTGAACAATAATCATCTGCCTTACTGCTGTAAGCACAGAGACTGCACAGCTGTTATATTATAGAGAAAAATGTTGCCAAGAAAAACATTGTTTCAGTAAGCATTTGCTTACAAAAAGTGCAAGCAGCATCCTATATATTGTGTGTACCTGTGTTTACATGGTGTTTATATGAACACCTTCCATACAGGATGAGTATGCTAGAGAAGATATTTATGTTTCAATCAATATGGAATTGAATGTTTTGGTTCACACAACCTACCTCATCCATTACATCACCAATATGAAAGGAACACTACAGAAGTAATAGTCTGTCAGTTTTGCACATCAATTTTATTTATGGCAGATATGTGTAGATCTGAACACTCAGAGGAAAAGATGTTGAAGGAAAAATGCCAGGGCACCACCCATTTGTTCAGAGCAGAGCACTGGACTTTAAATATTTTCCATCATTCAGTTTTGGAGATTAATTGATAAAAGATTTATATTAATTTCCTCAAAGAAATTTTAACATACGGAGAATACACAGTGGTGTATATGACTTGGCCTCATTCACTAGAAACACAATGATTTTTTTTATTTTTTTTTATTGATTGTAATTGCACACAATGCTGCTGTTCCAAGAGACAGCTCAAATCAGTAGCATCTTAATAAGCAAAGTCCTAATGCAACAAAGAGTATTCTGCAAAATGCACATGCTTCTCTGTCTACTGCAGTTGTACAATTCTGAAACAAATCTGCAAAATCTTAATTGATTTGAGGCTCAACTATTTAGATACCATTTATCTAACTATAGGATTTCAAAATAGTTGCATTCATTGAGCAATTCAACTCCGCTCTCTCTCTTCCAGCTGCATCATATGATTCTCAACCGCTCATTTTAAACTAAGGTCTAGAATAAACCTTAGTCTGCTTCATGAAAATTTAAGACACAACTTTTCAGATTTTCTTCCAAATAAATTAAAGTACAACAAGAAAATTTTTAACCATATATCAGAGAAAGAAACGAGTAAACTTTTTGATTTTATTTGGCTTTCTTTTTCACTGGAGGAACTTTGTCAAGAAACATCAATGTTTAAACATTCACAAGTTTTCTCTCAACTTCAGGATAATCCCATAAGAATCTGAATCCCTTTGTGTCTCTATTTCCGCTCTGGGCATGCATTCAGCTGTCTGAAGCTGTGGTTACATGGGCAGCCAAGCTTTTCTAATGGCTTGTGGCTGCCAAGAAAGGGAAGCTTTGCAATTCTCTTGCTTCCTCTCAGTTGGTCCCACTCTCCCACCTTTCTCTACTCACTTATTTCTAGAACAAATAAAGAAGGGATGTGAAACAGAATCTATCACTTTCCAAATAATATCTGGTTGGCAGATAAATGTCTGTTCCACCTTCCTTATATTTAGAGGAAAGAAAGCTAATCTCACATTAGCTGCAAGTCAGTTCACAACTGTTTCATGTTTTCCATGTGCAAAGTGCTGGCAGTGACACTGAAGTAGCAAGTTCAGTGTAGGTGTTTTGTCTTGGATCTTAGTGAGAATAACTCTAAATTATGTCTAGCAGAATATTCAGAAATGTGCGGGCCACTTGATGTATTTGCTGATGACCCTTTCAGACAAATACAAAACTTATTTTTTATCAGTGGTATTTGCATTCCAAATATATTCATTAATCTAAAATTGAACAAATGCTTTTTACCTCTAGTATTTAAAAGATGGATCCAGTGGATCCATATGCAATCTGGCACCATCGATATTCTTCACCATTTAACTGTCCTATTACTTTGTTCTCACATTCTTATAATTAATATGGATCCCTGTAAGTCCACAAGATTCGTAATGATTTCATTCTCTTTAGAAATATTGCATTCTTGTACAGTTCTCACTATCACTGTTTACTGTCACTGTTAAATTAAAAAAATACATTGCTTCTTTTTCTTTTTTTTTTTTTTTTTTTCCTAATTTACTGGTATCTCTTCTAATAGACTGTACATTCTTAATAGAGGAATGAGAAAAAATAGCATGTACATTTGTGGATATAATAAATATACACTATTTTTTCTCTGAGTTTTCCCTACTATTTCTGCTAAGAAGTTAAAGCTTGTAAAATATACAGTATGGAGTCTACTTAGTGATCATAACTCTCAGTCATTTCAAGAAAATTAAAAGAATAGTTGTAAAAATGTTATCATTCTTCTTTTAAAGAAGGCAGAGATCTGCATCTACAGGTAAGTGATTTTGGCTTTTTGCAGTATTTCTATTCAACAATTTTATTTTTGTTTGTGCACAAGTTATTTACAAATTTGAAGTGGACAGAAATTTGTGGAGTAAAAGAAGTCTTCAAGGTCAGGTTGGATGGGGCTCTGAGCAACGTAGTCTAGTGAAAGGTGTCCCTGTCCACTGCAGGAGAGTTGGAACTGGGTGATCTATAGGGTCCCTTCTAAACCATGCTGTTTTATGATTCCATGAAAAGGATAGATTGACAGAAACTGTAGCTTGGATTTCTTAGTTCAGGAAGATCAGAATGTGACCTATTTTTCAATTTCTCTGTGATTTTGATCTGCTATCTGATGGCAAAATACCTTAATACTGAGTTAAGGTAGATGATGGGTGGCATTCTTATTCCTCCTCTTTATTTTTTTCTACTTTGAATAAAATACTTGCATTGGCATTGATTAGAGAATGAGATTTGTCTGTTAGACAAATTATGAAATATTCATCTGCCCTGTACTTTTAACCCTGCCATTGCATCATCAGGTATTCAGACAAGAGCAATGATTATGGGAAAACCAGCATCCAATCCCAGATGACAGCCCTACTTCACAATTTAAAAATACTCAATATTAGTCACCAGCAGCTGGAGAATGAAGTTGTGAGTATTGCCAGACAAAGAACACTTAAGAAGATAAAATCTCAACAATATCCCCATGATCATTTTGCTGTTCTGAAGAACTGAATTATCTTTTTGTTTTCATGCAAGTACAGAGAATGAAATGCACTTATGGCAAAGTAAAAAGGTTGTACATATAGGAAAATATTACGCAATACAGAATAACTTTGTTCCGTCAAGTTGAATACAAAACTTAACAAAACAAAGAGTTTCATAAAACAAACACCACCACCCCCATCAAGCAAATAAAAAAATATAGCCAGGTTTTGACTGCTTATCCCTTGCTGCCTTCTCTCTCCACTCTATTACAAATATTCAAGCTTCTCTTGAAGTTCTTCTTGACCTGAAGCCTTTAGTCCTTTAGTCTTAAGCTGTTTAGAATGGTTGATGGATGTCTTCTGCTTTAGCATTGTCAGTTTGGTTCAAACTCCCTCTTAGACAGTTTTGGATGATCTGTTAACAATCCCTGTCACATGTCTGCTTGATCAACTGTTGGCATCCTGGACAGTTCGCCAAGGGAAGGCAGAGCAAGCACCCCCAAATTCATTGTTAAGAAGCACAAGGTGTTCTCTCTCCTCTTACTGATTCTTCTCATCTTCAATCTTGTTTAAAGTTTGTCTTGCAGTGAAAATAATCACAAGTGATTACTCTGCATAATTTGTGAGAAATGTTAAGGTTTTAGAGGTCTTCCAAATTCATCATTTATAGTCACCAGAAAACTGGCTTTTTGGAGGAAAATGGAGAATTCAAAGTAACTGGATTATTTGAAAGTCTCAATTAATGAAGCAGAACTTTACTGTAGTATTCCAATTAGCGAGTGCAAAAATTTACATTTCTCATTAATCTTATCACCATCTCACTTAAAAATGATAGCATATACCCTACTAGCAACATAAGAACTAACCTTTTCACTAGAGATATCTTTCTTCCAATTTCCCCTTTATTGGATTCTATTTTTTTTTGTTTTTATTAAATATATTTAACTATTCTTTCAGCTCACCAGCAGAAATAGCTTGTTTCCCTCTTTTCTATTATTTAGCAAAAGCAAAAATCATAGTCCATTTCCAAAATAAACGATAAAAAAAAAGACAGTTCCACATCTAGAGTAAAATAAAAACATAATATGGTTCACAAGCAACATAGGTGTTAACATTTGGATGAAAAATGTGCATGTTGTTTGTGGTTAGAACCCACTCTCTCGTTAGATAGGAAGGCCTCCTTTCTTAACCAATTGTTGGTTGTAATTGAAATGCAAATAAAATCTTTCAAGAAAAAAAAAATCTGCATGCTAATAGCTTTTTGATTAATTCAGGTTTTTATTTGGACTCATTTATACACAACCAAACACTTTTCAGCTAGTGATTTATTTTAAACAATTTGCTATTTCTTATGTTGAAATCCTATTCTACTGCTTATAATTAGGCATAACTTTTCATATTGATTATCTTTAGAAACAATTTCCCTTTAATCTCTATAGGTTTTTAACAACATTAACCCAGACAGTGGGGCAAGGAACTGGATTCATATAGTTAATGTTGAAGATAAGTGATTCCAGGAATCTGTGAGAAACTCAAAAAATTTGTCCTTAGTTTCTTAGTTCAGCTGGCACTATTTTGTAAACTACTCATTGTTTCTATTGTTTTCTTTGTTCTAAAGGTAACGAAATATGGCTGCTTATGAAATACATCAGTATTAATTTTCCTGTTAAGCTACAAATTTACAATACCAAGTTGGACAAAAGTGTTGATCTGTTGGAGGGTAAGAAGGTTCTGCAAAGGGATCTGGAAAGACTGGATCCATGGGCTGAGGCCAGTGGTAGGAGGTTTAATAAGGCAAAGTGCCAAGCCCGGCCCTTGGGTCACAATAATGCTGTGCACTGCTATAGGATGGGGTGGAGTGGCTGGAAAACTTCTGAACAAAGGCAAAATTTAAACTGTAGTGTCATATAAATGATCAGCATGATGAATGAACTCATCAAGGAATGTTGATAAGGGCCGGGTATTTATTTTATGAACTTGGTGAGTTAATTCTTTTCCGATATGATCATAGTTTAGGCAAACACTCCTTTGGCCTCAAAAGCACTCACACTTGAAAATGTATCTTTTCTTATTCAATATTCATGTGAGATTATTGTTAGATAATGCTTGCAAGACTGGACACTCTTTTTACAGTATTTAACCTGTGGATTAAATCTAAATCAAATAGCAATAAAATAGAAATTTGATAAAATTCAAAGTATTGCTCATGCAGTAATGGAACCTAAGGAAAAAACTTAAAAATGCCATAGACTTCATTTTCTCCTTTTCCTTTTATAGTTACAGAGGGAGTAATATTTGGGGGAGTATAATAATTCTTTGAATTACTCATGTTTGTTAATGCCTAGAAGGTGCAGTGAGTTTAAGCAGAAGGAATTTACCTTATTTGCTAATCTGCCATTAGTACATTAACAAATTATGTAGATGAAGATATCTGACAAACAGAAAACACAGGACAACTGTTTGTCAGATCAAGAGCATAGACAGAGATCTGTGAGTCATGATAGGAGGCAGTTATACAAGAGGGTAACCAATTTCATAAGAAGTTGTTTCACAGGAATACAGAGGCAGAAGATGAAGCATCTCTTGACATTGCTCTTAAAAGGGAGCAGGAGAATAAGTGGCAGGAGCAAAAAAAAAAAAAAAAAAAAAGTAATAATAGAAAATAGAAGTAATAATCAGCATGATAAAGGAACCCCAAAATCAATGGCAGTAGTTCAGAATTTGACCACAAGTTTTGATTAGAAGCATGACCTTGGCTTTCATGAGGAATATCTCTGTCTTGGTGGACTTCAAAACTGTGTGGCCACATCCAAATTGCTTTTGTGAAGCAACTGAGTTTAAAATATGTTGCCAGGAAGAAAAGTGCCAGAAAAATTCAACCCTGAACATAAGGAGAGCAGACTTCAGGCTGCTCAGAGAACTAGCTAGTAAGGTTCTCTGGGAAAATGCTTTTAAAGATGCCAGGGTCCATCAGTGTTCGTCACTTTTAAGCACCACTTGCAAAGGGCACAGGAGCCAGCAATTCCAAAATGTCAGAAGTCAAGCAGGTGAGACAGAAGACTGGCTTAGCTAAGCAGGTATCTTCTTTCATAGCTAAGGAAAAAATGTTGTATGTCCAGTGAAAGCAAGGTCCAAGGAGAAATACAGAGATGCTGCTCGCCACTACAGGAAGAGAATTTGTGTGGTCAAAGCTCAGCTAGAGTTGAAACTGGCCAGAAATGCTGGGGGCAATAAAAAGAGTATTTTATAATATGTAGATAGCAAATGGGGCGTGGAAATAACGTCAGCCCATTACAGGATGGGATGGTCACCTCATGAACAGGGACAGAGACAAGGCAGAGGTGCTTAATGCTTTCTTTGGCTCTGTCTTCAACACTGAAGACAGGCTAAGGGGGTTCCAGTGCCCTGAGCTGGAGGACCATGGTTGTGAGAATGATAAACTTCCAGTTGACCCTGAATTTATGCAGGATCTGCTGCTCCATCTGGATTTCTATAAGTCTATGGAGCTTGCTGGGATTCATCCAAAAATACTCCAAGGACTGGCTAATGTTATCACAAGGCCTCTCTCAATGATTTTTGAAAGCACTTGGGATTCTGAAGAGGTCTCAGTTGACTGGAATCTGGCTAATATTTTCCCAGTTTTCAACAAGGGCAAGAAGGATGACCTGGAAATGACAAGCCTGTCAGTATTACTTCACTGATTGGTAAAAAAAATAAAAATTATTCTGGGACATATTGAAAAATGCTTAAGCACAACATAGTCATTGGTCTCAGCCAGCAGGGCTTCATAAGGGAAAAGTCCTGCTTGTCAAACTTAATTTCCTGTTATGACCAGGTAACCCATCTAGCTGATCAGGGGAAGCCATCTAATGTAATCATTTTGGATTTCAGTAAAATTTTTGATACAGTCTTTCACAGGATCCTTCTGGACAAAATGCCCAGCACACAGCTGGGTAAACAGATCAGGTGGTGGGTGAGCAATTCGCTCACAGGTTGAGCACAGAGGGTAATAGTGAATGGGGTGACATTAGACTGGGGTTCCATCTTGGGCCCTGTGCTCTTCAACATCTTTATAAATGACTTGGAAGAAAAACTGGGAGGTGTACAAAGTAAGTTAGTCAATGATGCTAAATTTGGAGGAGCTGTTGACACCCTTGGAGACAGATGAGTCCTGTAGGGAGACCTCATTAATTTAAAGAGATAGACAATCACCAGCCATATGAAGTTTAACAAAGTGCTAGATTCTGCACTGGGCTAGGGCAATCCTGGGTATGTGTACCCACTGGAGAATGAGATGCTGAAGAGCAGCTCTGCAAAAGGGGACCTGGGAACTCTAGTTGACGGCAAGTTGAACATGAGTCAACAGTGTGTCCTGGCAGCCAGGAGGGCCAACTGTGTCCTGGGGTGCATCAGGCATAACATGGCCAGCCAGTTCAGGGAGGTGATTGTCCCACTGTACTCTAAGCCTCACCTCAAGTCCAGTGTGCACACAACAAGATAAGAAAGTCTTGGGCGCCACAATACAAGAAAGATCCAATGTTAATAGAGAGTGTTCAAAGGAGGCCATGAAATGGGCCTAGATGGATCTAGAAGGGAAGCCACACAAGTAGTGGCTGGAGTCACTTGGCTTGTTCAGGCTGGAGGAAACTGAGTCCTGCTTGCAATCTACAGCTTCCTCATGAGGGGAAGAGGAGGGGCAGGTACCAATCTCTTCTCTGTGTGACCAGTGACAGGACCTGAGGGAATGGCCTGAAGTTGTGTCAGGGAAGGTTTAGGTTACATATAGCAAAGAGGTTCTTCACCCAGAGGATGATTGAGCACTGGAAGCTCAGGGAAGTGATCACAGCACCAAGACTGCCAGAGTACAAGAAGCATTTGGACAGTGGTCTCAGGCAAATGGTGAGACTCTTGGAGATGGTCCTGTGAAGGGTCAGAGTTGAACTTTGATGATGCTTCAAAATCAAAGTATTCTATGATTCTGTGAAGGGTCCTGGTTTTGTCCAGACCATGCTGAGGCCCTGCCTGGAGTAATGCTAGTTGGCATTTGCCAACTCAGTACCGGGACAGTACTAATAGATAAACAGTCCAATTGTGAGCAAGTGTTTGAGTCCATGCCTTGTCCATGTTTTATTTACTACTTGAGATACAGACTGTTCCACAGACTAGTTTGTTCAGAAGACACCTAGAAATTATCTAGTCTACAACTGGAAGATAAAAATTCAGCATAAAATCCATAGCTGAAAATTCACTTCTGCGAAGATGAAAAGGTAAAAGGATAGCTGAAGAAAGATGAACATCTGTAAAAAATGCATAAATAGGGAAAAAAAACCCTTAAGCTACATTCAAATTAAAAAAAAAAATATTAAGAACAAAACAAGTAGAGAATTTTTTTTTTTTCTGTAAATAAACTGACTGGTTTAATTAGATAATTCAAAGCAATAAAATGTATTTTGACAACTGGAAGTGGTACTTACTTTACAGTATAATCTTATATCTTTTTAATTTTTCTTTGATCTGTCGTGATACTGTATGGAATTTGTCTTCCCTTCATTCTTCCAAATCCCATATATGTTTGAAATCCTTACTCTTATCATCTACATACCATATTGAAATATGGTTAAATGAGATTTGACTTAAGCTTCAAACCTAACACTCCGCACTATGTTGTTGTGTAGTTACTGGATCATTTGCTCTACAATATATTTATTTAAAAAATTCAAGTCTCTGGGGAAAGTAAACTTGAACTGTTTGACATTGGTCAATAGGCTGCAATTGCCAGAGCATGTTGGCAGTCATCCACAAAATTAGTCACGATGTCCTGTTGACCCAGTTTGAATCCTGTGTTGAGATTATACATAGTCTATTATTTGGATTCAGCTTTGGTTTGGGGAATATCAGTTCCAATTTATGCAAGTTTTAATTCTGTTTTCACAGCTGTTGACTAGCTGTCTTCCTACTGCTTTTATCTTGAGAAATTTATCATGTTCTATTCCCTTCTGATGCTTTCATTTGGCATTAGGAATAGGTTTACATTTCTTTGCCAATACTGCATTCTCAGGCTCACACAAAATCCTCTCATAGTCCTAAGAACCAAGTGTGGTGGCTATTGAGACATTTTAGGATCGTAACAATCCTCCTTCTAACAGAATAAGGTTGAGTTTTTTTCTTATGTTCTTTATCCTTTATGTTATTTTTTTTTCTTCACCAGTCTAAACACCTTCTCAGTTAGTCCTGGTGTAATTTAACTGCAATTTAAAACAGCAACAGTGACTAATATTCCACAAGGTAGTGTGTGAAGCAAGGGCATATTCTGTCCTTCAGCTTCCTCAGCATCTGTTTAAAACCCGATATCAATTAAGCCCTGTAAGATACACAGAAGGATCTGATAATTTTGATATACCCATCTTAATCATTCACATGTTTACTGCTTTCTATAACCATGCAGGCAAATAATTCCACAGACATCCAAGTAGTATGTGTCAGAATTCTAACAGATTTGTAATTATTCTCTTTACTTCAGAGCTGTTATACGCAAGCAGTATATACCAACTGTTTATAGGCAACATGGTCAAGAGTAAGATTAACTATTCCAGTCTGCTTAGGCTAAAAAAAAAAAATAAAAATAAAAACCCGCATAAAACATTTACAGAAAGACCAAACTCAAGAATTCTTTCTGTAAGTGTGAGAGACCAGACTTGTATCTCACTATGTTGCTTAATTATTGTCTCAGGTTAACCATCTTGTCTCTGTGTGTGTGGAGGGGAAGGGAGGAGGCCAGGCCTTCAGGACTGGGAGACACAAGATAAGGACTGCAGCCAACATGACAAAATGCACAGAGCCTGCATGGTTAGGGAGCTATGCGGCTGGGCTGTCAGTCTAGGACAGTGGCCTGGCAGCCCACCCACACGACACCTCATGGAGACTCTGACTGGCTACGGCATCCCTTACTTTGGCTAGGAAGGTATTGAGTAGACAGTGAACCAGATGTGCCATCTGGGAGAGGTGGCCATGGTGGTCAAACCATATAAATAGAGGTGCACTAGACCTCCATTTTTGGTCCTGCCTTCTCTTCTGGAAGCATCTATCATGTGAATCTTGAAAGTAACTATTTTCCTCTCTTTCTTCTCTCTTTTCTTCTCCTACTCTTTTCTTCCTCTTGTGGTTAAGTTAAAACTGATAGGTGGTATTTCAGTAGTTTGTGGATTGGTGTCTGCTGAGTCCTCTAGTGTAATGGTTTTTTTTGGTTGTTTGTTACTCCTGTAAAACTGTTTTACCAAAACACCTATTTCCTCACTAAATTAAAAGATGTTCACTTGGCAAAAAAGTGTGTAGCTCTTTCTCTTTATGCAAACCAAAGGCTCTGTAAGAGTGAAATCTCTTGGAGACTTAAATAAAAGTAAAATGCCCAGGCAAACATGTGGCTTTGGGACCAGTGTTTTGCAATGAGTAATAAAACTATTGCATTTTTCCTATGGATTTCTGTTATATTTTCCCCTAACATTCCAGGGCATGTTAATTTTTTAAAAAATATCTTTATTTAAAATATTTTTGTATAAATGCACACTAGTGAAATAATATTCTTTTATTTATTGGCTAATAAATTAAAAAAAATCGTAGGGTATAAAGATTTAATTGAATTCTTCTTGGCTTATGTATCACCCAATTCAATAAGCCTTTTGTAATATGAATTAATTTTAAACTTTTCTGTAACTTTTATACGCCAGAATCCAAGTCAGTTATCTTACAGTGATATTGCAGTGCTGGACAACCAAACAATAGTAATACAGGATTTTTGATGTCTAAACCTGTAGGAAAATGTAGTTTCCAGGCCTGTAAATTTCTTAACATAATAAAAGGAATTTGACCTTGGCCACTGCTGCTGTGTAGCTGTGAAGATAAACTACTTGCAAGAGACTGAGAGAGATCAGAAGAAACAGAAGATAAGACACCTGCAAGAGTTTATACAGAAACAGTAGCTTGTAACTGTGGCAAATAGATAATTGCTTGTATGCTAGGTACACCAATAATGTTAGTGCACGTACTCTTAGAAAAAATATAATTGTGTGAGTGCTTTGCAATAAACTGAGCTTTGCTGTTAACTCATACTGAGTCATCTCTCTGCTCCACAAGCCTGCCTCCGCTACATAAAACCACCTAGATTTCACCAATACAAGTAACAAAGTGCCATAATGAGACAA
Organism: Xenops minutus; assembly: GCA_035221455.1. Lineage (NCBI taxonomy): Eukaryota > Metazoa > Chordata > Aves > Passeriformes > Furnariidae > Xenops > Xenops minutus. The sequence goes on from JAWWEE010000040.1 coordinate 31,413,671, forward strand.
TTTTTCTACTAATCATGGTTAAACTGTAGTTGATTCAACTTTCTTTTTTTTTCTTGTAGCTGTTACTTTTATAAACTTCAGGAGAGAAAGCACCAAACATTTACTTCAATTAACTAAGCATTGGTTAACTGTTTTTTCTAAATAAGTGTAAATTTAAACACACATTTAGAAAAAAGCTGGAGGCATCCTTGATTGGTTCTGAATCGGGGTTTTAATTAGTAGGTTTGTTTACATGTAACTGAAATTTGTACTACAATCATGTTATTATATAAATATAGCTTCTCAAGGAATTGAAGTTCATCCAATCATGAGACAACAAGAAAAAACAGCTTCATTGCTTAGACAGAACTACTGGTTTACATAATTAGAGTATGTAGTATATGTCTTTCCTTCATAAACCCTTTGTCTAAATCTCCTGTGTAACTGGTACCCTAGATTTTTTAACAGTTGAGAGTGAATTGTGTAAAATAAAAAAGTTTTCTTAATTATTCTAACATTGTATCATAAAAGAAACCATTGAAACACAAAATATCTGGCCTCATTAGTGTATTCTACCTCAGCATACCATTGCGTGCCTTCTGTTTTCATGCCCGAAGCCCCTTGTCTGAGCTTTCTGTTTTGCTGATTGATTTCAAATATGTTACAGTCCTGCCTGGGATCTTCTGGAGTTGAAAAGTCCATAGTTCCACTAGGACAGGGAATTACTTATATGCCACTTTTGTTTCTTGTTGGTATGTTTATGATGGCATTTTCTTGTGCTGACAATAATGGTGAGAGCTGGAATATTTATCAGCAGAGAAGTAAATGAAATATTAAAGATTATCAGAACCTTAAATGCAACAATCCATTGCTAATTTTCAATTAGACTATGATGGAATATTTAAATGACAGTAAGTGTATGTGTGTGTGTGTGTGTGTAGAAAAGGTGTTTATACCAACGTAGTGTGCCTGAAACAAAAAAAGTGTTACTTTTACAAATATAGATGTCAACTATATGATACCAGATTTCTTTCCGAGGTAAGATTTCAGCAATACTTCTCAGGAGATATCATATAACCAATGTTATTATTTTTTGGATCAATTTTCAGCAGACATGACCACTTTCAGATTTATATATCAAAATATATTTTGGTGTGCATGATTTTTTTTTCCTATTGAATAACCTTTGAAAAAGGTTTCAGAAACAATGACTGCTGCCATGGTCTTCCTTGTCTTATGATACTTGTTTGACAGGGTAAGAATGTAAATCTATAATTGAACAGCTATAGGTTATCACACAAAAGGCCTTAACAGCATGTAGTATAGAAGTACCTTTGCTGATGATATAATTTCAAGAAAAAAATCTCCAAACAAATAGAAAAAAAGGATAACTTTGCACCTTTATAAGTGTATAAGTGTTGAGCAAATAATGGAAATAATATTCTTGATAACTGCACAAATAGACAACCTCATGTAGTTTTGGAAATGTTCCCTGTTTCACCTATGTAATCAGTGACACACTGCAATTCTTGTGACATCCAGGTAATTGAGTGATACTGTAATTTGAAAGTCTTATGATATGAGACAAAGTAAAAAAAACGATCATGATACGCCAGACAATTATTAAAGAGAAACCCTCTACTTTTGTGAAATAACAGAGTAAATTAGCCATTATCTATGAATTAAAAATTACCTGTTTGTTAACAGTCTACAGTCAAAAGTATTCAGTGAGGAAATCTGTGAAAATTCAGAGAAAAAAAGTTCAAAAAAGAAGCTCTATATCTATGCGTTTTAATATATAAATTATTAATGACTAATTAGTCACAAGGCTCTCATTTCAGGCAAGATTAATGGATAATCTTCAAAATTAATGCCTGAAATAATATATTTTGATTTCTAGGAAACCCTGAGAAGTTAGATACCAAGATCTCATCTCTAGAAGGTTAAAGTGCCTAAATCACAGAGGCAAGCTGAAAAGCCCATTCCTAAATTAAGTTAAATAAGCAAATAGAGGTTGTTTGATAAACAGGAAAATACGAGCTAACCCTTCTTTGCTCGTTTGTGTCCGTCCTTTATGACCTATGCTCCACTTTCTTTTTGACAACCCTCCCAAGGTAACAGCCACCCTAATGACAAATCCATGGTATGGACATTACACACCTGTTCGCTTGTGGTAAAGCAACTATCAAAATAGATTGCACCATGTCTGACATCTACCCTCTCACTCCAGATGCATACTTTCATAAAACTTCAATCACTTTTTTCAAATATAGTTTAAATTAGCCAGTCTGCATAGGAAAGGAATGGACAGAAAACATATGGAAGACATAGGGATGGATTCCTTAAAGTGATAAAAAGTTTAGAGACTACTGAAGCTAACTGAGGATATAGGAAGAGCTTGGAAAACTTTTTCCTTTCTTTCTTTTTCTTCAGTGAATAACTCCTTTTTTATAAAATATAAATTACAGAGAGTTAAAAGCAAGCTGAAGATCACAGTAATGTGCGGACATTATATCAGTATATCAGTTATTTTCCTCAAGGTACAGATGGTAAATTTATGTGTGCTAATAGTTGGTAAATTTTTCTAATACTGAAATTAAGATGGATGCTGGAAAGAGAAAACTGTTAAGAGCATTGTTATATTATGTAACTGATTTATTTGAGTACGTTAATGTATTAATTTGTAAAAGCTTACAAGAGCATTCTGTATTTCTAATGTAATCCCAACACCTCCCAAAGCATTCTCATACAACCTTAAAAAAAAAATAAATTAAATGTCTCATTGATCACATCACCCTTTTCCCATTTTCTCAGAGGACTGTAGGAAAAATTCTAGATCACCTGCTGATAAAAATTGCTTCAGCTTGTGTCATTCAGAATTTGAGAACCCTGAGGCCCAAAATCTGTGAGCACTGTGTTAGCTTTTTTTGAAAAAAAATATTTTTTCAAACTCATAAAACATTCTTACTCTTTTCCAACATTTTGTAGAGTGCGTACACAACCAATAATTCTGAATATCAAGTTATGAACAATAATTGTGAAAGGCATTTTCATGGCTTGAAGTTTTTGCTCTCAATAAATACTAAAATTAATGAGAGAGGAAATACATGTTTCCTATGTTGAGTATTTATCAGCCATCATTCTATAAGACCATCATGAATGCAGCTGGCTCTCTGAGTCTCTCAAGCAACACTGATTTAGATTCTGTGAAGCAATCTTGCTCCCACTGAAGAGTACCTCCTCAGCACGTACAGGATGACCTAACTCACTGAGAGTCACAAACTTATTGTTAAAGAGAAAAGTTACTTCTCTGATAAGTTTACATCCTTTTTTTTCCCCCCAAACTGTGAGGCTGCTACACCGCTGTTCCTCAAATCCAGTGTTCAGCTTGCCAACATACAATGTCAATATCACCTTACTCACCAACTCAAAATTTCAGTTTATCAGCCTTTTACATCATGGTAAGGTTAGGAGATCCCTTTATTGCCTCTTGAAAATCTTTTTAAGCCCTTGTTGTAAATGGTACATTGTGCTATGCAAAAGTCAGTTCTCCAGAGGAAAGATAAAACTTCTCTATTTGGACTTCTAACAAAGAGCAGGAGGAAACATTTTCAAAAAAAGAGAAATGTAATCATGACACAAATCAGTACCAGCTGGAATGAACACCTGAAACCCTTAAGACCTATAGAATGAAAGTGGCTTTTTGAATCCTTCCCCAATAATGTGAAAATAGGGTGCTTTTTTTAGGTTTTTTTGTTGTTTTTTCTTTTTTTTTTTTTTTGGGGGGGGGCTGGGTGGAGGAGGTATTATTTAACTTTAATTTGATTACACCTGCAGCATACCAATTCACTGAACAGTAACCCAAAGCTATATTATGTTATCTTTTAGTTCTTTTCTAGCCATCCTAACTGCTGGTTGTTGAAGCATTATTTTGATTCTTTTGGGTGTGTACACACTACTAACCATTATGAAGCCAGTGCCTTAGTCTAGCATTTGGGATTTAGATATTTATTTTCATTGCAAGAAGCACTGTTTCTTTTTTTCTGAGTATTACTCTTACTTCATTGACTGTCATAGTATTTACTAACGATCCAGAGTTTTGTTTTGAGTTTTAGTTTTTTGGGGGTTTTTTGGTGTGTTTGCCTTAGTTCTGTCACTGGCTGTAAAAGACAATATCAAAAAAGTAGGATGTGCTCCTGGTAAATATACAGTGAAAAACTGATTTCTTTTTGTTCCCTCTCCCTCATTCAACTTGATTGGAATAAATTCAAATTCATGAAGTAGTCTGAGAAACAGAACTAAGTCTTATCCTTTTGTTTTTCTTCATTTTTTTGTTAGCTTTTTCCATTACTACATTAGCAAAAGAGAAATAAGCAAAATCTATATATAAGGAAAAACTTCCAAACTTCTTAACCTATCTGTAACTACTGACAGCAGAAAAAACATGCAAATTTCCGTAATTTCTTCTTTCATGTGTTGCAGTTGAACAGGCTTCCATTTTAACCTCTAGAGTAAGAAATAAGCATAATAGAAATTGTGCATGACCTGAGGACAGGACTTGAAGCCAAGAATTTATGGAAATGATCATAGATCAGATGCCCTCTAGGGCTTGCCCTCTCTGCTAAAAAGAAAAAGATACTAAATTAATTTATTTTCACTTACTTATCATGTGTGGTTGCTAGAGAATTCGTGAGGCATCTTAAAAGTTTTGCAGACTATTTGAGTTCCAGGAATGGAGCTTGACAAGAGAAGAGCAAATAATGTCTAGGCTTACAGTCTTCCTGCTGGTTTTCCATTTTTCTCTTTGAGCTGTGTCCAACCTTTAACTTTTTCAAGTGGATTTTTGTTAAAGGGAGATCAATGAGGGAAAGGAGGTCAGTCAGATAGGAGAGAAGAGAAAAAGAAAGGAAGAAAAGAGTGGAGAATGGCATCAGTGGGAGTGGGACTGAAGCAATGACTCCAGACAGAGTGGTGCGAGCTGGAACAAATAGTGAAGTGATACTAAGGGTATTCAGTCTGAAAATTATACACTACCTGGATAGAGTCATTGTGCAAAGGTTTCCAGGTCAGCAGCAAGCACCAGCCAGCTGAATTACATTTCCAATATTAAGATTTTTCTATCCGAGAGAATATCTGATCAGCATAGAATGTTAGCAGAAAGGGAAAAGTGAGCTGTGGCTGCATAAATATTGCCTGTAAGAATTATTCTCAAGTCTCACTGAATATATCGTGTTAGGATTGGTACTTACTTTAAACTTTAAAGTGTGAAAACAGCCATACCCCAGGTGTCTTTTTTTTTTTTTTTTTTGTGATATGTCCATTTCAACAGTTAAAGAAAGAAGGAAAAGCAGTGCAGAAGAATGTCTATGACCTTTTATTGGGTCTGACTGAGATGGAGTTTATCTCCCCATAGCAGCCCTCACAGTGTTGTGTTTTGCATTACTAGTTAGGAAGGTGTTGATAACACACCAGTGTTTTGACTACTGCTGATCAGTGCTGGCACAGTATCCTCCATGCCCCTAATCAAGGGCAAGATCCTGGGAAGGGACACAAGTAGTCCAGCTGATCCAAACTAACCAAAGGGATATTCCTTATCATATGGTGTCAGCTGTGGCATAAAAGCTAAGGAAAAGAGGAGGAACATGGGGCATTCATTATTTACAATGTCTGTGTGCAGAAGCCCTGCTCCCCAGGAAGTAGCCGGACATCACTTGCTAATGGAAAATAGAGAATAAACCTTATTTTCCTTTTTGCTTGTGTGTGCAAACTTTTGCATTTGCTTTAGTAAACTGCCTTATCTCAAAGTTTTCCATCTTATTCTCTCTCCCCTGTCCAGCTGGGAAGGGGAGTGATTGAGTGTCTCTGTGGACATTCAGCATCCAGCTAAGGTCAAACCACTACAGATTTGAATCTAGGATCAGAAGCTAAGGATCTATGGCAAAAAATCCTGTTCTGTTGTTGTCTAGGATGACTCTTAGAGTTGACTCCTTTGCTAAAGAGCAAATGGAAGTAACAGATCATCAGAGCAGGTCTGAAGAGGTAGCCCCAATTCCAACATCTTTAGCTTAATTGAGGCAGATCCTGCTGAATGTATTAATCTTTGTCTGGCCATTTTGGATCTTATTTTGCAACACCTTGGGCATAGCAATGGCTATCTACTAGAAACTTTATGGAATCCTTTTTCATTCTTTCTCTTGGAGAAGAAACCTCCTATTTACCTCTATTGATATGTATCCCTTAAAGGCCTAGCTCAACTATACATGCCCACACCCAAATACAAACACTGTCCTTCGATTGCTATAAATGCAGCGGCAGTTTATGAAAAGTTTATCATTGATTAGAAACCCACCATACATGACTCTATAACCTTGTGGGGTGGGCACTCATCAGGGAAATAGTCAATTATAGGTTTCTTGTGAAATCTGCTCATCTTTATTCTCCAGAAGACTGATTACTAAAAAGCATAAAAGAGCCTCTTGAAGCAAAGACAGAATTTATGAACACTATAAATGCTGAATGATAAAATAGTGTGCATTCTAGCTCTTCTTACTCCCCACCAATTTCTTCTTTCACCTCTTTCTCTATATTCCTCTGAATCACATAATATTTCCTGTAGACTAGCAGACAAAGAAATAAGGAGTGCTTCCACTTGCTAACCTTAGGCCACAGTACAAACTAAAAGTAAAAAGAAAAACAAAACCATCACCTTCAGAAATGTGTGAACTCTAACCCCCTAACTTGAGGAGGGCATTGAACGTAAGCGTACAAATGCTACAGATCTTGAACATGTTTCAGTTCATTGAGAGCTCTACTGTCAATGTCGGTCAGTTGTTCTTAGGAAATGCATATTAAATGTCCCTTGGAGACCTTTGGTACTTGGCTGCTTTTAGGCATGTGACAACTGCTGAGCTGTGGAGACTGCAGCAGTTTTGGTGCATTTCAGTGAGAAGGTCACACTAGGTGCTGAGGAAGTTTCACTCAAAAGCAGAGACTGAAGGTGAGGTTTAAACGTCTGCAAGATTAGACTTTTTATTATCATTTATAGCTTCAGTCTGTAAAATCTGTCTATAACCTTCATTTAATATATGTCTTCCTGTCCTTGGGATACACAGATCTAACAATTTACAATTTACAATTCACTGCAGCCAAGTAAAGAAAAAAAAAAACAAAAACAAAAACAAACAACACAACAGATAAAAAAAAAGCCTTTGAGGTAGAAATGAAAACAAAATAAAATATGATTTGTGGTTTTTTTCAAGGCAAAGCAATATGTTATTTTTAATCCCTAGCTAGGTAGCAAGTTATTTTGTTTGCCTAAATTGTTCAATCTTTTTATTCAGCACAAGTCAGAATTTAGCCTGTTTCTTCTGCCTAAGACAAGCAGTCAATTTTAATTAACTCAGTGTCCAGGAGTCTTTGTCATTTGTGGAAACTGGGCACACAGCCAATCCCAAAAACACCTTTGACCAGTTTGCCCAGAAAGAAGTAATGAAAAAGATGTTTGCTTAGAGAGCTTAAAATTATCATCTAAAATCTCAACAACTGGAAAAAAAATTAATTACACAGTCTTGCCTTCTTTACTTATGATTGTGGCACCCTTAACTTCCCTGAAACTACTAATGTGAGTAAGTACAAGGGAGCCTCCGCTCTAGACATACTGCTTACCATATGGAAATGTTGTTATACAAGTTCAGCATTCACGTTTCTTTTGAGTTCAGTATAATTAGAGTGTGTAATCTAATAATATCACATATATTATTTACAATAATGCATGTCTGTGTGTATGCTGATGCATATAGCATTTTAAAAGCTTTGGTGGAATAATTTTCGAGGGCACAGTAAAAAAGTTGTCAAATATTTTCTTTAATACATTTTGGACTAACTCCATGAGACATCATTAGATTGGTAGGAGATGTACATGAAATTTTCAAAGAGCCAGCATCTTTTATTCCTTTCTTGAATGTGAAACAAAGAATCTTCAGTATGTGCAACTGTTCCTCTACTCCTCTTCTAAAGCAGCATGTTTATGAATGGTAAAGCAGCATGTGTGTGAATATAGGTAATTTATTTTACAATTGACTAAACTTAGAAATAACAAGGTAACCTTTTAAAAGCTGCAGTGAGGTTTTCTCAAGGAAAAAAAAAAAAAGGAGTGTATTTTATATAACTAGTCAAATAGTTGCATTTAGCTCATTGCAGCAAATTCTAATCTAAGAAAATGTAAGTTTGTTTTTCTCCTAAAAAATAGAAATCAGATGAAAATGTGCTGTGTACAGAACATTTCTTACATTATTCAAATCCATTTTAGACAACAAAATGTTTACAATCTTGAAATTTAAAGCAAAGTTTAAAATGGTCCCTTGATACTATTAAATGCAAACTTAATTTTTTTAAAGGACATTTCTGAAAGGAGAAAAAAAAAAGCCCACCACTGCTAAAGAAGATGTAAATGAACTACACTTTACCAGTTATATTTGATAATCAGAGTCAAACCTTATTCCCTAGATATTTAAAAATTTGTCTTGACTTCTCAAAATTGCTTTTGTTAAAGATGATTTTCATCAAGATACAAGTAGAAAAGATGTGAAATAGAAAATTGTTAACCTTGTATGTGAACACAGCAAATACAGGTCCTCAAAGCCTGTAAAATCTGCTTCTGGGTAGACGGTTCACTGATGAAGAATCCACTGCAGAGCTGGGATCCCAGTTTTTGGCAGTAAATTTGCACAGAAAGTTTACAATCCAGTTTTTGGCACTTCTGCCTGAGTATGTAAGCAGTGACAAAATTTTCCACAGACTACTTTAATATCTCTGCTTTTAAATGAAGTTGCACGAAGATTTGGGAAATGGTATACATTTTCTTGATCTAAGCCTGGAGAAATGGAAGCTTAGCTTTTCTTTTCTGGTCCTTGTATTCTCTAAAAGTCATAATCCTTAACTGTAAATTTATTACTCCATTTTTCTCCAACTGTTTTTATCATACCTCTTTCATTGATAAAACTGAAATGTACTTAACCTAAGTAAAGTTTTGCTGCTTCAATTAAAAAAACCCCTTACCATAAATTTCGTAGTGGTGAAACATGCATTGCAAATTTAAGTCATGGACCTTTGTCTTTCTGTGCAACTCTGTAAGAAGCATAACACATGGATAAGTAACATAAAACATTAAAAGATTAATCTTTTTAGTTTTTGCAAAGACTCATAGACTTTCTGTGAACTTTTTATGCTGTAGTTTCCAACACCTGTAGGTGAAACTGTAAAATATGCAATATTTCCATGACAAAGGATTTGTATTATAAAATAATCAGGCTCTAGTGACTTTTCTTTTATGATCTACTATGCTATGGACTTACCTGAAATTCCAGTTGAAGGTAGTGGTATAAGTTTTATTACTGAAAGCTATTTAGTGAAACTACTATTCAATAAACAATCTTCTGATTCCATATTGCCAGTGGAAAACTTGTCATTTTAGCTTCTGAAAATTAAAAGCAAATAATTTCAAATTACTTAGAGACATGACCAGTTTAGCCATGGGTGTTGTGGAATACAGTCAACTGCATCTCCAGTATAGTCCTTGTTGCCTTTTCCACGTCCCTCAGAATTATTCACATCTGCTCTTGCTAAATATTTTCCTACTCCAATCACATGCTGCTGCAGATTACCATCAGTATAAAATGGACACTACAGCCACTTTTGACAATTGCTTCTCAATTAACTTTTGTATCACCAAAGGACAGCAATGTAATAGGAAAATAAATAAATTTCCCAAACTCAAATGATAAGTTACTCCGCACAGCATAGGACATGATTTTTCTTGAGTTTGTAAACCACTCTTATAGCATTTTGTAGCTCCAAGTAATATCAAAATATAATCTATGATATGGTTAAAGTGAGGTGGTATAGAACACAACACCGTCTACTAAGCTCTGCAAGGTTTTAGAATGGTGTCTACAAAATCCTCACTAAATTTTTATAGGTCTCTTTCTGTTGCTTTTAACTCCATTAAATTCTGTGTAACTGTCCAAAAACATTCTTTTTTTTTTCTTTTCCCCCTCTTATCCTCAGACCTCTCTTCTGACAGCTTTGTTGAATATAAACTTCACAGAGCTCTCTTCTCCTGGATGAAGTCTCCTTGAAAAAAAGAAAAAAAAATATCCATCGGTATATTTTTCATGAAATGTGACAATCTGACCACAAAATGAACATTCTCTAAAAAAGGAGAGACATCAATTTTAATAATTCATTTGAGCAGTATTGTATTTTATGTCTGCAAGTGCTGGTAAGCAAAGTAGAAAGCCATAACAGGTAAATTCTTGAATTTCACACTTCCATGGCTCAGTGAGCAATCATACAAATGTTCTTGTACAACTCCTAAAGGTGATCATGGACAATGACTCCTTTTACATGATGATAAACAAAGTTCTTAGTGAGACAAAAGCAGGAAATGAAGCTCTACATTTTTCACCTCAAGTTTCAGAGAGAAATGAGTTCTGAATTGTACTTGTGAGTAGCTACAAAAACAGCACTCTTTACTCAATTGTCTGATCTAAGCCTTTGATGCCAACTGGAATAAGTTACTGAAACCTGAAATTCTTTTCACGAGATGAGCTGATGAAACAACTGTTTTATTTCTCTGTACCAGTGAAGTTTTAGCTTCATTATAAAACAAACATATGGAGGAAAAAATAAGGAAGTCTTTCATTGTCTATTTCTTATCACAAGGACAAATTCCCTTGAAAGTGTGGAAAAGAGATACAGGGAAAGGAGGAAAAATGGACTTTTGTTAAAATAGTGTACTGCGCTTATCAATTAAAATAATCTTCCTTGATTTAAGATACTAGCTTGGGGAACTGATATTTTAGAGCAGAATTATTTCACATGCTCCAAATAACTTTGAGATGTTACTTAGTCTTCCATGTACACAGATCCTCAGGAGATCACCAACCAACCCAAAGTAATCAAAGTGCATGATGTGCCACCTGTACAAAAAACATCTGCAAAGACCAAAGATGCAAATCTGTTTGTTTCTAACAGAGTAAATATCTATCTACCTGTGCTTTTAGACAACAACATGTTGTTTTACATTACAGTATTCTATACAGCAACATTAATTATCAAGCCTACATCTGATGATATTATAGATGATAAGGCTCATTTGTCTGCCATGGACTATGATCAATCAAGAATAATTGTTCTGAAGTATCTGAGCTTTCCTTCCACTGTGTATTATAGCCAGTGTGAAAAACATCCTTGCAGATCAATTTGTCTCATATTAAGACATTGAGTCCACTCCATTTAGATATTTGTGATACTATTAAAATGACCATTTTCTATGCCGTCTTTCAATGCTAAAATCAATGCTTCTGATAATTTTAATTATTTTGTTTGCAAACTTCTAGGTTTCACAGAATCCTTTTATTACTAAATTTATTAGAAAAAAAAAGTCAGAATTTATACCCTTATTATGACTTACTTTTTTTCCCAATTGCTCTCATGTCCTAAGCCCAGGGCTTCAAAGACATATAAAAATGCTAGTAAGTATGCTATTTCTCTTCCCATCCTTCTTTAAGACTTAATATATGGCATATAATGTTTCCATTTGTATATCAAAAATCAAGATAGCAAGCTTCCTTGTACTCTGCATATTGTTACCTTTGCATAAAGTTTAAAAAAAAGTGCCATTTTTCAACTTTTCAATAAGAAACTATTTCAATATTCCATTAGTTAAATGCTCAACAGTACTATTGAAATATATCAGAAGTATAAAACTGAAAGTAATTTCTTAAGCACTAATATCAGATCTAAATTTCCTATAATGTGAATTATAGTCAGCATTCTTATTTTATTTATAAAGAAAAGTTAACAAAAAGGAGTAGCATCATTACAGAACAGTTCCTTTTGCTAGCCATCATCTACCCAACAGTGTATTCATTGATATTGATAACTTCATACTCTTGTGTCCTGAAAACTGTTTCCATTTAAGTTCAACCACATTGTTAGTGCTGAGTTTTTTTCATTTCTTGTGTATAAAGAATTTACTAAATTTTTAATGTCCTTATTCCTTCAGCACTAAGGGAATCCGATGTTCCTTCCCTTTGTATTATTTCATTCAACACAAACTCTCTCTGATCCCAGATTAGTGTGTTTTCCTAGCAGCTAAGTAGATGAGTCTCAAAAGAGACCCAAAAGAAACTGAGCTGTACCAGACAGTACAGCAGATACCATCATGCAAGTGATATATTTTCTCCACATAATGTTTGAACATACCAGCACAGTGTTTGTATATGTAACACTACATCTTCCCATCCCAGCTGTATTCAGAGACAGAAATTCAGCTTGCTAAAATATTTAAGTCTTGAAGATATAGTCAGCTGAGTAATCGCCATTTTTTTATTTTTGTGTTATCAAAAATATGTGCAGACATACATAACTCGGTCCACCACTCCATAAAGCTCTCTTTTCATATTTCCATTTAAATTTTATATGTCTTTATTAAGGAATCCATCTTTCCCAGGATTAAATGAGATTATAACATTAATTAAAATAATTGATGAAGGATTTATTACCTTTTGCTACTATGATCACTTATGCTTTAATAAGACAATTTTCTGAATTCCTACAGAAAATTTCCTGTTCAATGCAAAAATGAGATGATGATAGAATGCTTAGGCAAAAAACCTGTAAATTTATAAACTTAAACGATTCAACATGAAATTATTTTATTAACTAACAAAGGAAAGTAATAACCTCTTTCTCATCTCTGGTTGTATACTCCTTCTTTGCCACTGTCTACATATTCTGCATACTCAACCTTCTCCACTCTTGCTTGCTTCTCATTTTTACGTATCAGCTCAAATTCTATCTTGTATTATGGAACTGGAATCAATTATAATCTTATTAGAAATAGTATTTCTTGATTTAGTTCATAGCAGTCTAAAAAATATAAGCAAATTGGTTGAGGGTGACCTGGTTTGGGGTTGTGTTGTTGGTTGTTGTGTTGTTTGTTTGTTTTTTTTTTTTTTTAATTATTTGTCCCTAGTGCATGTCTCTCTTATTAAATAACAAATCCTTAAACTATTTCTAATTCTGCTTCTTATCAATATTGTTAGTCATCATTTCTATCAAGCCAGATAAATTCCCCAAGATAGAATATTTTATTCTTTTTTTAAAAATATCTTCAAAGCTCAAAAAGGAAGTTTCTTTCAGTATTATTTAATCAGTTTTCTTATTCATACTATTCTGTCATCTGTCAAGCTTTTCCGAGAAGGAATCAACTTACTTTATGAGGAGTAACAAACTAATCTGGTAGCTGAGTCATCCTGTTCTTTGCACTTATCATCAAAAAGGAAGGAAAGGCTAGGGCTAGAGAGGAACTCACTCTGAAACCTGGAACAGGGCCAAGATGAAATGAAACAACCAATAAAGCAAAACACATGATGTGTCTAATTAATTGTTTCAAATTGAAATTCAAGTTCCTTGGCACCTGCACTGAAACCTTGTCATGTTCTTGTTTTCCATTTGGAAATCCCACCTAGAAATTGTGAGAGCTTTTAATACTTCTCTGAGCTGTCTGGATCTTGGCTTAGTGAAACAAACACACAAGCAGCATATGATCCTGTCACACATGCAGCAAATCATGAATATCTAAAACATTCCTTCAACAAAGATCTCTACAAATGTTGGAAAGCACAGCACTTGCACACAGTGACTGGACAGGTCCCTTTGCACACAGAAGATATACAGATTTGTTACTTTAAGTAGAAGTACAGCTGCAGTGTGCATATATGTATATGAATTGTAGAAAAGAAAAATGGAGGCAGTTAAAATCGGGATTTAATTTAACAGGATTGCACCTGTACTGTTTAGACAGTATGAACAAATTTAATAACTCTGGCATACTGCAAATATATGTGACTGTACAACACAGACATACATATTTCTGTCCAAGTAAAAATTACTGCATTCTGAGAAGTTGCCTTTACATATAACTTCAACAAATGCCACAGAACATAAACAGAAACCCAACCTTTCACATAAGTATGAAGCTTCCTGCAGATTCATTCCTTCTGATTCTGTGGACTTCTTTGCCATAAAGAGTTTTTCAGACAGACATCAATCTTTTGCTGTTGATTTAGTGAGGAAAAAAAAAAAGGCTGTCTGATTCTGTACAGATATGTGCATCTGAAATGGAACAAACAACTGAATAGAAATTAGCATCTGAAATCAGAAACAAAATTTAAAAGAAATCTTGATTTTCCTTCGAGAAATTAGTAGTAAATCAGTGCACCAAATTATACTTTTATCTAAAACTCTCAATTTTATTGCAGAACAAAAAGAATCATGATTTTCAAAACTCTGAGATAAAAATGAAGCCACAAAAATACCTATGGAAAATAAGATTACTAAAAGATGAATTTTAAGTGAATAGTTTTTGGAGCCAACTTTTGATGATTTTAGTCAATTTTTTCACTTCCCAATCTCTTCATGTCTGTCTGATTTGACATTCTCATATTTGTTTTGCATTCAAGAATGGAGTGTTCAGTCTTCTTTCTTATAGCTGACAAGTTCTGTACATTGGTGGATATCTTCAAAAATCAGCTGTTGTGTGTGCTTGGATGCTCAAGAGCAGCTTTCAAATCAAATAGCATCTGATAATGCAGCTCAAAGAGAAGAGCTAAGTTCATTACTATACAGAAATTCATATCAGATAAGCACATGTTGCATTTATGAATCTGATATTCACAGATACATTTGTGGCCCCATTTTTGCTGTAAAGTAAATAATGTAGTTTAACAACCTATCTGTAATCCCAGAATTTCCTCTTTCAATTTAATAGTAAGCAGATGTTTGTGACAGGTAACTAATTAAAAATACAAGTAGTTTCTGTGTTCCTGTTCAGCTACAAATTTTGGTTCAATCACTCATTATGAACAAGTAAGAACTGAAAAAATACTCTGCTTGACCTTTCCACTAACTCATCTTGTTTTTAACTGCTTCAATTCAAATGGTCTTGCATCTGGTTTTCAACTTGCAGAAACAAAAGTAAGATGAAGTTTAGCTGAACATCTTGGGTAAATTTTAGATTTCACATAAGAAAAAAAAATGGTTGAAATGTGTAATAGAAGGAATGATGAAAAAATGTAGTACTACAACACCATACTGGACGGGGAACTAGAGGGAGTAGCTAAGTTGAACAATTATAGGAACAGGGAATTTTAAGGAAGCTTGTGATACAGCAATTGTGGTTACTTCCAGGGGAAAAAAAAAAAAAAAAGTGTATCTAGAGAGAAAAGAAAAATTAAGTAAAATGAAGACCATCAAGAAGAAAAAGAAAAAAAAAATTAAAAAGTGGAGATCAGAATGTACAAAAGAAAGAACATTGATTTCAAGATACATAGGTGAAAATGAAAGAAGGTGTTCATTCCCTTCATTTTTATACTTAACTGTAAGCATTTTACTGCTCTTTTAGTTTAAATGTAGAGACCTACATTTAAATGTATGACGTTGCCTCCTTCCTTTCTTTTTTGATATACAGCTAATATCTGACTGGTAATTAAGTCTTGACAAAAGCTCCCAACTTTCCATGTAAAGACCAAAGATGATTCAAAGTAACACGAAAAAAATGAATCCTATTGACAGAATATCAAAACTGTGGGAATTAGAGTTGTGCATTTTCAACAGCTTTTAAATATTCTGACAAATCTTAGGTAAGCTCAGCAACATGCAATTTTGTAATATGGCCATAGCAGCACTGTAAAGAGGTTGACTACATATGATCAGAGTTTACTTATAAAAATTAGCTTTTCCCTAGTTTTAAGTCAATTAAAAGCCACTCAAACTCCCATGCAATGTTTTGTATCTGTTATCTAGTGTCCCCCATGTGCTATATTATCAGGGACTCTCTAGAGTGATTAACTTCAGAAATTTAATTAAAATGCAATTAATTTTATGCTTTGCTTATTTAGCAAAGTTTTAGTGAAAATAAGATATTAGCTGAAGCTTAGATTTAAACATTTATTTTAATATCAAAAGCTGTTGAATGTCGTGTCAACTGTGAACTGTGCTCTGACAGCAACAAGCAGGACCCCCATGAACGATCACCATGTCTATGGGATAAAAGAGATAAAACAGGCTGATTGAACCAATCATGAAGTTTCCAAAAATGCGTGAAAGTCATGCATGAGAAAATTATTTTTTTTATTATTTGTGCATACCCTGATCTGCAGTTCCTTGTGATTACAATTTTATTCTCATTCATTTATCTGTTTATCTCTATGCATAAGAGGACCAGCATCACATGAAGGACTGTTGTCTCTTTTTCCTCATGAAGTTGTCTTCTCTTTCCCAGTGAAGTTAACCTTCATGTTCTGGCAAGACACCAGCAGGGATATTCACCTTCTGCTGATTTTGATACGGCAAATGTGCAAGTAGCAAGGCTATGTGAACAGAAGCTAAATTTTTCAAAAGACAACTCAGTTAACCATAAATATAATGTCACCATGTGACTTTGTTATTCACATTTGTCCCATGTACCTTGAAGAACCTGACACTCTTTTGTTACTGCATCTCCCTTGTAGTAAAGAAGGGAAACGGGCACTTCCAAAAGACAGTTCATACTCTGTAAGATCTAAGTCACTTTCATCATCTTGGATGTCTTCCTTGCTAAAGTTTAGGTAAGATTAGTCTAGACTAATGACTTTAAGGAATTCGAGAAAGTAAAAAATCACTTCTGTTAGAATGTGTGTTCAAGGCATTCTCTGACTGTAGCAATTTTACAGACTTTAGGACAAACTAACAAATTTACTGGCGTGCTTAGAGCTGCAGTGATCAAACACTCAGGCAAAAAAGGGTTCTGAAAACCTTTTGTGGATCATCAAATAAATTGCATTACCTGTTTTTTATTTATTTCCTGCTAGCACCTGTATACACCTTGCAATTCCACTGCAAGAAGACACTCTCACTGGAGAGTTGCCACACCATTGCTTACCAGCGATAAACTTACATCAGAATTTTTTACCATGGCAATGCATTTGAGTCTTCCTGAAGGAAGGTCAGCAAAGTATACTGACTATGGGGAAATTGGAGCTTTCAAATAGTTAAATATTTTATCCCAGGTTTCACCGGGATATCTTGAAAGATTATTTTCCTGGAGTGGTTGTAACAACTTTAGTATTCCTGGACAAAAAAAAATTCCCAGTGTTGTGACTATGTCTCAGCTGCTTTGGTAAAACTGAGAGCAGTATAAATTGTGCACAGTTCCCTCAAGTACAGTTTAGAAGGCAAGGTCTGTCAAGCAGATGTCAATATTTTTAATAAACAGCATTTTACTCCACTCAAAGCAGTTCTAAATGGCACCTTTTTAAAAAGGGACCTCAGGAACAAGACTCTAGAAATCCAAAAGCAGGGAAAAGCACTTCATCCAGAATGAGTCTAACCCTGTTGAACAGGGGCATGCAGATCTGCCAGTGTCCTCCTATACCTAATCCCTACAATACTTTGTCATCTATTCTTCTCACATATCCCACAGTCTCACGCATCCGAGTATCTATATGCTTCTCCATCAGATATCTCACCAGCTACAAGAACCCCTCCAACAAACAGATGCTTGTTCAACAAATAATCTTTTAGAAAATAATCTGAATATTGTATGAATTTTCTGCTTCACTCAATCATATTTGTCCCAGTTAAAGCCCGTCAACAAAAGTAGAATGCACCAACTTTTTTTATCCCATTTTCTACCAAGCTCTAGATTCACGCTAACAGTGAATGAATTCAAGCTGAGTGAATTACTGTTGCATGGCCAGACTGCCATGAATGGCAAATTGAGACCCTTTGTGTCTTCATCAGTAGCATTGTTTAATTCCCAGAATGCATAATACAAAAAGAACACTTGTCTGTCCTATGGGGTTTTTTTAAGGAAATTGCACTGTACAAACCTTTGACTACAAAATTCACATTTCACTCATCCGCCCAATTCAGATCTCCAAATTTTAAAGGGATAATCACTTCAATTGGTTGACTTTTTAACAGCTTACCTTTTCCAGAACAAAGCTCCTTATAATGATGAGGACTTTAAGGCACTAAAATTATAGGCATCTGCAACAAATATTCAGAAATGTAATATTCAAGATAGTAAAAACAAAACTTTGAAAGTTTTTCCTTCATGGTGGTACTCTGAGTTGACAAGGCATTTCAACATGGTCATAATGTTAATTCTAGCATTCTGATTGTAGTCAGTGATGCTTTTTGAATGCTTAAAATGGGAAACATGGTGAAGTGTCTTACTCAAACAGGTTAATAAGGAATCGCTATTGATTGGAATTTTTAAACTGTCCAGACAAATACCTGAAGAGCATATGGTTAAAAACCAACTAAAAAAAAAAAGGTTGAGGGTGGATGGAGATGATCAAATTTTTTTACCCAATTTTGAAATTCTTTGGTTGCATAAGACAGATATGCAGAAGAAAGATGACTCTAAATAAGATTAAATTCAAAATTTTAAAATATAAGCATTCTGAAGATCTAAAAATACATATTTCTTTTAAAAAAGACCTTTAATATGCTTAAATAATTACAATTTTTACATTATAGGAGTAAATTGAATCTATTAATAGATAGATTAATAGACATATTTCCAAACATGTACAATAGTATCTTGGTTGGATGTACTCTACTGATTCTGTGATTTTAAAAATAAGAAAAAAGTAAATAAACAAAAAGGGAAAAAAAGTATTTTCACCTTTTTCATCTCATATCATCCAACCTTCTATAAAATATGTTAATTAGTTTATTGGCACGTTTTCTAAGCTTTCTGACTTCTTTGAATCAACTGATTCTACTGAATCAACATTGACCTAAAATAGCCTTGTGTTTGTCTAGCTAGTAAAGGCTGTTACACAGGTTTTACTAAGCAAGAAAATGGTTATAAGCTAAAAACTTAAAAGTTAAAATTTTCATTAAAAGGTGAAACTCAGCTCTTCTGAATTTTTAACAAAAATCATAGCTTATTTTTCAGAGGATATCAAAAAAATTTGAAGGCTATAATGATAATTCTTTTAAGCAAAATTTTTTTGGGAAACAAATATTTTCTGATTAGTACTTGTTAAAGGCAGTGTCATTTTAAAGACAGAAGAAATCCTTACAGCTTCTTAAAACTATGAAATGTTGGAATAAGGGGAAGAATATTCAATATAGACAGAACACTCTGTCCCATATCTTTAGATCTCAAACATGGGCTAACTCACCCCTTTCAAGTATGGAATGTATGGAATAACAGGGATATCCTTATATATCTTTGCTTCCTCATTGATGTAAGGTTGCAAATGTGTTCTATAACAGTAACTCATCCCTTTCCCAAAATTACTCTGAGTCTGCATAGGAGGATTAGTATTTTTAACAAAAACTTTCTTCCTTTTCCATATTAATTCTGAAGACTTTCATTAGTCGTCAATTACATATAATTACATCATCTTGTACAATCTATATCTCATCTATCCAGAGTCTAAATTTACATAGTTACATCTATACTAGGAAGTAATTTATTTTGGTAGTGGGTCAAAGCATGTGGTGCTTAGGCTAATATGCTTACAGTATAAGCACTTTAGAGTTTCTTCTTCAGATTAAATTCAATCTGGAGCATATTGACATGGACACTTTGCTTCCAGGAGGAGTAGGACAACTTTCATGTGTGCCCAGACTGGAGTATCACATTTAGACCTGTCGGAAAACAATAAGGTTTTTGCTGACCAAACTGCCCTGCAAACTGAGTCAGTGGACGGGATGAAGAGATGAATAGGGAATCTGCTTCAAAATATCGTTACTGCTTTATGCCAACATATTCATGTGGATATAGTGTGTGGTCAATTGAACTTCCCCTAGGGTGGGATGAATTACATTTAATCATGTCTGTCCATCTCTGTAGAATACTGAGGAAGTAAAAAATACCACTTTTAAACAAAACCAAAGAAAGTCTAATTTTAAGGTGGTTAAAGCCAGGTAAGAGGATATGTACATCATGACTCTTACAGTATTTAATCTAAGAGAAACTTCATGTTCCATAATTCTGAATATGTTTCAAAACCTGATCAAGTCAATCTGAAGAGTCCTTCTGCCTTCAGTTAGCTCAGTATCAACAGCCCAACAAAAACTATAATACAGAAATTATATTCAGTTCACTTTTACCCACTATGATTGTTCACCCACTACACACTCTTTATTAAAACATAACAATGTTAGTGTACTGCAGTTTTTGAATGGTGAATTGTCCAATGGGCATTTATTTTATTTTCTGCACTAGTAGATTTATCTTTAATAGCAACTAGTGTTCCAAAAAAAGTCAGGATTGAATCCTAGTCAGATGCTTTCACATTTCTAACACCCTTGATGTTTCTACTGACACCTTCTCTAGCTAGATTATTTTTTTTAAGATTACCTCAATTTATGAAATTAAACTATCCCTTAACTTTTAAATCTATTGAGGATTAGCTTCCTAATAATATTTAACTTTGCTACAGATTATATTGTGTCATTTGAGAGTTTCTCTTTGACTTCCTCTAATGTAATTAAACCTTCTTGATACTTTGGTAAATCTTCTGGAGTTGTATCAATGGATGCTATAATCTCCTCTACTGGAATAGATTTGGGCATTAATGAGATTTTTAAACCTCAATTTAAGCCGCTAAACTCTTTTTCACTTATTTTTAATAGCTAATATATAACTATTTTTACAACTCTAGAATGATTAATTATAGCCTGGTTCCATTTCAGATTTTAATCAATTTCTCCTAGCTTTTTTTTTTAAATTATATTTTAATTACCCATTCCTATGTGCCCATATAGGCTACTCAAAACTTTGACATTTTCTTACTCAAAACATTTCTCCCATTTCTATGCAATTTGCTCAATCAGCCAGCCGTTGGTTCTGTCTTCACTGGTCTTGAATATCAACTAAAAAACTTCATTTTGTTCAAATCTGTTCTTGGAGACAGTGGTTGCAAAATAAAATTATGCTATGACTTCTGTTGATTATATAATCAAAGAATTTTCTTGTCAAAAGTTGATATCTAGGCTGCACAGGAGTATAGGCATATCTAAGTCAGTTTTTTAAATGAGCTACCGCACCTACCTGGACATTAATAATTTTTTTCAGTGCCTGCAAAGATTTTTCAGGCTGTATTGAAGTTCGCTCTGCTGCTGTCAAACTATTCTGAATGCTCATGCAAGTAATTCTAAGGTGAGTTTTGGTGCATACACATTATCCTGCAGTTTTAGAGAACACTAGGAACTTAGATATCTTCTTAGGGTTTTCATATGTTATGGTACAATTCAGTGTCTCTGAGCAAAAATGTGAGCTCCTCCACAGCAATTTATTGGATTTTGTGGAAGATCACTACACTTTATAACTATTTTTGTGGTTTTTTGACTGTCCTTTTTCTAAGAAAATCACCATTTCAGAGATGTTAAACAGTTACATAGGTCCCACTACAATTATCATGGATTTAATTATCTTTTGGAAATGACATACTGCTGGGCCTCTGCATTGTCATAATCACAGGTTAAAACCATTATTTATTATAGGGGAAGAAAATAGTGGTCTGACAATTCCATTAAGTATGTTTTTCAAAGATGAGATATTTATAAAAATGTATGAATGGACAGCACTACTTTTGGAAAGTTCTAAATATTTCCTAAAAATATATATAAAATCAACTTTAGAACTGTAAGGTTTTGCTGTTTGATGTTAATGTGTTTTGAAATATTTTAGCAGCTTGTTTTAGAGTTGAAAGACCTTTTCTTTTCATAGTTTACTCACTTTATAACTTCTATTCCTTTAATAGCTTTTTGACTACAAGTCATCATTATTGAGTTTCAAAAATGCAATATTTAAATGTACTTTAAACTGCTGGCTTTTCCAACATTTAGAGTTTTTTTTAAGTTCTGTTATTAAAAAAAAAAAAAATCCCTGAGAAGGTCTACTTTTGATTCCTTTAAGATAGGCTTTAATATAGGCTATAATTCATGTTATCTATAATCTTCAGAGGTATCTTTAAGCTGAGTGCTATGTATTAATTAATCCAGACAGGATGGAAAGGTTTCTACAAGCATAATCAAAGCTATAGAATTGTTACTGTCAGGGGGACTTTAATCAGAGTCTATTTGTTGCAGCTTTATTGAATTGTTTATGATCAGGGTATCTAATGCAGTGACAATGTGAAATATAGAGGGTTTACTCAGAAAGGAAAGCATACATACTGATGCCTGCAGTTGCAATTTCAGTCCTGCAATCTGAAAATTAAAAATCAGGGAAAAAAAGTAAGACAACACAAAGCAGACAAAATTTCCTAAAAGTTTCCTAAAATCAAAACATTTTGCTTTCCCACATGCCAGTATTCCAATTCAAGAAGTGTCTACAGTATCAAGAACTGGACATAGAGGAAAAGACATTAAACACGTTTCCAAAAGGCCTACACTTTATGTCAGAAAAAGGAAAAAGTGGTCCCCGGTCTTAGTCAGGATGTTTACTGCCACTGTGGTTATGTTTTTTTCACAGAAATATAATTCCTCATGTTGGGTACCTAGTGCTGAGGGACACACTGTTCAACATCGAATTTTCACACCTTTTAAAGAAAAGCTGTGTAAACAGCTGACAGGTTAAGCTTACTTACCTTTTGTTTCTTCATCTAGGAAAAGAAAGAATTAATTTAGTCATTTCTGCATTGTGTTATTATCCCTCTGGTGCAGAGATTATTTGGAGTTCCAAATGGCACCGGTCTATGTTCACACATGTTGTAAGTCAGATCTGGTATAAAATTATTTTAGATAGTGATTATATTGACATAAAATATACAAGACAATAATAGACTTCTCACATGACATTGTATTAGGGAAGTAGTGTTCAGTTCTAATAATTACCAGATCATTAATTTATGTGTAAGCTTCCTAAATACAATTACTTTAGTTCACATGCCATTGCCCATAACCTTCACTGGTCTCATTTGACTTGAATATTTGATTGTCAGTTTCTGAATCATAAGCCATTCATTTCTAATCTCTTTTACCCAACGTTTGAAGCTATAAGAAAAGGATTATTTTCTGTTTAAAAATCTCCACTGAATTTTGTCAGTCTGCTACTCCCACTCTCTCAGGTATGACTGGGCCTTAGGAGTCAACTCCATTTGGTACCTCCACTGAAAACATCAACCCAGTGTTGAACACATCAATCGAACCAAGTATAAAAAATCCAAAATAACTGTCTTTGGAGATCATGCATTAAAACTGAGATGTGTGCTGTCATTCTGCCTTATGTTTCTCCTTATTGTTTGGCTTTCACCACTATCAACAGTAAAAAGCAAAAGAGAAATTACTGGGAACTCAAAGTTTTGAGATTTTTTTTTTTTATTTTTAATACAATAATAAAATCAGAGAGTCACTGAGGTTTGAAAAGATCTCCAAGATCATCGAGTCCATCATTTGACCGAACACCACCGTGTCAACTAAACTATTCTCGGCCACCTGGGCACACTGCTGGCTCATATTTACCCCACTGTCAACCAACATGTCCACTTCCTTTTCTACTGGACAACTTACCAGCCTCTCTTCTCCAAGCCTGTAGAGCTGCATGGGGCTGTTGTGACCCAAGTGCAGGACTCTGCATTTGACCTTATTGATCTTCATACAATTGCCATCAGCCCATCAACCTAGTCTTTCCAGATCCCTCTGCAGAGCCTTCCTACTGTCCAGCAGATCAACACTCCCACTCAACTCAGTGTCACCTGCAATCTTACTGAGGGTGTAGTTAGTCCCTTGCCTAGATCATTAGTAAAGATATTAAACTGCAATGTCCCCAACATGGAGCTTTGGGGAAACCCACCAGTGACTGCTCACCAGCTGGACATAGCACCATTCACCACAACTCGCTGGGCCTGGCCAGTCAGCCAGTTTTTGACCCTGTGAAGACTACAACAGTTCAAGTCATGGGAGGCCTGCTTCTCCAGGAATATACCATGGAAGACAGTATCAAAGGCTTTCTTGAAGTCCAGGTAGACTACATTTACAGCCTTTTTCTCATCTTCTAGGTGGGTCACCTAGTCACAAAAGGAGAACAAGCTGATCAAGTAGGATCTTTGTTTCCTAAAACCATACAGGCTGGGCCTGAGCCCATGGTTGTCCTCTGCGTCATGTGTTCACACTCAAGATAATCTATTCTACAATAGGGAAGCATTCAGGGAGCAACAGCTTATCAAAACAGAGAGAATCAGTAACATGGAATATACTCTGAAATTCTGAATCAAGACATACAGATAATTAAAAGCAGCATTCCAGATGTAATGTTATAAGTTTTAAGGATTCAGTGTCTTATATTCAGCCATGAGGAGATGTCAGGGGTTTGGGTTTTTTTCTGTAAAGTTGAGAACAGGGACCTTTACCAACTTATGAAACTACTAGGAAACACCACCACCATAATTATTCTTACTGAGCATCTGTATAATCTGAAACAGATGTTTGCATATATTGATTGTCATCACCAGTTGTTGACAAGTACAGGATGAGAAAGTGCTTTATGTACTTGGAAAAAATAGACCACTATAAACAAAGCCACCAAAGGGGGAATTATTCTTTAAAGATTATTGTCCTAATCAATCCATCTTGAGTGTATTAAAAAGTTTACATATAACATTTTGCCCATGAGTGTATTTTTTTAAATTTTAAATTTTTAACAACATTTTCACATGCTTTGAAAAAACATTTTGTTTCAGCCAATGTTACGCAGTAGCACAGTGTTCAGCCAATGGAACCAGATGCAGAAGAGCTCAAAATTACAAAATTCTCCCCTTACATTTTTTTCTTTTCCTCTTCTCTTACAAAACAGTTTAACAATATGTATTACTGCTTCATTATCAGTCTTTGGCATGCAGAACCTTTTTAAATAACAATGGTAACATATGCTCAGTTATTCTGAACTGATATCTATTGTTAGAGAATACATTTCAATACCTATCACCTGTGATAGACCATCATGCTTGGAAGTCATTGAGGACAAGACTAATTCAGTTCTCCCCTTTTGAAATACATGTGCACAATTACACACAAAGATCCAGAAAGGCTTGGGCCTTCATCCAAGTGGAAAATCATTGTAAGCATCCTAATGTACTGGGAAATGTGCAAATACGCATTCATAGAGAAACAAAGCCCTTCACAGGAAGCATGATGAGAAAAGAATTGTTCATTGACATATTATACCTAAATTTCTAAACTTCTCATCTGGGAGCTGAGCTAGTCTCTTTTTCACTGTTGATGAGTGACTCAAGAGAATTGCTTGATCAGTATTAAGTACCACAGACAACCAACGCTATCAAGTCTGTAAGAAACAAACTGTAAATTGTTACGAGTTTTGAAACAGGCTGAATCTTCTGGTCAGCTTTGAGGAGCAGAAAGAAGACTGTATATAAAAAAAGACACCATAAATGTATGCCTTCCCTTTTAATGAAGATGAAATCTGACTCATTTTTGAAAGTTAATTTAAAAGGATTGGAAACTCTGAATCAGTTTCTCACTTCCACAATTGTTTTCTTAAAAAAAAAAAAAAATATTAAAAAAAATGTAGTTGTAACTGGACTCATGTTTTGGGGGTTTGGTGTACTACTGTGGGTTATTAGTCTTAGCTTCTCTTTCCACTTTTTCCTGAATTCACACTGCAGCTCTAGTCACCGAAATCTTCTCTACATTAGCAGCTGTAATTCACAGTTATAATTCCTCCCCTGCCATAACTCCCTGCAAACATTGCTTGCTGAAGTCATGTGTAAGTAGGCCTCCTACATGCTGAAGTGATTGAAATGACGTACGTGCATTGAAATAGTATTCAGGGTATATGACAGAAATCAGGTTTTCTGGCATTTAAGAAATCGGTCCTACCCCAAGGAAATTAATAAAATGGAAGCCTCTAAAATGAGACACTTCTGTAAGATAAGGGCTATGCATCCCTTATTTGTCTGAAAAAAAATAATTACTACATGACAACCAAAACTCTTAATAATAAAACACTGCTTTAATTAATCAGCATTCAAATAATTTTGTCAGGAATTCTGTCCACCAAACCCCTACAAAACCTCATTTTCATTTCCCTTAACATTTGGATTATTTACCCTACTCTTTCTGTAAATATCATCTATGTCCCTCATGTCATGCTAGAAAGTCACTAGATCTAAGCTGCTTTGTAGCAAGTAGGTAGTGCAATGTTTTGAAATCCTTTTTATAGGAAGAAGGGACCACCCCCATGACTGTACTGACTGCAATATGGCAGAGCAGTCAGCAGAAATATCATATCCTTCATATCTCAGGATCATATACAATCTATCCAGATCAGTTTTCAACTAATTTTAGTGCAGCGACCATGTCCAGTTTTTACAAAGGTACAAAAAAATTAAATATATTTGATACAAAGTTCTACCATAGAGAAAATAATTGTGACTGTAATTATGTGTAATCAGAAAGGTAAACACTTGTTATAGCATTTGTCTGCTGCTATTTTTAATTGCATATTTATAACTTCATCCACCCTTCCACTAACTTCCCTATGGCAAGGGTAAAATCAGGAAAAAATAGAACTTTACAGTATCTGAAATAAGATAATAGTTTTAATATTGACAATATTTGACACAGAAAATTCCCACATTGTAAGAAACAGAGATGGCAGATAAGTTTGTCCTCCAAAGAAGATATCGTTACTCACATCTTGAAAATGCTAGCAAGAACAACCAAAAATAAACTAGCTGGGTTTATCTTTCAAGAAACATGTTATTATTCATACACTAGATTAGAAATTATTTTACATGATCCACTTGAAATTACTAAATTTGACCTCAACAATCTCATTTTTTTACAATTTAAAGCAAGGAAACCATAACAGAAAAGCAACTAGTTAATTAACTTTAGAAAGACAATTGTGGGTGGGGAGAACAGACGTTAACTATACCTGCTGACAGAATAACCAGAGATGGGGATCATCCTGAAGCCCAAGCCTTGCAAGGCACTAATGAAGGTCAAGCATATAATATTCTATTCATAACTTACAATAAAAGGAATTAGCAGAAAATTCCAACCTGTATGAGTCAGAGTACTTCTTATCACTCTCCAAGCTCAAGAGTTTTTTATATGGATCTATAGCTCTCTCTTTTTACAGTCCTTCACTGTGTAAATCTTCATTGTAGACAATCTTTTAGACCTAACCACAGTATCATTGACTCAGTGCATTGTATGAATGAGTAAAAAAAAATTCTCTGTGTAAATGCTATGGACATAATACCTTAGTGTTACAAAAAACAGCTCTATTGTGTGTTAGAAGAGAATGTGTAAAGATGTACAGGATGAGAAATGCTGATAATACACATAGAGACACGGGCAAACTTCTAGACTAAAAAAACACCCAAACCTTAATGCCTTTATTTCTTCATACAATCCTGTTTACATAATTAGCAAGTTGAATTATTCACTAAACTGTGATATTACCCAGTTACAGAAGAAGCAGGTAGCATGTGAATTATAACCTCCACACCTCGTGAATTCCAAAGCCAACAGCTGAGGAAACTGTGACAGCTACTTAATTTTGTTGTCCATTCTTAATTACGTTGCTCAAAACTGAAAGAGAGCACAGCTCTTTTGAATCAATTATCTCTACTTGCTAGGCTTTCAAAGGGGAAAAAAAGCTCTAGTTAATTCAGAAAAAATAATTATTCTAAGCAGCAAGTTTAAGATACTCCTTTATAACTGTCAAATTAAAAGCAAATTCCAGTCATGCCAGTGATTTCTTCTAACATAATGCATGTTAACTGGCAATCAGTTTTGAGCAGAGAAATCTTAACATGGTTAATATTTAACCCATTTTAAAGATGGCCAAGTCATGGAGATGTTAATGAGATCTTTTCCACTTTCATTCAGACAAACTTTCATCAGCCTCACTGGCCATCGTCTGTATTTTCCTTATTCCTCATTTTGTGAAACTGATACAATAGGGAGTTTGGCTGGGTTAGAAGCCAGGGCATTCGGTCAGGATTAAATATATTTTTATAGCCAAGAGTAAATTGAAACTTAATCACTTCTAATTTTAACAATACAAAATTTATCAACTCTGATATATACCTAATTTATTATTATTATTATTTTATTTATTTCTCTGTGTTATGCCATTGCTTGGTCTATTCAAACAAATCTAGTCTTCATTTTCAGCTTCTCATTTTGCCTTGACAATTGCAGGTAGACAAAACCAAAACAAACTGGAATTTGATAATAACCAAATTTATGAGGTTTTCAGAAATGGAGGTGTGCCTCTCTATTAATAAAAACTGAAAGTGTACATAAACATCAACAGAACCATCTGTCTTACCCAGAGCAATAACATTTTAGATGGCTTGGATCTTGCAAAGTCTGAATAGTAAAGTACATAGTAATAACATTGCTGGAGTGGTATAGTGTTATACAAATGAACTCTTGTGTTTTGTCTTTTTAATTTAGGCCTTAATGGGAAAAGAGTAAAAGGACTACACTCTAGTATTGTGTTTTAAGACTTTAATGTGCATATTTGGTGCCAAATCTGCTTATCTTTTAGCAATGCATTTATACATTAAATCAAAATTACAGAGATGCAGAGAGTTAGACCTGCAATTCTAGGTTCAGAAGAGTGGGCATCATACAGCTAAGTATAGCTTACTTATTCTAAGTATCTAGCTTGACTGACACTGATTTAATAGCTGGATACAAAGGGATGCCGCTGGTGAAGGCATCAATAGAGACTTTTATTGAAGTTCTTTTATGATTCAATGTTAGATTTACTATTTGGATAAATTGGAAGGTTTTAAACTGTCTAATAATCTTTTCATTCATATTCTTAATTTGTGAGGATTGTGTCATAGTTTAGCATCTCTTTCACAGTTAGATATCTTCACTCAGGTTATGTAACACCTAATGCAAAACTCTTAATGACAATCTTCTTTTTGGCTAAACTGATAGACAGTGAAAATAAGAACAGAATAAGAAGTTATTCACATTTCCCACGTTTTTAAATTTCCCTGAGATCTTGCTTACATGCTACATATTTTTAGATTTATGGCCATTTAGTAGAGATATAATTCATACACAAAACAACTTCATCAACAAATATAAGCTCAAGGGAGACATCAGTGAAGCACTGGCCACTTTCAAAATATTACTACAGTTTAGCTGCCTGCAATTGAGATGTTTCTTTTTGAATGACCCAAATTTCCAATTATTTTCAGTTACAAAACTGACCATTCACTTAAATATAACAGGGTCTTTCTCTGACTCCTAGAAATAGAAAGAATTCCTGTGTTTTACTCCAGCATCTTATTGTTGTGAAAATTAATGGAAATTTAAATGTATTCCAGGATCAATACCCGAGAAGATGTCCAAAGAACATTAACGATATCTAATAATGAGGATTTGATGGGAGAAAACACTCCACATAGCTTCAAATTACTTTGCTTTTATCAGATGTCTAGACTGTTATGAAGACTTTAATCAGTCATATTATTGTGCTATTATTATCAGATGCTGGTTATGTTACTGGTATACAGCATCTACACGTTACCACCAGAAAACTATTCAATATTTATATTAAATATATTTCATATATTTAATATTTTTTTCTGACCTAGCATTGAATATTCTGTGAAAAAAAAAAAGAGCATTTATTTGAAGAGTCATAACCCTGTAATCTGTTTAATTGCAAATTACTCATTTCTAAATCTCTCAGAGAATTTTTTTTTTGTGAGTATTTTGTTGTTTTAATATAACAGGATTAAGCTTTCCTGTGTCCATTGCTGTATCAGACACTTAGGAAAATGTTCCTGACCCAAGGAGCTAAAATTCTAACAGGATTTACCTGTGATATTTGTTTGTGAAGGAAGAATGTAAAAGAAAGTTCACTTTCCTTTCTGATTATTTTCACCTTTTACTGAAGTGTTGTGCCTAAAAGACAAGCAGAATGACTACTACTAGAACATCAACAGCTAATCAGGTCTAATTAATATATGTAATTATATTCTAGTATTATGTAACCTCCCTTTTGATATATTTTTTCAGACTTAGATACGGCATTCAGGTCTTCTTTCAAGATGTAGCAGTATTTTTCTAGTAGGAAACCAATGTGTTCCCTGTAGTTGCACATTTTTAAAAATAGCTCCTCATTATTGTTGAAGACCATCATTATTCCTGTAGATGCAGAGATTCGAGAGGTGCTATTGTTTTGTTACTGGAATGATTCTTGTTCCCATCATCTGAGGCACCTGCTGGTTTACATTTAGAAGTGTATTCTTGCTTGTCTGTTAGTTTGGCAATGTGTCTGCTCATAAGGTTGTAAGTTGGTGTTAGAAGGGAGCAAATATCATGTTTGAAAACAGGTTCTGAGGATTAACTTTCAAATAATCAAAATTGATACCCCAAGTTCTCAGATGATGACTGTGTGGAAATGGAGTCAGCTTTCAGTGTCACAAATGTAATGTGAGAATTATGGAAATATTGAATACATTATCATTTATTTTATTGTTTAAATAAGAATTAAAAGGTCTTTGGAATGTATAAATTATGCCATGCCTTTTTCTTCTTCATCTCTCAATGATGCATGCAAGAACTCTTTTCAGTCACAAAGCAATGATCCACCACTCAAACAGCAGGAGATGGCTGACATCAGGAGATGACTGACAGAAACTAGAACTGTTTTCTGGCTCTGTGATCTGGTGAAGGAAAACACTAATGCTTTATTTGTTTTCTTCAGAAAAGCAGTTCTTCTTTTCATCATGACCATGTATTTCAAACACTGTCCTCTCAGAAGAACAAGAGATGGAAAAGAGGACACAGCCAACCATATATCATAACTTTCCTGAAGAGACTCTGAGAAAGCAAAGATGAAGGAGATAAGGTCACATAGTGGCCATTTGTGCAAAATTTAAGCTACTGAAGTCTCCAAGTGATTTCAATTAATCTGATTTACTGTGCATCAACATTTTTAAAAAGTTGGAGAACGTCTTTCTCCACATAGTATTTCTGAATGGCAATGGAGCCTTTTATCTCTATTTCCATTCTTTCATTATCTTAGGAGTTACTGTAGATAAGACAGAGCATCAGATAAAAGCAAACATTTTCTAATCAGGCAGCACAAGAGGTAACAGTCACATATTCTGTCTTCCTGATCACGTATCAAGTTAAGTTTTGTTTTGTTTTAATGGGCTCAGAAGAATCAGAAATGAAACTTCATTTGAATCTTACTTTCTCTCATTTTATTGATGATTTGGAGCTTCAAAAGAGCAATATATTTTTTTCTCATCTTTGAGCAGCAATATCATATGTGAATAATTTTTTGGCCTGTTGATGCAACTCTGTCATGGACAATTTAGAGTGTAATGTTGCCTTTGTGCTAATACACTCAGTATCTCTGTAATGGAATTCTGCTATCCTTTCGCAACTTTCCCTATGAAAAATGGATTAGGTTTCATTCTGTTATAAAGTAAATTTCCAATTTTTTTTTAAAATATTGAATAGTGAATATTTTATATTCGCTATGATAACGTTGAACACGAGATTTTTTTTTTAATTTTACATAAGTTATCTCTTTTTTCAGAAATTTCAGAATTAAGCATTATTTAATTAACATAAAAGAAAGCAAAAAATTTTTCTCATGTTTGTGTTACAATAAGTATAAATAATTTTAGCAGATGGGGATGGTTGCTCACCTGACTCAAACTATAAATTATGTAAGGTTTTCAGTAGTGTTTATTATTCATTGATCAAGTTCTTAATCCATGTAAAGATCATATTGCAACTAAAACTTATTTTTATATTAACGCACTATTTTTCAGTTTAGAATGAAAAAACAATTAACTTTTTTACAACTATATTAAAAAACTTAGGAAAAAAAAAACCAAATATTTTTCTTTACTAATCTTGTCTAAGAAATGTTATTTTAAATAAGATGTTGGAAGAATGCTAATATTGAATGAGAATGTCCCTTGGTAACAATGAACAAAATCCAATGCATTTTAGGCAATATAAAGACTGAAGAGTGTATAAATCAGCCAACAATTTCAAAGAAATCCTGCTGACTTTGCAAGTGAAAACAGGCCTTCCAAAAGGCCTAACTGAATCTAGACTGAAAACTTAACATTCAAATACATCTGATAAAATTGTGAAGGCAATCACTACAGAATATTTATGAGTCAAACCACTCCAAATAAGAAAAAACAAAAACAAAAAATCAAACAAAAAAAATCAGACCAATCATTTTAAACATTTTCAGAGATCTGTGTGAAGAATACATATATGGGGGATACTTGTAAAATACTTAAATGCTATAGGCATTAAGATTATAGATTAAACAAAAAAGCAAATAAAATATATAAAGACTATTGTAACTGTTTTACTTAATTCGAGGTTTTCTTAAAATGAATAAAAAGAAGATTATTAAAGATCTCAGGTTCAGACCAGTAGCTCCTAACAGTCATCAGAATAATTAAGCTTTCTCCACAGTTATAGTTGATTCTACCTGTCCAGTGTAAGACTTTCCTTATGAAGTCCTTATAAAGATGTGACTTCATTCATCTTCCATTCCTTCAGTCAAAAAATCACTGAGGGTCTATCTCTTCAACCTGGCACCTATTTCATAGAACAGGGATGGCCTTAATTTTCTCTTGGTCTAAGTAAGGTATTTGCTCTTTTGTTCAGAAGAGGAGGTCAATATGGGGACAAAGTGTCTCAACAACACAATTGGATGGAAGCTGTCTCAGCAATTTGTAAGTGAAAACAAATTGAGTGTAGCAGTTGCTGGAGGCTAGAGGGCTGACCTAGAAGGGCTATCACAAAGTTTGGTAAAGGCAAACGCAAACTTTTTTGTTTGGGATGGAGTAAGTCAAGTCTTATAGCTTTGGGGCCAAGTAACAATGGAACAGCTCTGTAAAAGGGTATTTAGAAGTCATAGCACTTTGGACATGTCAGCAATGCAGCCCTCTGGTGATGAAGACTAAGCACATAATGGACTGCATTACAAAGAACACACACAATGAGTGGAGGGAAATGTTTTTCCATCTGTACGCAGTACTCACTAGGCTGCATCTGGAGAAATGTATCCAGTTTTGGGCTCTCAGTACCATAAAGACATTGAAAAACTGCACCACGTCCAGAGGAAAATCCCCAAGATGGATAGAAGGCTGGAGCACATGACATACAAGAAGAAGATGAAGAAGCAAGGCTTATTGATTTTGGAAAGGAGAAAGTTAAAAGATATTAACATTATGTACAAATGGGAGTTGCAAAGACACAGAGACTGACTGTACTTGGGGACACAAAGCTTAAGGACAAGAGACTTCAAGGGAAGTTCTTTTTCAATAAAAAGAAAAATGTTTACTACAGAGAGGTTTAAACCCTGGGACAGCCGACTGCAGAGGTTGTGGAATCCCCATCCTTGGAAATGTTCAAAGGTCAAGACAGCACTGAGCAACCTGCCCTGACCCTAAAGTGAGTTCTGATTTGGGGCTGGAAACTGGATAAAATAATCCCTGTAAATTGTCAGCACTCCAGATTGTGTTGTTCCTCTAGGGACAAAACCTGAACACACATATGTCCTCACACAGACACATATGAATCATATTACCATAGGACTTACCACACAAAACCAAACCAAACCAAAACAAAAAAGCGTAAAATTATTATATGCCGATTTTATTTATGACGTTTGTCTTTTTTCTGGAAATCACATCAGTGACAAAATAAAGTCATAAGAGTTAAGATGAGGCTTCTTCCTTCAAAACAGTCACAAAATTTCAAACAGGACACTAGTTATTCCAGTGGAATATTTCCCATGGAACAAAGTATGACTATACTTGCATACTTAATAAAATGAGCTTAACCCATAACTGCTTAATGTCTTGCAGAACTATTGATGTTGGTGAAAAAGAAATATTAATTGCCTTTACTTTTTTTTTAGTGTCCTGAGGTTCTGTTTACATAGACATTGCAAAATGACAACACAATATAAAAAATGATGGAGAGTCAGGAGTACTTGACAGTATGTAATTAGGATTTTATGTCTAGTGGTTTTTCATTTTCATATTAATCTTTCAGTTTGATGCCTTCTCCTTCTGCTACAAAATTGTTTTCAAATGAGAATCTGCTTAGAATCAAATTCTCTTTCTGTAAACCTAATTAAACATTCTGAGCAACCTCAGATGACCAGAACTAGATCAGCAATCAGCTGCTCCACAATGATAACCTCCAAAGTTTAATATGTACAGATGATAAAGACCTTGTTTTCAAAACCATAGTTCTTCCATTAAAACATACAAACAAGCAAAAAAGCCCACCACTGACAATGGTACATCTTCTTTTGCTAGGTAGGATGGACTTGAATGCTTTTAAGGATCACCTCCAGTTGTGATGATGCACATATAAGAGTATAAGAGTTCTGCTTCTGGTCCCCACTTCAATAGATGTGAGGATTTAGTTCACTGATGGCTACTATATTAAGATTCAATATTTCAATGCACACAACTATTCAAAAAGAATGAAAAGCACTACAGCCTATAGAAAGTATAAAATCCTGATTTACTTGTGTGAGTAAGAAATAATACATGAAAGGCCAAATATATTTTCTTTAAGGAAAATCTAAAAATAATATTGTGACTGCAAAGGTGTTTTCTAACCAAGAACTGTTTTACTTGTATTTGAAAATTTGTCAAGTACATGCAGATTTATAATAAGCATTTTAATACTGCCATGAAGTCTTATTGACTTCATAGCAAACATGTTCTTATGAATGGCTTTACTTTAAAGATTATAATTCATTATATAAGAAGCAATTTTGTTTAAACATGGCATACTGTCATTCATAAAGGTGGCTGTCAAAAGGATACCTTTTAAAGCAACTTTTTTGAAGGCTGTATTTTTTATGAAGAAAACAGGAGAATTGCTTACTTTTTTTTTTTTTTTTTTTTTTTTTTGGTGGGGGGGAGGGAGTGATGGGAGGTGTTAATATACTTTATTCACTGTGCTTTCCAAGGAAAATATCAGCTCTCATCTTCCCTGGTTACACAAGTGACCAGAGAGAATGCATAGTGTTATGTTTAACTTTTAATCCAATGTCTTTGTTGTTACTTCATTAATAAATAATTTCCTTCTTCAAAGTGCTAATTAAAGGTAGAATGTAGTTTAAAATTCATAGTTAAAAAAATAAAATTCTACTACTAATTGTACACATACTTTTTGAGTTGTTGATTTGGGGCATTTTTTTAACATTTGGTTTTTTACAACTAATTTGACAGACATGACTCCATTACAGATGTGCTCCCAAAAGAAGTTGTGATGGTGGAGGTGCGGTATTCAGAAATCACAAGGGAGTACCCAACTGCAGCATTGAAACTGGGCATACTCAGAACGAGTTTCAAAGACACAAATATGATATGACCATGCAAACCTCTGAAATCTTTATTTATAAGATCTATACCAATGTTTCTGTGAAGATAATAAACTGAATTCTTAAGTATAAGTTTGTTAAGTTTACCATAGTTTATTAAACGTTTTGGAGGGAAAAGCAAACAGGAATAAAAATCTCTATTCAAAAATTTAATTCCAGAGATTTTCTTTCAGGATGTCTTTGTGATTTATGAAAGCAAAGAAGAAAACAAATTTATTTCCCGCCTTCTTAATTACTTGTTAAAAATCAAGCAGAAATTCTGTTGTTCTCAGTTCCACAGGACTTCCTTAGAGAAGCTGGGAAAGTTGGGAGCCTGTTGATGCTTGAGAAGTTTTTGATAGATGCAGTAATTCCGGAGGGCAGTTGTTGACTAATTTACTATTGCTCACTGATCTGTAAGACAGCAGCATTCTTGGCACTGGCTATGTTAGTATAACAAGCAGACCCATTTGATGTAGCAGCAGTAAATATTGCATGAGGTTGATCATTAGTGTGTCTTTTCAGTTCACACTGGCAGAACTGTGACAGATCTCCCACAGTTCAGTAAGGAATTAGACATTTTTCTTATCACTTGTCCATCTAATCAGATTCATTTAAAAGTCAGAAATTTAAATTTCTGCTTGTATTTTGTAAAGCTTGATTTGTTGAGAAACACTGTTATAGATCTGAATTACTACTCTCTAAATGTATGTATTTTATATTGGTTTTCAGTGTCTTTTTCCACCTGAAGAAGGAAAAGGAATGATCAGAGAAAAACTTCTCTGGCAAATACACTCTAGAGTACACACTCATGTATAAATATGAAGAGACAGTTTAACTTAGTATTTTCCTCATGTTCAGGAATGAAATTACATATATAATATTACAAGGCAATGATAAAGATTCTGATAGTCTTACTTCTGTTCTCAGATTTAAATTTATCTCTTCTGAATAAGTAGAGAAATATTTTAGCTACAACAATCAAAATAAACTACAATTAAGTTATTTTCAAATCAGGGATGCAAAAAAATTTGAAAGGTCTTATTGGCTTAGATTCAGTAAGAAGGTTGAACTAGGTTTTAACATTAGACTGATACTTAAGGAATTTTCATATGAAAAATGAGAAATATGATTTAAATCTTGTCTGTCTGAACAGGCAATTGATTCCAGGTTTCAAGAATCTCTCTCTTCCTGCAGTACACAGGCGCTGAGACAAAATAGAAGGATTTAGCAGCCTTATTCCTAAGTCATGATGAAATTGAAGGGGATATACTGCTTTTAGATAGGCTAGAGTTAATTTTCTTCATAACAGTTCTGTGGAGATAGCTGAACACCTGTGAATGAATTCTTTATTTTGCTTTGCTCACAAGTATAGTTTTTTTGCTTTACTGTCTTTATCTCAGCTCATGAGTTTTCTCACTTCTTCCTTTCCAATTCTCAACACAACCATTTGAGGGGAAATGAGCAAGTCCTTTTGTGAGGCTTAGCTGCTACTGAGGTTAAACCACAGCAGGGGTAATGTGATGTTAGGATGTGGTTATTAAAAGATGCCTCCACCTGATTTAAGGTGCAACTGAGACCATATGCCAAAGTCAATAGTATGTTTTTTCTTTAACAGTAAATATGAGGTAGAGGCAGTGAGATAAAGAGAGAGATAAAGAAAGAGAGAAAAAGAGAGAGAGAGAGAGAAGGGTGTGGGGGGAAAAAAAGAGACTAAGAGAGAGACAGAGATTAAATAAATAGATAAAAATATCACCATTACATGGATTCCAGCAACATCCTGTCAGCTTCTTCTGGTCTTCTTGGTGTTGAGGGTCCCAAAGTTGTGCTTCTGAGATACCACTTTGATACTGTTCCCACAACTGCGGATGGCATGGGTATAAACAATTGTTTTCTTTCCCATAGCTTAGACACTGGAATTTTGTTTAGTGTGCTAATTTCAAAACTTCAACTTCATTTAGGTCTGGAATTAACACTTTCCTTTCTCACAGTTTTTCACTGTGGAAATTTTTGTTCCAGTAGTTTACTCACATTTGCCCTGCCAGGGCTGGTTCCTATTGTTGCCACCTGGTCTTATCACAAGTTCCTGTCTTGATAGTTTGTCTCATGGAAATTTCCTTTTTTGAGAGTGTTTTGAGACAATTTATTGCATTCTTGAAGTCCTCTCCAGTGAGTACGTTGATTGGCATGCCCGGATGCCTGAGTATCATTATTCTGGGCATTTGGGACTTTTCAGAAAAAAAGCAGGAGTGTAGCATTATGACATTGAATCCCCATTATCAGAATCACATTCTGAGCTGGAAGGCACCCACAGTGATCAAGTCCAGTTCTTAAGTGAATGGCCCACACAGGGATCAAACCTACAGTCTTGGTGTTATTAGCACCATGTTCTAACAACTGAGCTAATCTCCATCAGAAATCATAGCTGTCTTGAAATAGAGGCATTAAAAGCAACCTAACCCAGATTTTATCAGCCAAACTTCACCCTGCATCTTCTCCTAAATATTGTTTATATATATAAAGGAAGTAGAAGTATATTCAAATGTTCTTTTTTCTAGTAATAAATTAAACAAAATTATAGTTTGAGATTTTTTAACATAATCAATTTACTTCCTCTGTTCAAAACATTATGGCTAACTTAAACAGAGTAAAGAACAGACAGTTAGAGTCTGTAAAGAATAGACAGTTCTTTGGCAATTTAAATTTAATTAATTTTTTTACGATGCTCTTCCCATCCTAAATGATACTTTAGTGAATTACAAACCAGTAACTTCTGTTACAAATACAATTTCTTCAGTTTTCCAGTTGGTGTGACAGATGTGTCTTTTAGGAAGCAGTAGTTACTGGTACTACCCATTACAGGTTAGAGTTACTGACATCACTGTCGTACTGGCACAGACCTTCAGTCCATCAAGCCCAAAACACTGCCCATAAGAAGCTCTGGCACCAAATCTTCCTGAAGAAATTCACTGCAAGAAGACATCAAGTGCGTCCACACATGTTTTTTTTTCTTTGTGCGTTACTGTAGAAGTGTAGTGTAGTACCAGCCTTGTGAGTCTCTACAAAGTCCCAAGCTGCATCAGCTGCAGCATCATATGTGCACAGCTGATCATACTTTGCTTAGTTTATAAGCTGTGGTAGTAGCAAGGGTGAGGATCCAAGGAAAGGCCAATGAGAATCACTCATAAGGCCCCACTGATGGAGAAATCATATCCTCCCTCCCTTGTCCTGTGTGAAAAAAATATATATAGCACATACACTTGAACTTTTCTGAGACAAAATCAGAAATATGTCCTGCAAAACCCAAGTAAAACCTCATTTTCGGTCCAGTGTTGCCACAGTTGCAACTATGTAATGCCTCAAAACTACTTGCCATTTGTTTCTGTCAAAATTAACTTGTACCCTAAGTAGCTACATGTAGTCTTTGCAAACCCACCTCGAACAACTACAATACCTTGGTTTGAAAACGACTATCTTTGCCTGCTACACAGCACTCTCCATTTGCCCTCTTCATCGCCGTTAGAAACTTTTTCAAAGGCAGCCCTGAAGTGTAAATGTTCCTTGTGAACATTAAAATGTCATTTCAGTGCTTGTCTGGGTATTATTGATTTCATCTAACAAGTAGGTAAAGTCTTCAGGGACCAGTGCTGTGTAATTGCTGCTGTGACACAACTAGCCAACACCACTCTGGCCAGAAGCTTTTTGATCATAATCAATAGCGAGTCTACTTCTTTCATGCTCAAATTTCCTTCAATAAAATAGGGACATGGATGACATCAAACTGGCAGGTGATATTATTTCCACTTTGAAAGTCAGACCCTCATATCACCTCATTAGGAGGTTTGAAATTTGAAGTGACATGTGCTTTTTTGCTTTATATCAGACTCATTCCTTTAGTTCAGTGAAAGCTTTTGTCTTTTACCCTGCATGTTGTTTGATGTCCTAAATTGATTTTATTTTCAATTTCAGCAAATTACTTGAGTTACCATTTCCTCTTTGGAAACTGGGAGAAAGCAACCTCAACAGTAAAATATAAAACAGTAAAATCAGTCATAGTTTAGCATCTTTCCACAATGAGGAACTAATAAAAGACTATACTACACCAAGTGGTAATGGACTTGTATATATATATATATACACATATTACACATATTACACATATACATATTTGGAGAGCTGCAAAACTGTGAGAGATTAATCCAAAAATATGAAAATATTTGTGAGAAATTAATCCAAATTTTTTTTTCTCAGTAAATGTCTGTTATAATATTTTATGTATTCAAAGAAATATTTTTTTCTTCAGGATTTCACATTCTCTCTTTAGAGTTGAACTTGAAAGTCAGACATAAACACATTAGGTATGCTTTAGAAATTAAAAATATATCCCTGAAACAAAAGTAGTGAAATGAATCCACAGCATCCTGCCTGTCCACTATCCATCAGAAAATGAAAGATTGGCAGGACATGTGACCTAGCAAATTCTAAGATTTTGATCTAAAGCACTCATGATGGATTGGTTGAGGAATCATGACTTTTGTCTCTGGATTCAGCCTGGACATATCCAAGGTTGAAGCCTAAAGTAAGGATTAACTTCAACTCACACTCATCTCTCACTGGAGTCAATAGAGAATGATGAAAATATATGTTGCTCTAGATACCCATGACTTTTAACTATCTTGACTAGCAAAGAAGCCTACCTTGACATTTACCCTACTTCAGACAAGGATGGGTGAATCTAGGATTTTCCATTGCATCAATTTTAAGTTTGGCTGGGGTAGAGAGATGTATTTCAAATTTGGAAGGATTCTCTAATATTATGTGTCCTAGTTCAGCAGGAGGGACCAGTTATCACTGGGTGGGAGTGATAAAAGCTATGTATTCTACCCCCTCTAT